>CM042317.1:41085701-41143201 GCA_023566125.1 Zingel zingel
GAGATAGGGATGTGCTGTATCAGGATCAAGAGTCACATCCACTGCATACTGCTGGACCCTCTTCAGCTCAGCTTCAAGCAGCTTCTTCATCTCTTTACTGAGTGTCTCCTCCAGCTGAACCACAGCTTTCACCACAGTCCCCTCATATGATGATGGACGGACGCTGACCTCTGTCCAGTCCTTGGTGGGTGGAGGTTGTTGGATGTTTAGGGACTGGACACTCTGGAGAAGATGGAGGTGGTCTTCAGAGCGTAACACCTGCTCCACCTCAGTGCTCCTCTTCATCAGCTCAGAGATTTCCTGTTCCAGCTCTTTGATGAAAGCTTCGGCCTGTTTTTCTGTTGTTTTCTGCTTCTCTTTGATCGTGTTGATGAGCTCATTCAGGCCTCTCTCAACAGACTCCTTCAGAGAAGTGAAGACCTGAACACCTTCTGCTATCTCTCTGTCTGCATCTTCCTCACTGAGGTCGACTGAGTGTTTGATCTCCTGAATCTTCAGTCGTCTCTTCTGGATCATCTGCTGAATTTCAGCCTCTGTCTTCCCCAGCTCGGCCTTCTTTCCTTCATATTCTTCTTTCAGAGGAACAACATCATGCATCTTGTGGTCTAAAACAGTGCAGAGCATGCAGACACATGTCTGGTCGGTCTTACAGAACAGCTCCAGAGGTTTATCGTGCTTCGTACACATCCTGCCTTCCAGGTTCTCCACAGGGTCGATCAGCTGATGTCTTTTCAGACGTAAAGCTGTCAGATGAGGCTCCAGGTGAGTCTCACAGTAGGAGGCCAGACACACCAGGCAGGACTTCAGGGCCTTCAGTTTGGTTCCAGTGCAGACGTCACAGGGAACTTCTCCTGGTTTGGCACATCGTTTCTCTGAGCTGCTGCTGCTGGCTTTCTGTTGAGCTGACTGTCTGAACTGAGCGACCATCTCAGAGAACAAAGTGTTGACCCTCAAATCAGGTCTTGTGGTAAAACCCTCCTTACACAAGGGACACAGGCACCTGTTACTAGTATTCCAGTGTTCAGTGATGCAGTTCTTGCAGAAGTTGTGTCCACATGGTGTGCTGACAGGATCAGTGAACACATCCAGACAGATGGAGCACAGAAACTGATCTTCAGATGGCACATTGCTGGCAGCAGCCATATCTACACATAGTGTGAAAGAAAAGAAAAACATATTAAAATACAGTTTTAATTATTTTAAAAAAGGTGTTTTGACTTGCACCGAACTCTGAGCAACAAGGAACATTTAAATAATGCTGACAAAGTGAAGCTCGCTACTCTGACAAAACGGCACTGAATATATCCACACAGGGGCGGAGCCAGACATTATATATATTTGGGGCTCAGCCTGGTTTAGAGCAGCTAAATGCACTATATATTTTAAGACATTTGTGATAATAGAATACCTAAATATCTGCACTGGGTTGCACCACCTATGTGTAAGTTCAACATAGACTAGTCTGAACCTATCTTTAATTAGGTTGGAGTTTACGAGCTACTAACATTTTAAGGGTTGCACCAGCTGAAAAAGTTCTAAGGCATAAGTTAAAACTTAAATCTTACACCTGGCCTTGGTGGATGTAGAGTCCTCTGTCAGATAGAGGTTGTCATAGCGTATCGTTTCAAAGCAACACTACGTAACTTTTCCCGCTTCGGTCCCCCTACAGGTTGTGTCATTGGAACTACAGCTGCAGCCTAAAGTTACATAGTGTTGCTTTAACAGGTGGTATAACTGGAAGAATTAAGAGGAGTGACATAATATTTAGCTTCAGCAAAACATTATCAATATACACTACCGGTCAAAAGTTTGGGCTCACTTAGACATTTCCATTCCAGTCCATTACAGACAGAATACCAGCTGAGATCAGTTGCATTGTTTTTTTAATCAGGGCAGCACCTGTCAGATTACATCATGTTATAATGTACATTATGCTTACATCATTGCAAAAGGGTTCTCGACTGTTGTAGAAAGAAGTGGCTGATCTTCAATGTAATATCTACATTGCCCATTATCAGCAACCATTCATCCAATGTTACAAAGGCCCATTCTGTTCACTAATCTGATATCATTTTAAAAGGCTAACTGAGGAAACATTGGAGAACCCTTTAGCAATGATGTAAGCACATGATGTAATCTGAAAGGTGCTGCCCTGGTTAAAAACACAATGCAGCTGATCTCAGCTGGTATTCTGTCTATAATGGACTGGAATGGACATTTCTAAGTGACCCCAAACTTTTGACCGGTAGTGTATATATTGTCAAACAGTTCATATTCTCCAGCTGCTTCACAATAAAAACCTCTTACTAGTTTTCTTGTGGAAAGCTTTTATTGTGAAACAGCCAGAGGAAATAGAGGAAGCTGTATGCAATTAGTAAAGAGACAGAAAACCACAGAGATTCAGGTCCAAGTTCCTAATGCCCCCGTGTCCAAGTTGTATTAAAGAACAGCACTGCTAACAAAGCTCTGCGTACTTGACCACATTTCATTTCCTCCAGCTGCTTCACAATAAAAGCCTCCCACTGGTTCTCTGGTTGAAAGCTTTTATTGTGAAACAGCCAGAGAAGATGGAGGAAGCTGTATTCATGTAGCGATCCGTAAACAGTAACAACAGCAGTAAAGTAGGAAGTAATCTCAACTCCAGTCCTGAGAACTGACACAGAGAGACTGTTTAAAGCTGTTAAAGTGGGCTACTGTATAGTGGGCCTGCAGACAAACAGCCATAGTTATAGGTGCACCCTATAACGTGTATGCTAACGTTAGCATTCACGTTTCTACCCTAACGTGTATGCTAAAGTTAGCATTCACGTTACTACCCTAACGTTACATGTTACTACCCTAACGTTACACGTTAGGGCTTCACAATCCCTGTAGTGGCATTTTTTGTGGACCGATTGCCACTACATACAGTAAGGCAAAGAAGAGAGAGATTCATGCCTGGGATGCAGTCAAGGATGACATGCTTAAGGTGTCGTTTGAATGTTCAGCACCAATCACTACGCAGTGTGTTGTCTGCCTAGAAGATGCTGATTATAGGTGCATTGAGTGCAGCACAACTGCAGTCTTTTGTGAGGCTTGTTTGAAGAGGACTCACAGAAATTCACTGCACCTACCTGAGAAGTGGCATGTAAGAATAATGGCATGCAGTCATACATACAGACATAGCTAACTCAAAGTAATTTTAAATAGAGTCATTAGAATCTTGTTAGGGTAATATTTTAGCACTATGTTGTATCAATTATTTGTCTTCAGTCTGTTGTTTTAAAAACTTTGTTAGTGCTATCAATCTTTCTTACAGAATGCCTACTATGAGCCATCTTCCCTGGGGTTATTCCTATACTTACCTGAAGGCCATAGCACTCATGCTGTGTACATGAAGGACATGAAGGTCATTGTCAGCACAGGTTTGTCATTTTACATTGAAAAAATGTGTATGTAATGTATTTAATTTTAAGGTTGAGGAATTCAATCCTATTAAATGTGGAGTAATGATTTCCTGTAAGAAATGTATCAAATTTGTGATGCATGTTTGAAAATGATTTTCTGTGCCTGTTTGCTGATTCCACTAATAACAAACATTAAGGTATAGGTGAGACACTCAAGTGATTTTGTCTATGCTGATATGGTAGTCTCTATAGTAGTACTTTGATATGTTTTTATTTTATTTCCCTCTTTATTTGACAGGACGGCTCTGCACCGTCACTGTCAATATGTGTGCGTGTGAACCAGAAGCCTGCACTCTGCTAAGGTATGGGCTCTGGCCAGCAACAGCCGACAAGCCCCAGACAGCCTTTTCCATCCCTCTGCTAGAGCTTTTTGTTTGTCTGTCACTGGAGTGTCAGGTTTCTGTTGAGGGTTTTTGCAACACCCTACGCTGGAAAAACAACCTTCCACTTGCAGAGGTCAGTCAGTTAGCAGAGGTCAGTCAGTTTGCAGAGGTCAGTCAGTTTGCAGAGGTCAGTCAGTTTGCAGAGGTCAGTCAGTTTGCAGAGGTCAGTTAGAAGTCATGTCTGGGAAGTGAACATTTTAGTTACTTTCATGGAAGACTGACCAGTCCGTATAGATGTGACAATTGAACCTTCTACTTTGATTGTACTACATCATTATTATTTATGGAACCGTCTAGGATTATATAGTTGCATGCAAAATTGTTATTGATATTTTTCTATGAAAATAACGTCTGAGTTAACCACCATCACCTTGGCCTTTATTTAGGAGATGTAATTTTATGAAAAGTAAAGGTTTTCACTGACTGCTGCATATATTGTAGGTTAACGCACTCTACAGAGCCCTGGTGGGAGAATCCATATCCCAGTTTAGGCATTACCACTTTCGACAACGAAGTTTGGTAGATGTTTGCCCACAGTTAGGTGATGGGACCACATGCCCAGCATGTCCAAAGGTTGGTTGTAGTTCCAGCATTGTTCTTGTTTGATTAACCATAATTGCCATTTTTATGACCTTCGGCATTCAATTTATATCGCAAAATCCGTTAATTGTTGTATAAGTATTATAATGAAATGGTGATAATATTAGTGAGTGTATCAACCAGGTGTTCTCTGGTGAAACCTGCATTTATGAAGGCTGTATGAGATTAACCAGGATTACTGTAAATGTTTGTTTCCCAGGCGGATGGAGATATGATGGTGACATTGGATGCCAACTTTGGCCTTGTGAGGAAGCAAAGCTCAGGGACAAGTGTGGTTGAGCCATTTCATGGAACCCGCATGTTTGTTGATGAAAAGGATGTAGAGGAATACCTTCTTTCACATCTTGACAGCTCAAAGCCTAACGAGGTTAGTCACAGTTGCAGAATACTGTATTAGGACTGAAAAATCTGAGTCCATGACATGTTAGATGTAACTCCTGGAAGAAGACCATTATTCCGCTCATAAATCTAATATTCTTTACATCTTTAGGACTGCAGTAACTTCAAGGCCGGCAATGTTCTGAAGTCCCAACAACAAGCAAAGAAACTTGATGTTACAGGAGTGTTTGGAGCTTCCTGTCGTCATGAAATGCCGCTAATGTTTGTCAACATGAGCCAAGGAGAAAGGCAAGTAGTGACATTTATGACTATTGACTCAGTCAATATTCAATGCTTAGGATAACATGAACCTAACATAAGCCATTCGGTCTACAGTTGCAGCCTTCAAAGGCTGCAGACCATGAATTGGGAAACAGCTTATACATTTTTTTTTTCAATCACCAAATATGAACCTCATGGAGTGTATATGGGAGATTTCAAAATATTACAAAATTTAAACCTTGCAACCATTCTAATTTTCACTTTTATTTATATGTTTGGATCATTTTGAGTGTCCTTATTAAGTCTTCACTTTTCCTCCGTATGAATTGTTTCATTATTCACATTTTTGTGTTGAAATAGATTAGCCTATCCTCTGTATGTCATTGATGAGCTTCTTCGAAGATGTGAGGACAAGAACATACACCTCAGAGTAGTCTATGACATTGCCTGTGTTGTTGCCTCACATTTGCGTGTAAGTACTTTTTTTTTTTGTGTGTGTAAAACTGAATTATTGTTTTGATAAAAGACCTTGACAAATTAACTCCAAATTATGCCATACTGTGTTCAATTAGAAATCAGGGGAGGGCATACCACACAACATCTCCTTGGCCGTACCAGCGTTTCACATTTATGGACACAAATTGCCCTGCCAGGTAAATTCATCATTCGCTCTCTTTTTGGCCTCCATTTTTAATGTGTAGTACAAATGCCTTAAAGTAATCTTTATTCTAACATTTCCCCACCTGGTGTTTGACTTGTTTCAGAGATGCACTGTTTAGTGATATAAAGTGCAAACTGCTTACAGTGTTCATATCTCTCCGGGTCAAGTTAATAACTATAAGTGGATGATTGTTATAAGCAAATTTGTTTCATTTTTGTTTATTGTTTATGCGGATTAACATCTAATTTCTATAATTATTACATGAATATAAAGTAATGAAATGGACAGCTTCGCTACTGATTTAAAGCTAAAATAACAAACTGTACCAGGGCCCTCTCCTGCTCCAAGCCCTTCAAGTCTGAAAGGTCAGGGTGAAAGCATTACTCTCCACTCATGAACATACAGTAGGTCTACCTGCTCCTGGGAGAGACCAGGGACAATAATTATTCCCCATAAAAGTCTGAAACCGCAAGCAGAGCAGGAAATGGAGGGCAAAAGAACTCACTGAGCCACAGTTGTGTAAAATAAAATATATAGGAAAATATCACATGACACGCGACTGCGCACAGCAAGCTTATGTGCGTATACATACACACACACACACACACACACACACACACACACACACAGACACACACACACACACACACACACACACACACACAAATGAACACTGTAAGCAGACTACTTGATTACTATAAACACATTATTTAAACAGCATTTGTATAAGAATTATTCTGTCCCAAGCTTTTTGATCCATAAAGGCAGTTGGTCGCTGTAACCGTGATCACTATAAGCAGTTTCCACTGTAGTAGGATAATGCTTAGTGTCAGTGTATGTGATATTCTAAGACTTTGCTTTAATCACAGATCAAGTACAGCACCAGGCGGCTTGAAGGGTTTGGGCTCACAGATGGGGAAGGAATGGAAAGGCTGTGGTCTTTCCTCCGAAGATTTGCCAGAGTCACAAAGGAGATGACTCCATCTCACCGCCTTGACCTGCTGACTGATGCCCTTTTACATCATGGACGGAGGAAATCAACTGACCTGGGTTTGTCCACTGCTGTATAACCTGTCTAAATGTGTTGTTCAGTGTTACCACTGTGCCAAGTTGTTTAATGTCTAAACATTTGATATATTTTGGAGTTAAGCTGATCACACACAAATTGGTAAACATAAGTACATTCAACTTTCTTTACAGAGGTGCAGCTCCTGCAAAGATTAGACAGAGCAGAGAAAATATCAATCCTCGCTCAAGAAGACATCTCATCTGTCATCAGAGAGGCACCAGGTAAACCCTGCACATAAGAAGCAGTCAACAATAGTTGTGAATGGAAGAATTTTAGATTCCATTTACAAGCGCATTTTGTGATTATGTAGCAATGACGGTTGCCTTGTTTCCTGTTATTTTGTTGTTCCCTAGTGTTGGTTTCTGAGCGAGACATGGAGCGATGGAAGAAAAGGGAGATGGAACTAGCCCAACAGAAACAGAAACCGATAAGTATGCAACTGAAGTGAATGCGTGAATGTCTTGAATATTGTAATAAGGTCATGAATATTATTAACAAAGACTATTGCAAATATGTTATACTTACCTTTCCATGTACAGTAATGAAATACAATCCTGTAAACTGTGTGGGTAAAGAAGTAACATGAAATGAAGCACTTTATTATAGCAGTAGTAATGTCTTTATCTGTTCTCCAGACACTGTCTGTAGATGGAAAGGGACTACACCATCAAGCTGATTCAGTTCTACAAGTTCAAGTAAGAGTTCAATGTGTTGATGTAAGACTATATAGGAATTACACCCATCTTTAAGTAACCTACTGATGTGCTTCAACATGGACGCTTAGGTGTGATTACACAGCTATGAGTGAGACAATAGCAGCATATTTATTAGGAAACTCACAATGGTAATAAATCAGGGGTCTTCAACGTTTTTATGAATTACCTATAGGCCCACCTATAAGCAGCTCAACTCATAATATGTTGGATTCATCTTAAGACCCAACCATTTTTTAAATTTCCTTTTAAAAATTAATAATTTGCATTGACTCTTTATTGCTTGTTATTACCTGTTTTGTATATGTTTTAATGTTTGTGTGTTGCATGTTATGTTAAGGATGTCCCGCCTCTCTTAGACTGTAAAACTAGTCTACCTACGGGTACCAATAAAGTAACCTAACCTAACCTAACCTAACCTTGACTCTGAGGACCCCCTGTTGAAGAGTCCTGTTATAACTTCCTTCCTTATAACCTCTGCAGTGTTTGGTCAGGTGTACCACAGTAATCATTTCTGGTAGGTAACCACTGAATTCTTGTGCTGTACTTCTTGTAATGTATAGATCTGGGACTCGTGACTTGAACATGGAGGATGAAACAGAGTAAGTAGGATGTATCTTTCTGTTGCTGTTCTCTGATCAAGTGTCTAAATAACATTTCATAATATTTACTTGCTGACCATTGTAGAATTGAGAACTCTCTGCTGAACCTTGAAACAAAACGCCGCATTGGGAGAAGATGGAAAGAATCTGATCTAGACTTCCAGTCTACCCTTAAAGATGTTGACAGTGACCTCAGAGGCCAACTTATATGCAAGGCTAGAACTGAATCAAGGGAGAGAGCAGTCCTCCTCCATCTGAAAAGAAAATATCCAGGTAAAGTGCTGTGGATAAGTAGATCAAATTTAAGATCAAACTTTTCAAAGGACCATAATACAAACTAATGAATTCATTTCTTTGCATGTGTGTGTTTTCTTTGTTTCAGATGGGCAGGGCATTGCCATTAGACTGTCCAAGCAGGTAGCCAACTCCAACAAGAGACTGAGACAAGCAATCAAGGAATACAACAGTATTCAGTGGCCACCGCAGATGAGCATCTTCCCTGCAACAATTGATTTTCAGGAAGCATGCGATCCCTCTTGGCCTGTCTACTTCTGCTCTGATGACACTGTAAGTATAGATACCTAAACCTAGTAACCACACTGCAATCACTCTAGTAACCATCTGACCACCGCTTAGTAACCACAACTACCTGCCATCATTTTCATCAACCACCTGCTAACATGAGACAGCACTTTGTTTCCTTATGTCTTCTACTAGATTGAAGAAGATGATGTTTCAAGGAGTCTAAAAAGGCGTGGAATTGATGCCTTACATGTGAGGACACGGGCAGCAAAGGAAAAGCACATGCTTTACCAGGAAATGAGAACTGTAACTGAACACCTCAATCAGCAGCATGCCTATCTGTGCTCTGCCATCAATGACACAGAGCAGCCTGGTGCTCTCATCCAGCGTCTCAAACAGCTGGAAAGAAAGCTACATCATGCCACTGTGATGGTTCACCAGCATGTACCAGACATTGTTCCTGCAACACGTAGTTATGTCGTCCCAGAAACCCCCTACCTGTCTCAGGACCTCCCCATGTCAAGCCTACAGACACTGGTATACGATGATGATGATCATGATCACGATGACAATGACAGCAACTAGCACTGTAAGCACTCATGACTAGGGCTGGTGTGCTGCTTCCTGGTTTTTAATGAATAGTTTGAGCAAGCTTGTATGCTTTGCTATTTATCATTCAAAATGTCTCCTTAATTCAGCGCTAACCAGAATTCTTCAAACTCTGACAGTGTAGGTTCTGTGTGTTTTCATTGGAACTGATCAGGATCTAATTGATGCTGTGTTGCTGATTAGTTGATTAGTCTAACTTCAAAACAGTCCATGTTTGTTTTTGAGCTGTGAGCTGTCAACTGCCAATGTGACCCAAAACAATTATTTAAACAAGCTGTTTTTGGACAATAAATATTTTTTTGTATAAGCTGCTGTCTACGTAACTTTTTAAAGCTTTGTTGTACTTTGTGTTTTGAATGACCTTACACTTAACACTAACCATAATATTGTATCTGTACAGTATGTTTTTCTAATGAAGGACCCTTTAATCAAGATTTTTTTCAATGTTTGGCAGCAGAAGGTTTCTGGAAGTTCATTGTGTTGAAGGCGGAGTTTGCGCGTTCTACCAAATAATTTCTAATAAGACCGGCTTTGGTTCTACTAGAGGTTCTGCCGTGTGGCTCCGGAAGTAAAAGTCCCATTGATTTTCTCCATAAGGATTTAGATTATCAGCCATGATGTCTCAACCATCCCATAATGTCTACGTGGTTGTGTAACGAAAAGTTTCTGCTCCTGTAGAAGCTAGAAGTCTGTATGAAATCAACCTTGTTTTAAGAAAAACATGCCTTACCTACGATCTTATGGAGAAAAACCACACTACCCACAATGCTAAGCGTAACAGCATCGTCCCTGATTGGTCCAATCTCGCTGTTACCATAGAAATGTTTACCCCGCGGAAATACGAACGGTTACCTTTGCCTTTTTTGCCGTTTTCAAAATGTTTTTTTGTGCCGAATCAAATGGGTCATGCTCACTATTCATCTCGTAGCTGGTTGTCTTGGTTACAGGCTTAAAACTCTTTACATCAGCTATTTTCGAAAACATCAATGAAACAATTGAATGGGGGAACACTTCTGGAACCAGAGCCATTAGCAAAGTGGGCGATCCCTGTTGAGCTCTAGCTATATATCTGAAATAACACAACATATTCACTTTTTCTTAACATAGAACATCTAGATGCCGTGTAATTACTAGTTCGGCTTTACTAGATATTTGATATATTCAGTACATATATCTTTTCACAACCCTATTTTACAACCCTAATTTGCAAACCAGAAGAACTACAACTGTAGTGCTGATTTGTATCAAGCTACATGGCGTGGCTACAGGGAGTTGTAGTTTTTAAAACATTAGCGTTTTCCTTAGAATTGGAGGTTGTAAATATAGAGATGAGAGTAGAGTGAGGGGTTCAGGTGTACTCTAAACACATCTATGTAATCATATTTCAAATATATAATTGTTAAATTGGTTAAAATGAATTAAATTGCATTTTAACAGTATTTGACAGCACCCCCAGTTGTTGACTATAATTACTTGATAGATGAGGCCAAGAGCTTTTTATAACACGTGGTCCCATGTCTCTAACCCCTTTTGTTACTGAATTACAAGCATTAAGACATGCACCAGGGTGACGTTTCAAAGGTCGGTCATTCAAAGCAGGAGCCATGAAGAATCTTTATACTAACATATGTTACTCTCCAGGACAAGACCTTTCCAACGATGTATTTGGTTCAACTCTACAACAAAGTTTTAATTTTCTCATTTCACGTACACAAGCCATCTCAGGTCTCGTTTCAGAGAGCACTTTCAAGGCTCAATATATAAAATCAAGCTTTTTGTTTGTTTGTTTGTTTGTTTCTGACTGTGTAAACAGATTTACTACTACTACTACTACTACTACTACCACACAAACACACACACACACACACACACACACACACACACACACAGTTTCTTTCTGTTCGGTACACACATGGCATACATATCTATTTATGTTAATGCTGCTATTAGGGTTGTAAATCAAACGTGTATTATTATTGGTATTCAAAACAAGGAGGACACATACTGCAGGCCTGGGCCCTGTTGGATTCTCTGTATTTATTCCTCCATTGACATTTTTTATTTTGAGCTTTACGGCAAAGGGCAAATATTTAGTTTTTCCCTTAACATTTTCCTCCTTCCAACACCAAACAACAACCAACAAACAACAAAGGGGGAGCTGGTCCCTGGATTACCGTCGGGTTCCCACATTGATGTTTGATTAGTTTGGTAAGATTCAGTCCCGTCGTTCACGAGGTCGAGCAGATAATCTCTGGCCTACATCTTGTTTTATAAAATAAAATAAAAGGCTTTTACATAACTGTTGCTCTTTAAATGAGTTTTCCTCCCGATAACGTGTGTGTGTGTGTGTGTGTGTGTGTGTGTTCTTGTTTTACTATATTCGTGGGGTCCACCGGGAATACAGTATACTTGTGGGGTCCGACCAGCCTTGTGGGCCCAAAATGCTGGAGCCCACAAGGTTAAAGGTCTGTTTGAGGGTTAAGACTTGGTTTTAGGATTATGGTTAGAATTAGGTTATGGTTAGGGTGAGGGTAAGGGTTAAGGTTAGGCATCTAGTGGTGATGGTTAAGGTTAGGGTAAGGGGCTAGGGAATGCATTATGTCAATGACGTGTCCCCACAAAGATAGTGAGACGCATTATGGGGGTTTTTGTGTGTGTGTTAGTGTGTGTGTGTGTGTGTGTGTGTGTGTGTGTGTGTATGTGCAACATTTTTCTTACTTTTTTCCAGGGTGTGATTCTAGGATCAGACCTTTAGGGGGGCTCAGATAACTAACCCCTAATAACAACGTGACACGGATACATCGCCTTGAAAGAGTGGTAACCCCCCCCCCCCCCCCCCCCCACTGGATAACAGTGAATATATGTATTCACTGTTATACATATATGTATATATATGTGTTAGCTGACATTAAGCGTTTCTGCTCCATTAAGGGGAAAAAGCTTAACGTGAAAAGCTAAAAAGCTAACGTCCATAATAAAATCCTACCAAGAGCCTGGGTCTGTCCCGTCAGACACCGCCTACCAAGAGCCTGGGTCTGTCCGAGGTTTCTTCCTAAAAGGGAGTTCTTCCTCGCCACTGTCGCACTTACACATTCATGCACGCTCTTGGGGGAATCACTGGAATTGTTGGGTCCTTGGAAATTACAGAGTGTGGTCTAGACCTACTCTCTATCTGTACAGTGTCCTGAGATAATTCCTGTTATGATTTGACACTATAAATAAAATTGAATTGAATTGAATTAGATGAAGTCTGTTTTAGAGCTGCAAAGATTATAGAAATCAATTAGTTGTCAACTATTAAACTAATCGCCAAATATACTTGTATATTATGTGCTATGCTATATATGTAGCACGGCACATTGTGTGGTCAGTGGCTATTAAAAATGAATCCTGAAAAGTGTAAACATTTACATATTGGTAGAAAAAATGAGATTATAGCAAAAGGGACACACACACACACACACACACACACACACACACACACACACACACACACACACACACACACACACACACACACACACACACACACACACACACACACACACACACACACACACACTCCCACCGCTGCACGACCCTGCCAACAATCTGCGGATCACTTTCTTTGGTCTGAGCAGCTTAAGGCCTATTACATGTCTATAGTGACTACAGAACACAATATGAGTCGTTATTATACCGTGTATAAAAGGTTAATGAATGTTTCTATTTTGTCTGAAAAGTGTTTTGGTTCGTTATTAGTCACTGTGGTTATTTTTTTGTTTTTTGTTTTGTAGGTAAGATTAGTTCATAAGTCAGAGAAATCTGTAAATATGTGATTGTAAAATAAAGCAGTTGTTGAACACAAGGCCTGAGTAAACGGTGACTTGAGCACCAACCACTGAACAGAAAAGCCTGGTTTACACAGAAGTTGTATTTCATTACGAGAACATTGTGTTTCCTGTGGCTGCTTCACAATAAAAGCTCCCTGTGTGTTTCACCAGTTGGATGCTTTTAATGTGAAGGAGCGGCAGCAGGAAGTGGTTGTTTCCACCAGCAGTGATTGTGGAGGATGAATCGGTCTCACCTTTTCTTTCCAGTTGAGTATGTGCGTGCTTTTTATGTGTGTGTGCGAGGTGAAAATAAGGAATTGTGCATGCATTCTTGATACATGGTCTAAGACGTACCTCAAAAGATGTTCATCCTCATATCTAAACCAGAGAACGTAACGGTCTCGGTCTTACACAACTCGTTAACGTTGGGAAACGGTCGCAGTTTGGTTACGTTTAGGCACACAAACTACAACGTTAAGTTTAGAAAAAGATCATGGTTTCAGTTCAAATCAGAAGTTACTTCACTTCTGGTTACGTACGTAACGCTGGACGTGACTTAGCTCCGTTTGTTCTGTAAGTTAAAAACAAACATTGTCATATCATTGACATGTTGCAGATGTGTGGAGGTTTCTCTTTGTGTCCAATAAACTAAACTGAACTCTCCTGGTTGAAGTAGAGCTGAGGCACCTTCAAGTTTCAACAAACCTTCTCACACACCTTCCTCCTCCCACCTGTTAGATAAAGATCCACCGTTGCTCCATATCAACCAGACAACGCCCTGGTGTTACACAATAAGAGTGCACATGAGAGGGAGGAAACAAACAGCAGAGCTGCAGGAAGAGGAGGAGCTACACTGGAAAGAGGAGAGCTTCAACGTCTCACTCCAGAAACGAAAGTTAAGTTTGTCAGAGTGTCAGCCCCGCTGCAGTCGAGACAAGTCTCTGTTTCTCTCTGAAAGAAAGCTCAAACTGACTTCATCAGGTCTTTCTCAACAACACAGCAGAGTCTCTGCCAAACACTGGTGAGTACAGCTGGTCACATTTACACTTTCTCCAACCAGGATTAACTCTCAGCTTCAGCTCTACTCAGGCAGGAAGCTCCTCTCTTTTCATTTCTTGTGAAATGTGTAACAATAGAACTATGGCTGTTTGTCTGCAGGCCCACTATACAGTAGCCCACTTTAACAGCTTTAAACAGTCTCTCTGTGTCAGTTCTCAGGACTGGAGTTGAGATTACTTCCTACTTTACTGCTGTTGTTACTGTTTACGGATCGCTTCATGAATACAGCTTCCTCCATCTTCTCTGGCTGTTTCACAATAAAAGCTTTCCACAAGAAAACTAGTAAGAGGCTTTTATTGTGAAGCAGCTGGAGAATATGAACTGTTTGACCATATATAGATATTGACAATGCTTTGCTGAAGCTAAATAGATATACACTACCGGTCAAAAGTTTGGGGTCACTTAGAAAATGTCCATTCATCATCATTGCAAAAGGGTTCTCCAATGTTTCCTCAGTTAGCCTTTTAAAATGATATCAGATTAGTGAACAGAATGAGCCTTTGGAACATTGGATGAATGGTTGCTGATAATGGGCAATGTAGATATTACATTAAAGATCAGCCACTTCTTTCTCCAACAGTCGAGAACCCTTTTGCAATGATGTAAGCATAATGTACATTATAACATGATGTAATCTGACAGGTGCTGCCCTGATTAAAAAAACAATGCAACTGATCTCAGCTGGTATTCTGTCTGTAATGGACTGGAATGGAAATGTCTAAGTGAGCCCAAACTTTTGACTGGTAGTGTATATTGATAATGTTTTGCTGAAGCTAAATATTATGTCACTCCTCTTAATTCTTCCAGTTATACCACCTGTTAAAGCAACACTATGTAACTTTAAGCTGCAGCTGTAGTTCCAATGAGACAACCTGTAGGGGGACCGAAGCGGGAAAAGTTACGTAGTGTTGCTTTGAAACGATACGCTATGACAACCTCTATCTGACAGAGGACTCTACATCCACCAAGGCCAGGTGTAAGATTTAAGTTTTAACTTATGCCTTAGAACTTTTTCAGCTGGTGCAACCCTTAAAATGTTAGTAGCTCGTAAACTCCAACCTAATTAAAGATAGGTTCAGACTAGTCTATGTTGAACTTACACATAGGTGGTGCAACCCAGTGCAGATATTTAGGTATTCTATTATCACAAATGTCTTAAAATATATTATTTAGCTGCTCTAAACCAGGCTGAGCCCCAAATATATATAATGTCTGGCTCCGCCCCTGTGTGGATATATTCAGTGCCGTTTTGTCAGAGTAGCGAGCTTCACTTTGTCAGCATTATTTAAATGTTCCTTGTTGCTCAGAGTTCGGTGCAAGTCAAAACACCTTTTTTAAAATAATTAAAACTGTATTTTAATATGTTTTTCTTTTCTTTCACACTATGTGTAGATATGGCTGCTGCAAACTATCTGCCATCTGAAGATCAGTTTCTGTGCTCCATCTGTCTGGATGTGTTCACTGATCCTGTCACCACGTCATGTGGACACAACTTCTGCAAGAACTGCATCGATGAACACTGGGATGCTAATGACCAGTACCTGTGTCCGATGTGTAACAAGGTTTTCAACACAAAACCTGAGCTGCACGTCAACACTTTGTTCTCTGAGATGGTCGCTCAGTTCAGACAGTCAGCTCAACAGAAAGGCAGCAGCTCAGAGAAACGATGTGCCAAACCAGGAGAAGTTCCCTGTGACGTCTGCACTGGAACCAAACTGAAGGCCCTGAAGTCCTGCCTGGTGTGTCTGGTCTCCTACTGTGAGACTCACCTGGAGCTTCATCTGACCATGTCAGGTCTGAAAAGACATCAGCTGATCGACCCTGTGGAGAACCTGGAAGGCAGGATGTGTACGAAGCACGATAAACCTCTGGAGCTCTTCTGTAAGACCGACCAGACATGTGTCTGCATGCTCTGCACTGTTTTAGACCACAAGACGCATGATGTTGTTCCTCTGAAAGAAGAATATGAAGGAAAGAAGGCCGAGCTGGGGAAGACAGAGGCTGATATTCAGCAGATGATCCAGAAGAGACGACTGAAGATTCAGGAGATCAAACACTCAGTCGACCTCAGTGAGGAAGAAGCAGACAGAGAGATAGCAGAAGGTGTTCAGGTCTTCACTTCTCTGAAGGAGTCTGTTGAGAGAGGCCTGAATGAGCTCATCAACACGATCAAAGAGAAGCAGAAAACAACAGAAAAACAGGCCGAAGCTTTCATCAAAGAGCTGGAACAGGAAATCTCTGAGCTGATGAAGAGGAGCACTGAGGTGGAGCAGGTGTTACGCTCTGAAGACCACCTCCATCTTCTCCAGAGTGTCCAGTCCCTAAACATCCAACAACCTCCACCCACCAAGGACTGGACAGAGGTCAGCGTCCGTCCATCATCATATGAGGGGACTGTGGTGAAAGCTGTGGTTCAGCTGGAGGAGACACTCAGTAAAGAGATGAAGAAGCTGCTTGCTGAGTCTGAGCTGAAGAGGGTCCAGCAGTATGCAGTGGATGTGACTCTTGATCCTGATACAGCACATCCCTATCTCATCCTGTCTGATGATGGGAAACAAGTGAATGATGGTGATGTGAAGAAGAATCTCCCAGACAACCCAGAGAGATTTTCTGATTGTGTTTGTGTTTTAGGAAAGCAGAGTTTCTCTTCAGGCAGATTTTACTTTGAGGTTCAAGTTAAAGGAAAGACTAAATGGGATTTAGGAGTGGCCAGAGAGTCCATCAACAGGAAGGGAAGCAATCCCACTGAACCCTGAGGATGGTTACTGGACTATAGTGTTGAGAAATGGAAATGAATACCACGCTGCTGCTAGACCTCCAGTCCTTCTCTCTCTGAAGTCTCCTCCTCAGAAGGTGGGGGTGTTTGTGGATTATGAGGAGGGTCTGGTCTCCTTTTATGACGTAGATGCTGCAGCTCTTATCTACTCCTTTACTGGCTGCTCCTTCACTGAGAAGCTCTTCCCATTGTTCAGTCCCTGTAATAATGATGGTGGTGAAAACTCTGCCCCTCTGATCATCTCTCCTGTCAGAGTAAACTAATCTCATCTTATTTCATGTATTGATATATTTCTATTCAAGGGAACAAATGTACATGTTATAATTTACATCTTATTTGTTTACAGAATCTGTTTCCTGTGGTGATTGATTTACACTTTTTGATTGTTATATGCTTCCCATTAGGCAACAAATTAATTTGATGCATTCATCTCTTCAACTACATCATGACAGAATTTCTATTTAAACCCACAGACATTTTTTCACTTTCAAAGAATCACTAATATGTTTGTAAAGTGTATTTTTTGCATTTGGATTTCTTTAATATTTCTATTTGATGAGCAGCCACAGAAAAAAAAGTCTCTGAATATTTGATTGTGTTAAGTTTCATTTAAGAATAAGGCCTTTTTTAGCGTCTACAGAACACATGTCGTTGTTATACCGGCTATAAAAAGCTAATGAATATTTCTATTTTTTAATTGTTTTGGTTATTTACTGGTCACTTTTTATTTGTTGTGTGAATACTGGTAAGACAGCTTATGAGTTAAAGAAATCTGTAAATACTCTGTGATTGTAAAATAATAAAAAAAAACCTTGCCACATTTATACTTCTTCACCTTACTTCCTGCCTTGCTTCCGTCATAACTACTACGGCCACTTCAAACGTAACTTTGAGTCATAATTGCTGCTTGAACAAACATGTAATGTGGCAATGTTTTTGGGGGAGGACAGTCTCAAAGGTTCATAGTTCCCGGGAAAGTTCCTGCCGTTGAAAAGCACAGTGTATTTGTTAGGGACTATTTTCAGCGGCGGATTAATCCACATTTGGTGCTCTGAGTATTTGTGGCAGCCGGACGTTGTGGGATTGAGTCAAAAGTGTGTGTGTGTGTGTAACAGTCTGGCTCATTGATTAGGCATTTTTATGATAAATATCTGGCTGTGACACACACCTCACTATCTTTGTGGGGACCCGTCATTGACATAATGCATTCCCTAGCCCCTTACCCTAACCACTAGATGCCTAACCATAACCTAATTCTAACCCTCAAACAGACCTTTAACCTTGTGGGCTCCAGCATTTTGGGCCCACAAAGCTGGTCCCCACAAGTATACTGTATTCCCGGTTTTTGGAACACACACACACACACACACACACACACACACACACACACACACACACACACACACACACACACACACACACACACACACACACACACACACACACACACACACAATCGGGAGGAAAACTCATTTAAAGAGCAACAGTTATGTAAAAGCCTTTTATTTTATTTTATAAAACAAGATGTAGGCCAGAGATTATCTGCTCGACCTCGTGAACGACGGGACTGAATCTTACCAAACTAATCAAACATCAATGTGGGAACCCGACGGTAATCCAGGGACCAGCTCCCCCTTTCTCCCCCTCAGAGTCTCTGTGTGTCCAGCGACTGAACTCGGGGACTACTTCTTGGCGTACGTGATCTTCATGGCGCAGGTCGCTGTGATGCGGAAGCCTTGCAGTGCGTCTTTAGCCACGCCCGCCTGCGTCTCGCTCTCAAACTCCACGAAGGAGATGTCGTGTTTCCCCGGGACCAGTCGCACCTCTTTGAAACCGGGAAACCTGCAGAGGACAAAAAGATCAATACTAATCTTTATTTATAGAGCGCTTTTCAAAGTCTACGTTACAAAGTGCTTCACAATACAGACGAAAAAAATAGAAAAGAACAACAAAAACATAGAAAAGAACACCAAAAACATAGAAAAGAACACCAAAAACATAGAAAAGAACAACAAAAACATAGAAAAGAACAACAAAAACATAGAAAAGAACACCAAAAATATGGTATAAAACTCCAAAAACGTAGAAAAAAACACCAAAAACTTTGTATTAAAATACGTAAAAAAAAATATTTTTAAAAAGTTACAAAGAGAATAACAATGCAGACACTTTGGTAAAGAAACCTGTACTGGAAGAATAGAGAGAGACAGACAGACAGACAGACAGACAGACAGACAGACAGACAGACAGACAGACAGAGAGAGAGACTCACTGGTTGAACAGCATGGAGAGCATCATCTCGTTGGTCTCTTCAGGCAGGTTGTTGAGGAACAGGATGTAGTTCGGTGGGTTGTCCACCACCTGATTGGACAGCAGAGATCCCGTGTTAGAGAGCCACAACAAATCAAATCAGCTCAGCACACAGACTTTGACGTTGCTACGTTTAGTTGCTCGCAAACGGCAGACTCCTACGAGTCTCTAAGTATGGCCTTAGTGTTGACGAGTGAAAGGTGTCAACACAACGTGCGGAGATGTTACTGTTGTACTGCATCTCTTAGTTAGATGAGTAAGAGTTGGAGGTCGAGGAAGAGTAAAGTGTGACTTATGGTCCTGCGGAGGCTCTATGCAGAGATTTCTCCGTAGCTACGCAAGTGGCCTGAAGTTAATACTTGTGTGTTGGTGTGTGTGTCAATCTCTTTAAAAGAATAGCAGGGTCAGCATGTGTGTGTGTGTGTGTATAGGGAGTGAGAGTGAGCGAAGGGTGAGTGTGTGTGTGTGTGTGTGTGTGTGTGTGTGTGTGTGTGTGTGTGTGTGTGTGAAGGGTGTGTGTGTGTGTGTGTGTGTGTGTGTGTGTGTGTGTGTGTGCAGGGAGTGAGCGTGCGCGAAGGGTGTGTGTGCGTGCGTGCGTGTGTCAGTGATTATCTATCTCAAGTATTCTATGTACAGATTAAGGATTGTAATCTCACTTTTCTTACATTTGTAGTATAAACTCAGCCAAATATGCTCCACTTTACTTTGTATCAATATTGAAACAGGACCCTGGAAAAGTCCTTTGACAGAAACAAGCAGATTCATTTCAGCTGCTGACAGTCTCACCTGGACGGCAGCGGAGTTCAAAGGCGCCGCTGATCCCTGCAGACAACAGACAAAATGACAGAAAATGTGGATCAGTGTTTCCCAAAAAGCCCAAGATGACGTCCTCAAATGTCTTGTTCTGTCCCCAACTCAAAGATATTCAGATTACTGTCCCAGAGGAGAGAAGATACTAGAAGATATTCAGATTACTGTCCCAGAGGAGAGAAGAGACTAGAAGATATTCAGATTACTGTCAGAGGAGAGAAGATACTAGAAGATATTCAGATTACTGTCCCAGAGGAGAGAAGAGACTAGAAGATATTCAGATTACTGTCAGAGGAGAGAAGAGACTAGAAGATGTTCAGATTACTGTCAGAGGAGAGAAGATACTAGAAGATATTCAGATTACTGTCAGAGGAGAGAAGAGACTAGAAGATATTCAGATTACTGTCAGAGGAGAGAAGATACTAGAAGATATTCAGATTACTGTCAGAGGAGAGAAGAGACTAGAAGATATTCAGATTACTGTCAGAGGAGAGAAGAGACTAGAAGATATTCAGATTACTGTCACAGAGGAGAGAAGAGACTAGAAGATATTCAGATTACTGTCCCAGAGGAGAGAAGAGACTAGAAGATATTCAGATTACTGTCCCAGAGGAGAGAAGAGACTAGAAGATATTCAGATTACTGTCAGAGGAGAGAAGATACTAGAAGATATTCAGATTACTGTCCCAGAGGAGAGAAGATACTAGAAGATATTCAGATTACTGTCCCAGAGGAGAGAAGAGACTAGAAGATATTCAGATTACTGTCCCAGAGAAGAGACTAGAAGATATTCAGATTACTGTCACAGAGGAAAGAGACTAGAAGATATTCAGATTACTGTCCCAGAGGAGAGAAGATACTAGAAGATATTCAGATTTAACAAGCTGACATCAGGAAATCTTTAAAAGTCAATTCAAGCAGACAGACAGACAGACAGACAGATATTCCGGAAACACGTAACAAAACATAACCAGATTCTTAGTTATTTATAACCCTATTCACTAAAAATATGATAATGCAGTCTAAAAATGAACTTGTTTGTTTCATTGTCAGAACATCAACATATATTAAAGTTCTGATGAATGAAAATATGAACTTAAAGTCCTTTGAACACAAACTCAACAACAAAAGTCTGTGTTGCCAACAGGGAGGTGGTAGAGCGCCCTCTGGAGGACTAACTACGCTACGCCAACACCCAGGACATGGTTGAAGGGGGTTTTCTCCTTTTTTATTTCATTTTTAAATATTCATTTATCGGCCATTATAAACGCAGATACTGATAGTTTGGAAAATGCCTAATATCTATATCGGTATAATGCCTATATACAGATATTAGGCGTTTGTCGGCCTGCTGATATATCGGTCGGGCTCTAGTGCAGATAGAGAGGAAAGGTGGGGAGATTGAGGGGATGAGACACAGCAAAGGGCCGCAGGTCGGAATCAAACCTGCGGTCTCCCCCTACGTGGGGCGCACTCGCCACCATATTTATTTTACCAATTTACCAATGTTATGTTCTTCTTTACAAATGAAATACATGTCAGACTGTCAGACTGACATGTGATGTGCATTCTTCTTAGAAAACGTTCTAGTTTTTAGAAATGTTAATGATATACCGTCTCTAGAAGAGTTACTCAACTTTTGTTTTGGTTAAAGAAGGAAAAGTAAATACTATCGAATCACAATACTTCTAGAATTGCAATAAATAAATAAAACAATTGCAATATAAATCGAATCGGCACCCGCGTATCGGGAAGGACTCAAATCAGGACAAAAGCATATCGTTCCAGCCCCAGTTAGTATCGATCTGTACATGAGGAGAGGAATTCAGACAAGACGTCTGTTGTGACCCTTAAAAAGACATAAAGAGGCACCGAATCCAGATTTTTGGGGTTCGGACCGAATCCTGAATCCACAGGTTGAGATTCTGCTGAGTCCTCCTCCCATCCTCAGTCCATGAACTCAGTCAACACATTAATGAAGTCAGCAGGGACTGTCCTTCCTTTGCCGTACCTGAAGTTACTGCATTCTGGCTGCTGTCTGTAGATTCCTTCATCACAACTCGTATTCTTCCAGATGTTTGATCCCAGATGTTGTAACAGCGGTGATGTTGTGTATTGTTTAGGGTCCTCGCCACCACCAGACTAATCAGCATTGCAGATTGAACATGTAGCTGGACTTGAACGGCCTTCTTTTGACTGAAAGTGCTGCCAAACATCACTTTTTCTGCTCACCAGTTCCATTTCCACTTCCTCACAGCCTGCTGCATTGAACGCTCCACCTACGTTAACACCTTCCCGTAATCAACGGCGCCGTCGCTACGTCGACCAGCGTAGCGCGCGTAGGGTTCGGTGGGAAAAAAATTCCACGATTCAGCAGAAACCCAACCCGTCAAAAAGCCCAATATCCAGCCGGATCTGAAGCCCAATCCTGGATTCGGTGCATCCCTAAAAACATGTTCTATTCTATTAAAGAACACAAAACCACTTCTTTCTTTCTTTCCTTCTTTCTTTCTTTTTAAGTTAAGAAGCATGAAGAGACAGAACGGTGACACGTCTGGCCGCAGCGCCTGATAGTTCACTTTTATAAACCCAAACTCAACGTTGCAGACTCACCGCTGCCGGTTTCTTCATTAGGCTGACTGCCGACGCCTCCTGAGCTTTCTTCTTCTTGTCCTTCTTCTTCTCCTTGTCGCCGTACGTGCCTTTCACCTTGGCGATGACCTCTGAGTCAGTCTTGGCGTACTGTATCCTCTGGAACACAAGGGGGAGGGGGGGGGGTTAACGTTATAGGTTTACAAAGTGAAAAAGCCCAAAGTCCGCCCCAAAGGGACTTACCATCTCCAACAGAGAACACTGTTCACCAACTGCTCCAAACAGCTCTATTGTAGTCCAGCCTTTACTTCAGAGACAAACGTGGTCACTTTGGAACACACGTTATAATGCTCGCCTAGCTGCTAGCATGGCACGCCCTCATACTCTGCTTCTGACTGGCTAGTAGTCCTTACCTAGCTACTGTCAGGGCACGCCCTCATACTCTGCTTCTGACTGGCTAGTAGTCCTTACCTAGCTACTGTCAGGGCACGCCCTCATACTCTGCTTCTGACTGGCTAGTAGTCCTTACCTAGGTACTGTCAGGGCACGCCCTCATACTCTGCTTCTGACTGGCGAGTAGTCCTTACCTAGCTACTGAGCATGTGATCTTACCTAGCTACTGAGCATGTGGTCTTACCTAGCTACTGAGCATGTGATCTTACCTAGCTACTGAGCATGTGGTCTTACCTAGCTACTGAGCATGTGGTCTTACCTAGCTACTGAGCATGTGGTCTTACCTAGCTACTGAGCATGTGGTCTTACCTAGCTACTGAGCATGTGGTCTTACCTAGCTACTGAGCATGTGGTCTTACCTAGCTACTGAGCATGTGGTCTTACCTAGCTACTGAGCATGTGATCTTACCTAGCTACTGAGCATGTGGTCTTACCTAGCTACTGAGCATGTGGTCTTACCTAGCTACTGAGCATGTGGTCTTACCTAGCTACTGAGCATGTGGTCTTACCTAGCTACTGAGCATGTGGTCTTACCTAGCTACTGAGCATGTGCGACTGCCAACAAAGATGTTCCAGCAGTGAGAGGTCTCACTCTGGAGCTAAAACAGAGACCTGAACACAGGGTGAAAAGAGGAGCTGCAGCAACGAGCAGTACAATTAAAATATAAAGTTAAACCATGTAAACCTATTCTGGTACAACCTCAAAATACAACTATGAACCTGAAAATGAGCAGAATATGAACGCTTTATAACGACAGTCGGGGACATTAAAGAACGGCTTGTTGATCGCTAAGGTCATGTGGGCAAAATGTTATGATTTATTAATGTAATAACTTATAACAATTACTTATTCCAACAGTTAATTGCTGGTAAATGAGAAAAAAAATCACCAAATGGGAAAATAGTACTTTTACAATAACTTTGAATGCACCACGAGGCTTACTAGTTTCAAGTAAACGCACCGTCTGTTTTTTCCCCCTGACATTGGCAGCTGCAAACCGTTACGTCCCGCTGTTAGATTCCTCTACAGTGAAAAACGGTCACACTTTACACTGTTTAGCTGTCAGCATTTTAACTGTGTTTCCTCCAGCTGCTAGCTAACGGTGGGCTAACGTTAGCTGCTGACAAGTGTAGTGTTAACTAACGTCACATGCAGCGATGCTCCTGTTGAAAATGCTACAATTTCTTTTTTTTAAGTGACAAAAACGTCAGAAAAAACAACAAAAATGACAAAAAAAGCTACATAGATGTAAATAAAAAAGCAACATGCAGTAATACAGTCAAAGATATTTGACTTTTTCATCGACACAAAAGCATTTCAATACACTATCCATGTCGGTTTGAAACCCGGTGTTAAATACAGCCGGCGTTCCACTAAAAAGAAAACTGTCTGGGTGATGGTGTTTGAAACGTTGTAGCTATCTATGATTGTCTGATTGCTAACGTTAGCTCAAAACGCCCTTCAAGTGACAGCCTTTGTTGTGTCTGATTGCTAACGTTAGCTCAAAACGCCCTTCAAGTGACAGCCTTTGTTGCGTTTGATTGCTATCTTGTAGCCAGCAGTTATCTAACTTCGTTACGTAGGTCCATTTTTACTGTATTGACGTTACAGAAGTCTCTCGTTAGCAGGTTCTTGGAGGCTACTTCAGCCTCTGATCTAAAACTGAGATCAAGGATCATGCTGTGAAATTGTGATGCCTTACACTTAAATAATAAATGACTGCTATGTAATGTATCCATCTCATTATTCTGTGGCTGACAGCAAAACAGATCTGCGTGAAATCTGGTCATTGTCACAAAGTGACGCACGCGCAACTCACATCTGCACTCGACTCACATCGGGTAGTGACACGGGGTAAACAAACACAGCGTCAGCGTTCCTACCATGGGCTTGTTGTAGAACGGGAAGCCCTGAAGTTGCCTCAGTGCGTTGGTGGCGCCGGCGAGCTCTTTGAAGACGACAAAGGCCTGTCCCCTCATCTTCGCCGTCTTCATGGCCACGATGTCGATTATCTGACCGAACTGAGAGAAGAGCGCGTAGAGCGAGCGCTTCAACTCTGCCAGAGGAAAGACCAGAAGCAGAATATATCGTTACACATCACAGAGGCTGGAACCAGAGGAATCTGATTGGTATTATACAGCAAGACTGACAGCTCTACGGAGTACAATGTTTCTCACACACACACACACACACACACACACACACACACACACACACACACACACACACACACACACACACACACACACACACACACACACACACACACACACACACACACACACACACACACGATATGTGAATAAATGTACTTACCTTCTTTCTTGACTTTATCATTGATATTGTTGATGTAAATGGTGTGATTTGGTCGGATATCCATGGTGGCGTCTGACCAAACAGAAAGAGAGGACGTTAACGTCTTCATTTACAGAAATCCTTTTTCGTTTTTCAAGCTTAGCCACACACACACACACACACACACACACACACACACACACACACACCTGTTCAAAATCTATGAATCTGCTGTAATATTGATGTTGATCTTCTCTCTTTCCTTCAATAATTAACTAGTTGAACAGAGATGTAAAAAACTAAATAACATCTATTCATAAAGATGATCAATGTTGTCTGAACTTAATATGTAAAAACTGTCTTTGGTGTTTTTAAATGGCTAATATACTATATACTATACTACGTTAAGCAATATCTTTTATGTAGAAACCCTAAATAGATTCAGTATTCAGATAATTACCATCAGACACACAATAGAGAGAGAACCTACTGTAATATATTTAATAATGTATGAAATTGTACATAATTAATTTCCCATTAACCCTTCCTGTCAACCAGCATTGGGTTTGTTTTGTAGACTAGAGATTGAAGAACAAAAACCTTTCTTTTATATCTGTGTTATACCTATTATTTACTATAACAGTTAGGCTAACGCTACTAGCTAGGTTGAATGGGATCTGAACTATGCCCAGAAAAGCCTCAATAAAACTGCTATTATGGCACAAATCCCCACAAAGACGCGTCTAACTGGAGCTAATCGTGATGCTATCATTATCATGTCCCATTTCAATAGTTTGTTTAACGTTTTGGTGAGGTTTAATGCTCAGTTTAAGCTAATATTAGCATACGCGACGTTAGCTCGACGCAGGCTCATTCACAACGTTAGCCTAGCATCCGTTAGCTAACTAGCTCTTTAGCTAACTCTTTCTTGTGTTTTTAAGTAGTGTGACGCAGCGGTATCTGTTCTAAACCCACTCTTTACGCGTGTATAATCTGTCCCCAGCGCCGCAGTAAAACTACAGACGGATAAATATAAAGACAAAGCTGTATGCTGTGTAAATATTAGCCTCACCTCCTCTCTCCACACCGCTCATATGAAACAGGAAGCGCCGGTTGCTGTTATAAGGAGCGTTACCCTCTAGCGCCCCCAGCAGGCCGGGAGGTGGAACTACAGGCCGGATTTCACATGTTTACACAACCTCATACACCAGTGATCTCCTCTAAAGGAGCTTGTATACTGCTCCAACAAATACCAACAAACTCCAACATTATAAAGTTGGTAACTGTTGGAAATTGTCAGTTGGTCTTTAAAATGTTTATAAAACCAACTGCCAGTCCACACTGCCCAGACAGTAACAGACAAGACTGGCTTTTATCACCTATAGTCCTACCTTTTCTTATTTGAGTTTTGAATTTGTGGTGACTTCTAATAGTAATGCTGTGATGCTGTATGAAGAGGAATCCGCCGACACTGTTCTTGATTATAAAAGGTTTTATTACAATTAAAGATTTGCAGCATCATTTGTAACAAACTCCTGCAGAGAGCTTGGAGAACAACCAACCCAATTCTTCCAATAAGTCGTTCTGAAGTTCTGCGGTTAACACATGGTATATATACTGTGCATTCAGTAGGAGGGTGTATATATGAGTTGAGATAAAGGTCAACCACGAGTGTCCTACACATGGACTAGAAGAAACAGAGTCTCTTTTGTTTTAGGGCCCTTTTCCTGTTATTCTCTTAGACTCCACATCTGTATCCTCCTCGAACTCTTTCCTGTATAGGGCCTCTCCTTCCCACCATGACTTCAGTACCACATTATTGTATGGAATACATTTGAATTAAAATATGCAGGCGTAATTCAACTTAAGTCAAAGTTGTAAATCATTAGATACTTCAGTTTAATATAACATGGATGAGGTTGAGACCTTGTTGAATGTGGCCAAAGTAGTTCTGGTCTACCTGGCCTGTAAAGCTGCTAGCCGTGTCCAGGAGAGACGGCAATCAAGCCGAGCCAGGAGGAGACTGGGGTGTAAACTTTGGATATTGCGACATGCTGAACAAGGTGTCTATCCTAACTCGTGTCAAGAACTTCACTCAGAAGATACTCCAGCTTTTGCAAATGTTGCCCGTTTTGCTCCTCAAGCTTTTGAGGAATTACTCACTATGGTTACTCTACTAATTGCCAGAAAAAAGAGACAGAATTCGAGCTGTTAATGTTGCCGTTTGTTGGAAAATGGGCTCCGTTGGTCTGACATTCTCCAACTCCACCAGACCCGACTGGACATGTCAAACGCTAACGACGCCATCCAACAAACGCCAACAGACACAGACGGCCGGCCCACACTGACCCAACTGTTGGCGTTTGTTGGAGCAGTGTGCACGTTCCTAAAGAAATTATGTCTTCAAGACTACTTAATATGTCTGAATCAGCGGTGGAAGAAGTATTCAGATCCTTTACATTCATCTGCACCTTACTCATCTGTATATCTGTTTATATAGCCTACTGTCTGTTTATATAAGGGTATTTATTGTGTAAATAGGTTTGTTTTATTACTATTATTATTATAACTAATTCAATTTTTTTTCTAGTTCTTATACTTTATGAATATTTTTTTCTCCTGTGTCTATTTAATGTGTATTTGTGTTATTCTGATGTGTGTAATTTGTTTTCTTTTGAGCTGCTGTAACACAGGAATTCCCCCAGTTTGGGATTAATAAAGTCTACCTTATCTTATATTATCTTAATAATCTGTCACAAGTCCTACATTGAAAATGTTACTAAAGTATCATCAGAAAATTGTATTTAAAGTATTAAAAGCTAAAGGATTCAATGCAGAGACTGTGAAGGATCCATCCAGCTGTGTGTGTGTGTGTGTGTGTGTGTGTGTGTGTGTGTGTGTGTGTGTGTGTGTGTGTGTGACGGTCTGATCCTCTCAGCTGGACTTGTAGCCGTTATATTGTTGTCTAGTTGACTTTATAATATAACACCAGATGTTATGAACTACATGTGTTCTGTGTGCAGTAATCTGAATGTGTAAAGTAACTAAAGTAACTAGTAACTAAAGCTGTAACAGATGAATGTAGCGGAGTAACTAAAGTAACTAGTAACTAAAGCTGTAACAGATGAATGTAGCGGAGTAACTAAAGTAACTAGTAACTAAAGCTGTAACAGATGAATGGAGTGGAGTAACTAAAGTAACTAGTAACTAAAGCTGGAACAGATGAATGTAGCGGAGTAACTAAAGTAACTAGTAACTAAAGCTGGAACAGATGAATGGAGTGGAGTAACTAAAGTAACTAGTAACTAAAGCTGGAACAGATGAATGTAGCGGAGTAACTAAAGTAACTAGTAACTAAAGCTGGAACAGATGAATGGAGTGGAGTAACTAAAGTAACTAGTAACTAAATCTGGAACAGATGAATGGAGTGGAGTAACTAAAGTAACTAAAGTAACTAGTAACTAAAGCTGTCAGATGAATGTAGCGGAGTAACTAAAGTAACTAGTAACTAAACTTGTAACAGATGAATGGAGTGGAGTAACTAAAGTAACTAGTAACTAAATCTGGAACAGATGAATGTAGCGGAGTAACTAAAGTAACTAGTAACTAAAGCTGGAACAGATGAATGTAGTGGAGTAACTAAAGTAACTAGTAACTAAAGCTGTAACAGATGAATGTAGTGGAGTAACTAAAGTAACTAGTAACTAAAGCTGGAACAGATGAATGTAGTGGAGTAACTAAAGTAACTAGTAACTAAAGCTGGAACAGATGAATGTAGTGGAGTAACTAAAGTAACTAGTAACTAAAGCTGGAACAGATGAATGTAGTGGAGTAACTAAAGTAACTAGTAACTAAAGCTGTAACAGATGAATGTAGCGGAGTAACTAAAGTAACTAGTAACTAAAGTAACTAGTAACTAAAGCTGGAACAGATGAATGTGGTGGAGTAACTAAAGTAACTAGTAACTAAAGCTGTAACAGATGAATGTAGTGGAGTAACTAAAGTAACTAGTAACTAAAGCTGTAACAGATGAATGTAGCGGAGTAACTAAAGTAACTAGTAACTAAAGCTGGAACAGATGAATGTAGCGGAGTAACTAAAGTAACTAGTAACTAAAGCTGTAACAGATGAATGTAGTGGAGTAACTAAAGTAACTAGTAACTAAAGCTGTAACAGATGAATGTAGCAGAGTAACTAAAGTAACTAGTAACTAAAGCTGTAACAGATGAATGGAGCGGAGTAACTAAAGTAACTAGTAACTAAAGTAACTAGTAACTAAAGCTGGAACAGATGAATGGAGCGGAGTAACTAAAGTAACTAGTAACTAAAGCTGGAACAGATGAATGTAGTGGAGTAACTAAAGTAACTAGTAACTAAAGCTGGAACAGATGAATGGAGCGGAGTAACTAAAGTAACTAGTAACTAAAGCCGTAACAGATGAGTGTAGCGGAGTAACTAAAGTAACTAGTAACTAAAGCTGTAACAGATGAATGTAGTGGAGTAACTAAAGTAACTAGTAACTAAAGTAACTAGTAACTAAAGCTGGAACAGATGAATGTAGCGGAGTAACTAAAGTAACTAGTAACTAAAGCTGTAACAGATGAATGTAGCGGAGTAACTAAAGTAACTAGTAACTAAAGCTGTAACAGATGAATGTAGTGGAGTAACTAAAGTAACTAGTAACTAAAGCTGGAACAGATGAATGGAGTGGAGTAACTAAAGTAACTAGTAACTAAATCTGGAACAGATGAATGGAGTGGAGTAACTAAAGTAACTAAAGTAACTAAAGTAACTAGTAACTAAAGCTGTCAGATGAATGTAGCGGAGTAACTAAAGTAACTAGTAACTAAACTTGTAACAGATGAATGGAGTGGAGTAACTAAAGTAACTAGTAACTAAATCTGGAACAGATGAATGTAGCGGAGTAACTAAAGTAACTAGTAACTAAAGCTGGAACAGATGAATGTAGTGGAGTAACTAAAGTAACTAGTAACTAAAGCTGTAACAGATGAATGTAGTGGAGTAACTAAAGTAACTAGTAACTAAAGCTGGAACAGATGAATGTAGTGGAGTAACTAAAGTAACTAGTAACTAAAGCTGGAACAGATGAATGTAGTGGAGTAACTAAAGTAACTAGTAACTAAAGCTGGAACAGATGAATGTAGTGGAGTAACTAAAGTAACTAGTAACTAAAGCTGTAACAGATGAATGTAGCGGAGTAACTAAAGTAACTAGTAACTAAAGTAACTAGTAACTAAAGCTGGAACAGATGAATGTGGTGGAGTAACTAAAGTAACTAGTAACTAAAGCTGTAACAGATGAATGTAGTGGAGTAACTAAAGTAACTAGTAACTAAAGCTGTAACAGATGAATGTAGCGGAGTAACTAAAGTAACTAGTAACTAAAGCTGGAACAGATGAATGTAGCGGAGTAACTAAAGTAACTAGTAACTAAAGCTGTAACAGATGAATGTAGTGGAGTAACTAAAGTAACTAGTAACTAAAGCTGTAACAGATGAATGTAGCAGAGTAACTAAAGTAACTAGTAACTAAAGCTGTAACAGATGAATGGAGCGGAGTAACTAAAGTAACTAGTAACTAAAGTAACTAGTAACTAAAGCTGGAACAGATGAATGGAGCGGAGTAACTAAAGTAACTAGTAACTAAAGCTGGAACAGATGAATGTAGTGGAGTAACTAAAGTAACTAGTAACTAAAGCTGGAACAGATGAATGGAGCGGAGTAACTAAAGTAACTAGTAACTAAAGCCGTAACAGATGAGTGTAGCGGAGTAACTAAAGTAACTAGTAACTAAAGCTGTAACAGATGAATGTAGTGGAGTAACTAAAGTAACTAGTAACTAAAGTAACTAGTAACTAAAGCTGGAACAGATGAATGTAGCGGAGTAACTAAAGTAACTAGTAACTAAAGCTGTAACAGATGAATGTAGCGGAGTAACTAAAGTAACTAGTAACTAAAGCTGTAACAGATGAATGTAGTGGAGTAACTAAAGTAACTAGTAACTAAAGCTGTAACAGATGAATGTAGCGGAGTAACTAAAGTAACTAGTAACTAAAGTAACTAGTAACTAAAGCTGGAACAGATGAATGGAGCGGAGTAACTAAAGTAACTAGTAACTAAAGCTGGAACAGATGAATGTAGTGGAGTAACTAAAGTAACTAGTAACTAAAGCTGGAACAGATGAATGGAGCGGAGTAACTAAAGTAACTAGTAACTAAAGCCGTAACAGATGAGTGTAGCGGAGTAACTAAAGTAACTAGTAACTAAAGCTGTAACAGATGAATGTAGCGGAGTAACTAAAGTAACTAGTAACTAAAGCTGGAACAGATGAATGTAGCGGAGTAACTAAAGTAACTAGTAACTAAAGCTGTAACAGATGAATGTAGCGGAGTAACTAAAGTAACTAGTAACTAAAGCTGTAACAGATGAATGTAGTGGAGTAACTAAAGTAACTAGTAACTAAAGCTGTAACAGATGAATGTAGCGGAGTAACTAAAGTAACTAGTAACTAAAGCTGGAACAGATGAATGTAGCGGAGTAACTAAAGTAACTAGTAACTAAAGCTGTCAGATGAATGTAGTGGAGTAACTAAAGTAACTAGTAACTAAAGCTGTAACAGATGAATGTAGTGGAGTAACTAAAGTAACTAGTAACTAAAGCTGTAACCGATGAATGGAGCGGAGTAACTAAAGTAACTAGTAACTAAAGTAACTAGTAACTAAAGCTGGAACAGATGAATGTAGCGGAGTAACTAAAGTAACTAGTAACTAAAGCTGTAACAGATGAATGTAGCAGAGTAACTAAAGTAACTAGTAACTAAAGCTGTAACCGATGAATGGAGCGGAGTAACTAAAGTAACTAGTAACTAAAGCTGGAACAGATGAATGTAGCGGAGTAACTAAAGTAACTAGTAACTAAAGCTGGAACAGATGAATGTAGTGGAGTAACTAAAGTAACTAGTAACTAAAGCTGGAACAGATGAATGTAGCGGAGTAACTAAAGTAACTAGTAACTAAAGCTGGAACAGATGAATGTAGTGGAGTAACTAAAGTAACTAGTAACTAAAGCTGTAACAGATGAATGTAGCGGAGTAACTAAAGTAACTAGTAACTAAAGCTGGAACAGATGAATGTAGCGGAGTAACTAAAGTAACTAGTAACTAAAGCTGTAACAGATGAATGTAGCGGAGTAACTAAAGTAACTAGTAACTAAAGCTGTAACAGATGAATGTAGTGGAGTAACTAAAGTAACTAGTAACTAAAGCTGTAACAGATGAATGTAGCGGAGTAACTAAAGTAACTAGTAACTAAAGTAACTAGTAACTAAAGCTGGAACAGATGAATGGAGCGGAGTAACTAAAGTAACTAGTAACTAAAGCTGGAACAGATGAATGTAGTGGAGTAACTAAAGTAACTAGTAACTAAAGCTGGAACAGATGAATGGAGCGGAGTAACTAAAGTAACTAGTAACTAAAGCCGTAACAGATGAGTGTAGCGGAGTAACTAAAGTAACTAGTAACTAAAGCTGTAACAGATGAATGTAGTGGAGTAACTAAAGTAACTAGTAACTAAAGCTGTAACAGATGAATGTAGCGGAGTAACTAAAGTAACTAGTAACTAAAGCTGGAACAGATGAATGTAGCGGAGTAACTAAAGTAACTAGTAACTAAAGCTGTAACAGATGAATGTAGCGGAGTAACTAAAGTAACTAGTAACTAAAGCTGTAACAGATGAATGTAGTGGAGTAACTAAAGTAACTAGTAACTAAAGCTGTAACAGATGAATGTAGCGGAGTAACTAAAGTAACTAGTAACTAAAGCTGGAACAGATGAATGTAGCGGAGTAACTAAAGTAACTAGTAACTAAAGCTGTCAGATGAATGTAGTGGAGTAACTAAAGTAACTAGTAACTAAAGCTGTAACAGATGAATGTAGTGGAGTAACTAAAGTAACTAGTAACTAAAGCTGTAACCGATGAATGGAGCGGAGTAACTAAAGTAACTAGTAACTAAAGTAACTAGTAACTAAAGCTGGAACAGATGAATGTAGCGGAGTAACTAAAGTAACTAGTAACTAAAGCTGTAACAGATGAATGTAGCAGAGTAACTAAAGTAACTAGTAACTAAAGCTGTAACCGATGAATGGAGCGGAGTAACTAAAGTAACTAGTAACTAAAGCTGGAACAGATGAATGTAGCGGAGTAACTAAAGTAACTAGTAACTAAAGCTGGAACAGATGAATGTAGTGGAGTAACTAAAGTAACTAGTAACTAAAGCTGGAACAGATGAATGTAGCGGAGTAACTAAAGTAACTAGTAACTAAAGCTGTAACAGATGAATGTAGTGGAGTAACTAAAGTAACTAGTAACTAAAGCTGGAACAGATGAATGTAGTGGAGTAACTAAAGTAACTAGTAACTAAAGCTGGAACAGATGAATGTAGTGGAGTAACTAAAGTAACTAGTAACTAAAGCTGTAACAGATGAATGTAGCGGAGTAACTAAAGTAACTAGTAACTAAAGTAACTAGTAACTAAAGCTGGAACAGATTAATGTAGCGGAGTAACTAAAGTAACTAGTAACTAAAGCTGGAACAGATGAATGTAGCGGAGTAACTACAGTAACTAGTAACTAAAGCTGTAACAGATGAATGTAGTGGAGTAACTAAAGTAACTAGTAACTAAAGCTGGAACAGATGACTGTAGCGGAGTAACTAAAGTAACTAGTAACTAAAGCTGGAACAGATGAATGTAGTGGAGTAACTAAAGTAACTAGTAACTAAAGCTGTAACAGATGAATGTAGCAGAGTAACTAAAGTAACTAGTAACTAAAGCTGGAACAGATGAATGTAGCGGAGTAACTAAAGTAACTAGTAACTAAAGCTGTAACAGATGAATGTAGCGGAGTAACTAAAGTAACTAGTAACTAAAGCTGGAACAGATGAATGTAGTGGAGTAACTAAAGTAACTAGTAACTAAAGCTGTAACAGATGAATGTAGCGGAGTAACTAAAGTAACTAGTAACTAAAGCTGTAACAGATGAATGTAGCAGAGTAACTAAAGTAACTAGTAACTAAAGCTGTAACCGATGAATGGAGCGGAGTAACTAAAGTAACTAGTAACTAAAGCTGGAACAGATGAATGTAGCGGAGTAACTAAAGTAACTAGTAACTAAAGCTGGAACAGATGAATGTAGTGGAGTAACTAAAGTAACTAGTAACTAAAGCTGGAACAGATGAATGTAGCGGAGTAACTAAAGTAACTAGTAACTAAAGCTGGAACAGATGAATGTAGTGGAGTAACTAAAGTAACTAGTAACTAAAGCTGTAACAGATGAATGTAGCGGAGTAACTAAAGTAACTAGTAACTAAAGCTGGAACAGATGAATGTAGCGGAGTAACTAAAGTAACTAGTAACTAAAGCTGTAACAGATGAATGTAGCGGAGTAACTAAAGTAACTAGTAACTAAAGCTGTAACAGATGAATGTAGTGGAGTAACTAAAGTAACTAGTAACTAAAGCTGTAACAGATGAATGTAGCGGAGTAACTAAAGTAACTAGTAACTAAAGTAACTAGTAACTAAAGCTGGAACAGATGAATGGAGCGGAGTAACTAAAGTAACTAGTAACTAAAGCTGGAACAGATGAATGTAGTGGAGTAACTAAAGTAACTAGTAACTAAAGCTGGAACAGATGAATGGAGCGGAGTAACTAAAGTAACTAGTAACTAAAGCCGTAACAGATGAGTGTAGCGGAGTAACTAAAGTAACTAGTAACTAAAGCTGTAACAGATGAATGTAGTGGAGTAACTAAAGTAACTAGTAACTAAAGCTGTAACAGATGAATGTAGCGGAGTAACTAAAGTAACTAGTAACTAAAGCTGGAACAGATGAATGTAGCGGAGTAACTAAAGTAACTAGTAACTAAAGCTGTAACAGATGAATGTAGCGGAGTAACTAAAGTAACTAGTAACTAAAGCTGTAACAGATGAATGTAGTGGAGTAACTAAAGTAACTAGTAACTAAAGCTGTAACAGATGAATGTAGCGGAGTAACTAAAGTAACTAGTAACTAAAGCTGGAACAGATGAATGTAGCGGAGTAACTAAAGTAACTAGTAACTAAAGCTGTCAGATGAATGTAGTGGAGTAACTAAAGTAACTAGTAACTAAAGCTGTAACAGATGAATGTAGTGGAGTAACTAAAGTAACTAGTAACTAAAGCTGTAACCGATGAATGGAGCGGAGTAACTAAAGTAACTAGTAACTAAAGTAACTAGTAACTAAAGCTGGAACAGATGAATGTAGCGGAGTAACTAAAGTAACTAGTAACTAAAGCTGTAACAGATGAATGTAGCAGAGTAACTAAAGTAACTAGTAACTAAAGCTGTAACCGATGAATGGAGCGGAGTAACTAAAGTAACTAGTAACTAAAGCTGGAACAGATGAATGTAGCGGAGTAACTAAAGTAACTAGTAACTAAAGCTGGAACAGATGAATGTAGTGGAGTAACTAAAGTAACTAGTAACTAAAGCTGGAACAGATGAATGTAGCGGAGTAACTAAAGTAACTAGTAACTAAAGCTGTAACAGATGAATGTAGTGGAGTAACTAAAGTAACTAGTAACTAAAGCTGGAACAGATGAATGTAGTGGAGTAACTAAAGTAACTAGTAACTAAAGCTGGAACAGATGAATGTAGTGGAGTAACTAAAGTAACTAGTAACTAAAGCTGTAACAGATGAATGTAGCGGAGTAACTAAAGTAACTAGTAACTAAAGTAACTAGTAACTAAAGCTGGAACAGATTAATGTAGCGGAGTAACTAAAGTAACTAGTAACTAAAGCTGGAACAGATGAATGTAGCGGAGTAACTACAGTAACTAGTAACTAAAGCTGTAACAGATGAATGTAGTGGAGTAACTAAAGTAACTAGTAACTAAAGCTGGAACAGATGACTGTAGCGGAGTAACTAAAGTAACTAGTAACTAAAGCTGGAACAGATGAATGTAGTGGAGTAACTAAAGTAACTAGTAACTAAAGCTGTAACAGATGAATGTAGCAGAGTAACTAAAGTAACTAGTAACTAAAGCTGGAACAGATGAATGTAGCGGAGTAACTAAAGTAACTAGTAACTAAAGCTGGAACAGATGAATGTAGCGGAGTAACTACAGTAACTAGTAACTAAAGCTGTAACAGATGAATGTAGTGGAGTAACTAAAGTAACTAGTAACTAAAGCTGGAACAGATGACTGTAGCGGAGTAACTAAAGTAACTAGTAACTAAAGCTGGAACAGATGAATGTAGTGGAGTAACTAAAGTAACTAGTAACTAAAGCTGTAACAGATGAATGTAGCAGAGTAACTAAAGTAACTAGTAACTAAAGCTGGAACAGATGAATGTAGCGGAGTAACTAAAGTAACTAGTAACTAAAGCTGTAACAGATGAATGTAGCGGAGTAACTAAAGTAACTAGTAACTAAAGCTGGAACAGATGAATGTAGTGGAGTAACTAAAGTAACTAGTAACTAAAGCTGTAACAGATGAATGTAGCGGAGTAACTAAAGTAACTAGTAACTAAAGCTGGAACAGATGAATGGAGCGGAGTAACTAAAGTAACTAGTAACTAAAGCTGTAACAGATGAATGTAGCGGAGTAGAAGTAGAAAGTGGTATGAAAAGAAAAGACTCAAGTAAAGTACAAGTACCTCAACATGTGTTCTTAAGTACAGTACTGGAGTACATGTACTTAGTTACTTTCTACCACTGATTTTAAATGCAGGACTTATACTGTAACGTAGTGTTTTCACAGTGGTATTAGTACTTTCACTGCCGTAAATCTGAATATTTCTTCCACCATTGCATATGTATTTTTGACAGTTTATTTCCATGTTTATAATCTTTTTAGTCCAATAATCAGCTGTGTGTTTTTTGTCTTCTCCTGGCTTCCGTACGGCTGTAATGTTTTTATCAGCCGAGCTAACAGGCTAACAGGCTAACAGACTGCAGACAGTGTCCATGGATGTGAGCCGGTTTACACCGGGACGGCGACACTGTGTCCCCAGACAACGATAACAACTGTCTCCTGCGGCGACCCTCTTCTCCTCCTCACTATCTGCCTACTTTGTGTTTAAGTCCGTCGGTTATCTTGGTCGACTTTTGCCCTCTTTGTCCCGCAGCGCCTACATGCTAACTAGCTAGCCTTGTTAGCTAGCTAACGCTAGCTATAAATCAGCGTCGCTCAAAACTAAAAGCTAACAAACTAACTGGGGACTGGACGGACGGACATGTGCAATGGCATCGGTTCGGGTGGCTGTCCGGGTTAGACCCATGAACAGACGGTAAGTTAAAAACAATAACACGGCTTGTTTAACGCCAGACATCGTATTTTGTTGTAGAAAGTAGCTATATTGTCAGAATGTGGTAGTTTTGTAATGCTAACTGAGTTAGCTAACCGTTAACGGTTAACAGGCTCCCTACAGATGGAACGTCAGCCGTTGGTAGTAGAACGGGTGTTTGAATTCATGAATGGACTTAGGAATATCATTTCTACAACGTGTTAAAGGTTGTTATAATACTGAATTATTACCATTTAAAGTGAGTCTTTTGGCCTCATGCCTTTGCATTTCACTGTGGTTGTTTTCATGGGTTTTCTGCAGCAACTGCAGGTGTTCATTCTGTGTTTTTAAACCCAGGCTGACAACATAGTCTCTGTCCCAGGGGCAGCTGGGTGGGCTTTCACCTGTGGTGGGAGAAGTATTTATTTATTTATACCTTTTTACTGCAGTAAAAGTACTATTACCACACTGTGTAAAATACTCCACTAAAAGTAAAAGTCCTGCATTTAAAACCTAATCAACCTAAACCAACATCACCTAAACGTATTGATGCATATATAATATAATAATATATCATACATATCACTGTAAGAAAAAAACTAAAATTAAAGTAAAATACCCTAATTCAAACAATGTGTATAAACATTACATTTATGGAAAATTTCATTAAAATGTTTACAGAAAAACACCGTTATTTTACAGACTTTTCCCAAATAATTATGATCAATCACCTTCAATAAAGGGCCAATCCTAAAAGTTCTGCAGGTAAATACGATTATTTTACAGACTTTTCCCAAATAATTATGATCAATCACCTTCAATAAAGGGCCAATCCTAAAAGTTCTGCAGGTAAATATGATTATTTTACAGACTTTTCCCAAATAATTATGATCAATCACCTTCAATAAAGGGCCAATCCTAAAAATTCTGCAGGTAAATACGGTTATTTTACAGACTTTTCCCAAATAATTACGATCAATCACCTTCAATAAAGGGCCAATCCTAAAAATTCTGCAGGTAAATGATTATTTTACAGACTTTTCCCAAATAATTATGATCAATCACCTTCAATAAAGGGCCAATCCTAAACGTTCTGCAGGTAAATACGATTATTTTACAGATTTTTCCCAAATAATTATGATCAATCACCTTCAATAAAGGGCCAATCCTAAACGTTCTGCAGGTAAATATGATTATTTTACAGACTTTTCCAGACTTTTCCCAAATAATTATGATCAATCACCTTCAATAAAGGGCCAATCCTAAAAAATCTGCAGGTAAATAAGATTATTTTACAGATTTTTGCAAAATTATTACGATCAGACACCAAAATATGATCTTCAAAATGAATGTGAAATATCCTCAACTAAAAACGTACTCAAGCAATACAAACTATATACATCATTTTCACTGTTTCAATTAAAATGTTGTAGGAAATTAACTACAAATAAAGTAAAAATCCTTTTATTTAATGTATTCAGATGTAATTTTACAATATCAAGCAATTATTCACAAATATTTGCTGCCTGTAAACAGAACAAGCAAACCATCTCGACTAAAACCACACTCAATATTAACGTTAACGTTTTGCTAACATCATGCCGAGCTTAACAAGCTAATGTTAGCTAACGTTACCACATTAAGTTACCTGTAACATCAGTTAACGTTAATTACTCAGCATTTAGCTAGCTAGCTAACCTAGCTAACAGTCTGACAACGTTACGGTCAACGTTATGGATATGAACACAAACATTACGTCAGGTTATTAACTTAGAAAAATAACAGGGAAATGTTTTCTTACCTGATATCGCCAGGATAGCAGTTATAACGTGAAGTTCATGTTAGGAGAGCAAACAGATCCTGACTCTTCCACTGTGTCCATATTCCCATTTTTGTTTTGTTGTTCTCCGTTGAGATCCTACAACTCAAATTCACTCAAATAATAATTTGGCATGCAGATGTAAAATAATCCAGGTAATGATCCACGTAATTCATTAGGAGTGGAGCGACAGAGTAGCGCTGAAGTCCTGCAGCATTCAAATTGACGTAGCTACTTTCAAATGAAGGCGTGCTCATTGGTCAGTTTCCTGGATGACAGCCACATTGACCAATCATACAAATTCAAATGGCTTTAACACTGTACATATTGCCAAAGCAAGCGTTTGGATTTAAAATATTAACAATATATAGAAAACAATATTTACAATACATTAATTATAATCTATACTGTTTGTAATACTGTAACTACGATTGACTCAATCACAATCAACCAATCTCAGCTAGGGCTGCAGCTATCGATTCTTTTTGTAATCGATTAATCTAGCACTTAATCGATCGATTAATCCGATTTTTTTTTTAACGTTTTTAAACAACCAAAACTAGACCTATATGTAAATATTAGTTATACTTAACCTATTTTCATTTATATATTTGATTATAATGTCACACAGCTCTGTTACACTTATGCTATTAGATAGCTGATCAGCTGTTTCGAGAGAGAGAGAGAGAGAGAGAGAGAGAGAGAGAGAGAGAGAGAGAGAGAGAGAGAGAGAGAGAGAGAGAGAGAGAGAGAGAGAGAGAGAGAGAGAGAGAGAGAGAGAGAGAGAGAGAGAGAGAGAGAGAGAGAGAGAGAGAGAGAGAGAGAGAGAGAGAGAGAGAGAGAGAGAGAGAGAGAAATCAGCTGTTCTGAAGGATAGTCAGCTCAGATCGTGGTCACCACTACGTATTTCCTTGTCTCTGATTCTGGTAGTTGTGTCTGATGTGATGTCATCGTCCATACGACTCTGTGATTGGCTGTTGTCGGTCCTCTTCGTGGAACGGATGATGAAGTCAGACTCCATGTTCTCTGTTGAGATGCTAAAGCTCTGACGTCGTGCTATTATTGTGCTAAGCTAGTTTGATGTTGCAGTAGACCCCCTGTCCAGAGTTCTCGTTGTAATTGCGTCTGAACTGACTCCAACCTTTGGACCCTTCCTGTGGTCTCCTCCAGCCGGTCTCTTCTCTCAGCCCTCACTAGTTACCTCTGGCATGTGTCTGAACTGACTCCAACCTTTGGACCCTTCCTGTGGTCTCCTCCAGCCGGTCTCTTCTCTCAGCCAATCACTAGTTACCTCTGGCATGTGTCTGAACTGACTCCAACCTTTGGACCCTTCCTGTGGTCTCCTCCAGCCGGTCTCTCCTCTCAGCCCTCACTAGTTACCTCTGGCATGTGTCTCCAGCAGCAGACGGAGCCGTCTGGTGAGCGACAGTAGCGGGAACGCCGTCCGTCAGCGATACGTTAAAAACATTGATTTAACCAAGCTTGTTCGTGTTGTGTCTCTTTGTGTCTATTTGTAGTCGTGTTGTGGGTTTTTGTGTCTCTTTGTAGTCGTGTTGTGTCTCTTTGTGTCTCTTTGTAGTCGTGTTGTGGGTTTTTGTGTCTCTTTGTAGTCGTGTTGTGGGTTTTTTGGGTCTCTTTGTAGTCGTGTTGTGTCTATTTGTAGTCGTGTTGTCTCTCTTTGTAGTCGTGTTGTCTCTCTTTGTAGTCGTGTTGTCTCTCTTTGTAGTCGTGTTGTGTCTCTTTGTAGTCGTGTTGTGTCTCTTTGTAGTCGTGTTGTGTCTCTTTGTAGTTGTGTTGTCTTTGTGGGTTTTTGTGTCTCTGTGTGTTTTTGTGTCTTTGTATCTTTGTAGTCGTGTTGTGTCTCTTTGTAGTCGTGTTGTGTCTCTTTGTAGTCGTGTTGTGTCTCTTTGTAGCCGTGTTGTGTCTCTTTGTGCGTTTTTGTATCTTTGTAGTCGTGTTTTGTCTCTGTGTCTATTTGTAGTCGTGTTGTGGGTTTTTGTGTCTCTTTGTAGTCGTGTTGTGTCTCTTTGTGTCTCTTTGTAGTCGTGTTGTGGGTTTTTGTGTCTCTTTGTAGTCGTGTTGTGTCTCTTTGTAGTCGTGTTGTGTCTCTTTGTAGTCGTGTTGTGTCTCTTTGTAGTCGTGTTGTGTCTCTTTGTCTCTTTGTAGTCGTGTTGTCTCTTTGTAGTCGTGTTGTGTCTCTTTGTAGTCGTGTTGTGTCTCTTTGTAGTCGTGTTGTGTCTCTTTGTAGTCGTGTTGTGTCTCTTTGTAGTCGTGTTGTGTCTCTTTGTAGTCGTGTTGTGTCTCTTTGTAGTCGTGTTGTGTCTTTGTAGTTGTGTTGTGTCTTTGTAGTCGTGTTGTGTCTTTGTAGTCGTGTTGTGTCTCTTTGTAGTCGTGTTGTGTCTCTTTGTAGTCGTGTTGTGTCTCTTTGTAGTCGTGTTGTGTCTCTTTGTAGTCGTGTTGTCTCTTTGTAGTCGTGTTGTGTCTCTTAATAGTTGTTTTCTTTGGGGTTGTTTTGGGTCTCTGTGGTCATGTGGCGTCTCTTTCCAGTCGGTTTGCGTCTCTTTTTGGTAGTTTTCGCGTCTCTTTTTCACATCATTTTGGACCGTTACTATCACCACATCTGTGTCTAAAAACGTTGGAAACACCTGAGCAGGTAATGCATGAATAACACTCAAAAACATAAAGACAAAACTTCCAAAAAAGTCCAACTACAGTCATTAAGATCTAAGAAAAGACTTTAGTTAGTAATATTCATTCAGCTTAGGGAGCTGCACCTAAACCTTATAATGGCTGACCTGCTCTGACTGAAACATAATAAGGATGTTGAGCCTGAGAACAAACAGGGGCGGAGACTCGTACACGACTAAGCAAACATGCCGCCCTGCTCATACAATTCAATTCATACAATTCACAAACATAAAGACAATCTCGACATTACAAGTTCAACAGCAGAGCCTCGTTCAGTATATTTGAACTGGTTTCAAGTTCTAGTTTGGAATCGATATGTGTGTGTAAAATAGTTTACAGGACGTCTTTTTTTTTGTGGAAGTTTTGTCTTTAAGTTTGATTTGTTATTCATGTATTACCTGCTCAGGCGTTTCTAAAGTTTTAAGACACAGATGTGGTGATAGCAACGGTCCAAAATGATGTGAAAAAGACTCAAACTACCACAAAGAGACAGACTGCAAAGAGACGCTACATAACCACAGAGACCCAAAACAACCCCAAAGACAACAACCTATGAGACACAACACGACTACAAAGAGACACAAAAACCCCAAAAGAGACACAACACGACTACAAAGAGACACAACACGACTACAAAGAGACACAACACGACTACAAAGAGACACAACACTACTACAAAGAGACACAACACGACTACAAAGAGACACAAAAACCCACAAACAAAACATTTTTGATATCCATAACGTTGTAGTCATGTTGTGTCTCTTTGTGGGTTTTTACGCCTTTGTAGTCGTGTTGTCTCGTTGTAGTTGTGTCTCTTTGTAGTCGTGTTGTGTCTTTGTAGTTGTGTTGTCTCGTTGTAGTTGTCTCTTTGTAGTCGTGTTGTGCCTCTTTGTGGGTTTTTACGTCTCTTTGTAGTCGTGTTGTCTCGTTGTTGTTGTCTCTTTGTAGTCATGTTGTGTTTCTTTGTAGTCGTGTTGTCTCTTTGTAGTCATGTTGTGTTTCTTTGTAGTCGTGTTGTGCCTCTTTGTGGGTTTTTACGTCTCTTTGTAGTAGTGTTGTGTCTCTTTGTAGTAGTAGTGTTGTGTCTCTTTGTAGTAGTGTTGTCTCTTTGTAGTTGTGTTTTGTAGTAGTGTTGTGTGTTTTGTAGTAGTGTTGTGTCTCTTTGTAGTTGTGTTGTGTCTCTTTGTGGGTTTTTACGTCTCTTTGTAGTCGTGTTGTGTCTCTTTGTAGTCGTGTTGTGTCTCTTTGTAGTCGTGTTGTGTCTCTTTGTGGGTTTTTACGTCTCTTTGTAGTCGTGTTGTGTCTCTTTGTAGTCGTGTTGTGTCTCTTTGTAGTCGTGTTGTGTCTCTTTGTAGTCGTGTTGTGTCTCTTTGTAGTCGTGTTTCTCTTTGTAGTCATGTTGTGTCTCTTAAATATAACAAACATTTTTGATATCCATAACGTTAGGGACATTTTAGTTACAATACCAGTTTAGCTTGGATATAAAGAGATTATCAGAGAACTTCCGCTGTAAATTGTAGCAAGAAGCGACCCTCAGATACTTCTTTTTTTTATAATGCACCAGGTTAACCACATGTGTGGCAAAAAGGCAGATATTAAAAGACCAAATTCAGGGTTTTGAAAAATCAATATGAGATCACTTAATTCAGGTTGTTACAAACTACAAATACCATGGCATTGTACTGGACAACAAGCTAAAATGGGACTCATGAATGGACTGATCTTTTGCACACTAGGACACAGCAAAGAATGTACTTTTTAAAAGCTTTTTATCCAAAATATCTTTTGTACCACAAGCCATAAAAGCCTTAAATCAGTCAAAATAAGCCAGATGTCCAGCTGGCCTGGTCATACCCAAGGGTGTATAGTGTGTTGTAGTGCGTGATGTATGTTCTTCATGTTACGTCTGTCGGTGTCTGATGTACGGACTATTTGTTTGTATCATATGTCTGATGTCCCGTCATGAAATCCCAACTGCCCCACGGGAACAATGAAGTTATCTACTACTAAACGCATCGATTTTTAGAGAATCCCATTATTTTAACCTAGTCCTATGTGTCAAATGTTTTTTAGATTGATGGTAAAACTGTTTTTTAAGTGGTACACTGAATTAATTGTCACTGTGGAAAAAGCTGCAAAACGTGCGTGACTTTAAGTTCACGGATACTAAAGTGTGATCGGCATTTTTCACCGTTTTCTGACATTTTAGAGACCGAACAACTTATTCATTCATCCAGAAAATAATCCACAGATGAATCGACTCGAGAATAATCGATAGTTGCAGCCGCATCATAAAAGTTGTTGTTCTTTTACAGGGAGAAGGACTTGACCGCAAAATGCATCATCAAGATGGAAGGGACGAAAACCTCCATCATCAACCTGAAGGTACTTCTTCTCTCTTTTCCAGATGAAGAAAACATTCACGTCAGATGTAACTCAGGCTAAATAAGATCCTCCTAAGGGCTCGTTCACACCAAGGCGAAATCAAATATTCGTGTCACGCCATTCGGGTGAGTTTGATTGCGGGATCAATTGTGTTTTTAATTGCGTTACTCGCGTACCCGTCGGTGTACAGCTGTAGGCACCAACAACGTTTCTTTCCGTCATCATATGGCCAGAATACCCACTATTGCTGCTTAGTGCCTGGTGTGGAAGTCACAGATACATCGGGAAGTCAATATATTAATTATAACGTCACCTGGTGGAGCAAAAAGCTGCCTAATGTTAACTGCCTTCTCCAGGAAGGAAACGTTATGCCTGATATCTGCCACTTCCAGCACGACTTGAAGTATAGATTGTGCCGTTTTTTAATTGCAATAAACTGATAAAAATATGCCGAAATAACAACATCATGATGCCGATTTGTAAAAAGTCTGAATTCATACTTTATCAGGTCTGTCGGCTAGATGACACGCAAACAACTTTTAAAATGCTTGTTTTCCGGATGGAGTTTGGTTCTGTCAGGGCTCTAACATTGGAGCTGCTCCATGAACGCAACAGCATGCATATAATTTTCAGAACGTACCAGGTCAGACTGATCTCATGAAGTGGTGTATGTATGACACGCCAATTCGTATGCCATTATTGGTGTGCTATCAAGACGCATACTCTCTTTTTAGCGTATTTATCAACACCGTTTGGCCTCCATTGACTTACATTACGATTGCGTGTCAATTTACGCCGTAGGAAGTAGTATGAAAGGCTGAAAATCCGCGTAGGGAGGTTGGGTCAAACACAGGACTTTCACCCAGGAGACTGGGGCTCGTGTCCTGCGTGTCACGTTTCCTAAACCCAACCGTCTCTTTCTTCTTTTCCTAAACCTAACCCGTCTGCTGTATACGGCGTAGACATACACGCGGATCGCTCAAAATGCGTACAGATAACACGCCACTTGGCTTTAGAAAGTGCTGTGTATGTTTACGCAAAGTCATGATGTCAAACTTCCCTGCTTTCTTTCCCCAAATAAATCCTTTCTAAACAATGATTTGCTTTTGCGACACATCTACTCGCGGATTTCTTGCTCACGTTCAAATATTTTAACTTGCGTGAATTTGCGGTGCGGCATGAATGACAGGAATTTTGCGTCCTCTCCTCATTCGCACTGCGCGCCACGACTTCGCATCTATTGCCGTCTTTGCTTTGCGTTTTGTATGGAATCGCACCGCCGAATTCGCATGAAACGCCTCGGTGTGAACGCACCATAACACCTTGTAGCTTGAAGTTGTGTCTCTACATTTTGTGTTCTCCAAAGACCCCCGAAGGCATCGCAGGTGATCTGATGAGAGAGCGGACCAAGACCTTTACGTACGACTTCTCCTACGACTCCACGGACTGCAAGAGCTCCACATTCGTCTCCCAAGAAACGGTAAACGCCGGTCACAGCTGTTTCTATTTACTCTGCACATTTAATTAGATTTAAGTTCTTGAGATGCTTGCTACGGTTACATTTCTAGTGATGAATCGGCGAAAACACGTTTTATTTCTCTGATTCGTGGCTTTGTCCGAGGCGCTCCCTCTCTTCAGTCACTCTCTAGCTCGCTCCACCGTACATGCTCGCAGGTGCACGTCTATCTGCCATTTCGACCAGGTAACCAGTTTGTAACATAGAAATAAAATGGATTATGGCTAGTTCTATTTCTATAGTTTGTAGCCGACTTTACAAGATGCCTCCTCTTATTGGCTGTTGAAACAGGTGATGTCCCCCCTCTCCTTCTCGTTCCTCGCCTTTTTAAAGTTCAGTTCATTTTAACGTAACGGGCCGGCTACATTGCATGCGTTACGTATGCAGACCGGACGTTCCAACACTACACTTCCACTATAATCGATGAAACTGGCGACAGCGGACAGAGAGCAGTGTAGTGGTGCGTCTGCTCCGGACAGCCGCTCTACAAGTGTAAAAATAGGACCGTCTTCTATTCATATGTTTTACGTGGGGTGTGTGCGGCCCTTTTACACCGAAATGGATCATAAAGTGTCTATATGTCTTAATGACTGTCAGTGAGCGTATCGGCAGTTTGGTGTTGAGCGTTTCTGTCTTTATTTCTTGTTTCCCTCCCCTGCGTCCTCTGATAACAGCTGACAGTAGACCGCTCTGTGACGGCTCCAAAAAACTGAAGAAACGACAACAATCCCAAAGCGAAAAGCTCTCCGTCTCGCCTGTGACTCACACAATCCTACGCCGTGCAGCGCTGCAGGTGGAGCCGGTTAAAAGATACATTCAGAGGTGCTAACGGTACGCATAAGTTACACGTTCAATGGAGCCGAAGTCACGCAAACGTCCCGTACTGCTCAACAACTTTTTTGGGGGGGAAGAGTCACCACCACCCCTGAGGGGAAAAAAATCCGAGGGGAAAAAGGTGGTCGTGTCGGCGTCTCTGCAAGCGACGGTCATCCATTAAGCCCCTTTTTCTAGAGAACTTAACGCACATCTACGGAGAACCATAATCCTTCCACAGCGTGACTCTCCATGGCACAGGTTCACCAAAAATGTAACTGACATTAGATGGATAACAAAAACAAAGACGTAGCATTGCAACTTTACACTTCTTTACAACATCGTAAGCATGATGGGAACTGTAGTGCCGAAATCCAAAAGGTGATGACAACCCGTGAAGGTATATTTCAAGCAGGGCTTTCACGATTCTATTTTGAATCAAAAAATCGACAGAAATGAGCTTTCGATATCGACTACTGAAAACAAAAGCAGGTTATTTATTTATTTTCTCTCTCTCTCTCTCTCTCTCTCTCTCTCTCTCTCTCTCTCTCCCTCCACCCCCGCCTACTTGTGCACGTCCTGAAGAAAAAAAGCAACAGACACAGCGTAGCTTTTCTGGCTGGTAGCATTCAGCTACAGACACAGGGTAACGTTAGCTTAGCGGTAGCCTGCTGCTGCATTGATATGGCATGCCTGGATAAGACATGGAATGACTGTAATAAAGCTGTAGAGTAAAGGTGACAAACAGCCGGAGCTTCAGAGGATTAATCTGGTTAATTTTACAATCCTTCTTATCAACTCTTGTTGTTTTTGGAGGATTATTGGTAACAAAGGGTTGTATTTGGGTTCAGAGGGCGATGGATTGATCAAACTCTTGTTCTCGGTCTAAGCAGCTTGTTGTTGATAGACTCGGTGTGTTGACTCAGGAGGACTCTTAATGTGACTCGAGCTCGTCATAAACTCTGATATCACATTACAGCTCGGTAAACAACAAGCACACCTTGTAGTAAAAGGTTTTGCAATATCATGCACCAGCTAACGTGTCAGCAGAAGCCTTAAACCTACATTGTAAGTATTTTCGTAAGCGTAGAATCTGCCATTCAGAATACATACGAGCGAGTCGCTCGAATGAGGGCCGCCATGTAGCGCCTCTGTCTTTATAATACATTAGCCAAAGAGGGACATACCTCCATCTTTAAAATACATTAGTCAAAGAGGGACATACCTCCATCTTTATAATACATTAGCCAAAGAGGGACATACCTCCATCTTTATAATACATTAACCAAAGAGAGACATACCTCCATCTTTATAATACATTAGCCAAAGAGGGACATACCTCCATCTTTATAATACATTAACCAAAGAGGGACATACCTCCATCTTTATAACACATTAGCCAAAGAGGGATGTACCTCCATCTTTATAATACATTAACCAAAGAGGGATGTACCTCCATCTTTATAATACATTAGCCAAAGAGGGACGTACCTCCATCTTTATAACACATTAGCCAAAGAGGGACGTACCTCCATCTTTAGAATACATTAGCCAAAGAGGGACGTACCTCCATCTTTATAACACATTAGCCAAAGAGGGACGTACCTCCATCTTTATAATACATTAACCAAAGAGGGACATACCTCCATCTTTATAATACATTAGCCAAAGAAGGACATACCTCCATCTTTATAATACATTAACCAAAGAGGGACATACCTTATACCTAGGAGTTGAAACGCTCTCAGAATGGGAGGGGCTAGAAAGTAATATTCAGTTGGTTGTCATATACAATTTCACCGCTAGATGGGAGAACTTCTTACACAATGTAGCTTTAAAGACGTCTCAGCAGAAATGGAAAAAATCTTTTATTTTCTTGTTTTTTTTTAATTTGCAGGTTTTTAAGGATTTGGGCGTGGATGTGCTGAAGGCGGCGTTTGAGGGTTACAACGCCTGCGTCTTCGCCTACGGTCAGACCGGCTCTGGGAAGTCCTACACCATGATGGGGAATCCAGTGAGACAGAACTCTTTGACATATTTAACATTTACATTTCAGACTCTCTTATCCAGAAAGACTTCTACAGACAGATACCCTGGTTTCCTCCTGGTATTAAAATCCGATCAGACCGATTGGATCATGGGTAGACGGCTCTAGGTTGGGGTTGCTCGATTATTTTGAAAAAAAAAAATCACGATTATTTCAGTCAATATTGAAATCACAATTATTTCACACGATTACTCGTTGACTTTTGGAAAGATGTTGCATGTATTGAAGTTAAAAAAAACAACTGACACAAATCAACAGTAAAACACATTATTTCCCTTCATACATCCCGTTTTTTTTTTACTTTTTGTTTCCATTCAACACGTAACACGACTCCTAAAGGCGAACATGAAACGTAACATTAAGCGGATGTAAATATAGAAACTAAACTTCAAACCACAGAGATTGAGGAAGAAGCTACAAACGTACCGAGAGCTGAACACAGCCTTTTGAAATGTCTTTCTCACATGAACGGGCCCTGCACCAGTCATCCTTACGTCGGCACACAGACAGACCGCGTGCACCACTCTTTCATTTTTCACTTCATTAATGTTAGCGGAAGAACTGACTTTACAAGCGCACACAACCAGCCTGTAGTGGCAATCTGACCACAAAAAATGCCACTGGAGGGAATTTTTGAAACCATTTCTAACGCTTGCTGGTGCAAATAATGAGGTTAGTCCTACAAAAAGGCTGACTGCGAAAGATCAACGACGAGCAGACGAGATCTTAAAAACATCACTCGCACACAGCTGAGATTGGAAAACTGTGTGGCTTCCTCCATCCCCCTCACCTGTGATTCCCTTTCTAACCTCTGATTAGCACACATACACACAGGTGCACAGGTGACATAACGAACAAACCTAACACACACACACACACACAAACGCACACACGGCTATACATGCACGCAGCAAAATTGGCTATAACACGGCCTTTATGCAGACAGAAATGATGTAGGCCCATACATTCATTTGCATATAGAGCGGGGAAGTGAGATGCGATCGTAAGTGAGCACTGAGGACGCATTTGGAGACCCATTCTGCTGCCAGGTAGGCCCACCCGTACTTAGAGCTGTCCACTTGTGATTGGATCACTCAGATGGGATTTTAAAACCAGGTGGAAACTGGGCTAGAGAGATAAGATTCACAGACCAAATGATTGATCTGTCTGCTCAGCTGTGGTGAAGTTACTCAGTGAAGGCTCCAGGCTGGCTCAACTCCGTTTACATTGCTGGGATTAAAGCATGACACACAGCATGTCTCCTTCCCCTCTGGGAATCCATTCATCTTTAGGTCTGTGAAATTAAAAAAAATGACATTCACACAGTCCATGGTGATGTCCCAAAATATATTACATTTACAGTCCTATATGTGACAAGGAAGAAGAACACAAAATTGTCAAATTTGAAACGCAGAAATGTGCAAAAGTATGTAATTCAGTCGCAGCGTTCATGGACAGAGACAACATCATGTGTCCAAGTTTCCAAGACCCTCAACACTTAATCCCTTTTAAAAAGTTTGACCAAGCACCAAAAAGTCTTTTAAAATGTTTAGTATTTAAATTGTTACTCACTTAGTTCAGAGATAAAGCTGCTGATATTCTATATTTTTCGTATTGTCAACAGATCTCACGTTTGTTCAAACTTCATTGATTAGTTTATTTTTGTATTTGATATAGTCATATCTAAATATTTTGTGTCTAAAACACTAGAATCAGCCCATAAAATACCACCATGTATCCCCCACCTCTCCAAATATCCAAAAGAAATTGAGGACAGCTGCTACATTTGAAGTGTCAAAGGTTGAGATCTGTCTGTTCCTAATCTAGAGTTTTGTGTTGAATCTGCTCACTCCAGACGGAGCCATGTCAGGTTGTACTCAAACGTTTGATCTTATCTGCACTCGGCTGTGAGCCACTATCATTATACTTGTCATTTGATAAAATCCAGATGCAATTTAGTACGCTACAAGAAAGGACAGACACTTTCACTGAGCCTTCTTGTTATCAGGTAGGTAACTATCCAACCCATTTAAGTGTGAACGGGTTATTGTCTGACTAGGGGGCGCTTTCACACCTCGTTTAGTTCGCTTGAATCGCACTAGAGTTGGTTTGCCCCACTGGTGCGGTTCGTTTGAGCAGGTGAGAACGCGGCAATCGCACTCGGGTGTGCACCAGAAGTGGACCAAACAAGCAAACAACCTGATGAAGTGGTCTCGGTACACTATCAGTCCAACTCTGGTTTGTTTGAGGTGAGAACGTGATCCGACCTCGAACCGCGCCAACTGTATATACTCCTGAGTCTGAGCTAGTGTCTCCTGTAGTCAGGTGTGTCCACCAGTCTGAGCTAGTGTCTCCTGTAGTCAGGTGTGTCCACCAGTCTGAGCTAGTGTCTCCTGTAGTCAGGTGTGTCCAGCAGTCTGAGCTAGTGTCTCCTGTAGTCCGGTGTGTCCACCAGTCTGAGCTAGTGTCTCCTGTAGTCAGGTGTGTCCACCAGTCTGAGCTAGTGTCTCCTGTAGTCAGGTGTGTCCACCAGTCTGAGCTGATGTCTCCTGTAGTCAGGTGTGTTCAGCAGTCTGAGCTAGTGTCTCCTGTAGTCAGGTGTGTTCACCAGTCTGAGCTAGTGTCTCCTGTAGTCAGGTGTGTCCACCAGTCTGAGCTAGTGTCTCCTGTAGTCAGGTGTGTCCACCAGTCTGATCTAGTGTCTCCTGTAGTCAGGTGTGTCCACCAGTCTGAGCTGATGTCTCCTGTAGTCAGGTGTGTCCACCAGTCTGAGCTGGTGTCTCCTGTAGTCAGGTGTGTTCAGCAGTCTGAGCTGATGTCTCCTGTAGTCAGGTGTGTCCACCAGTCTGAGCTGATGTCTCCTGTAGTCAGGTGTGTCCACCAGTCTGAGCTGATGTCTCCTGTAGTCAGGTGTGTCCACCAGTCTGAGCTGATGTCTCCTGTAGTCAGGTGTGTCCACCAGTCTGAGCTGATGTCTCCTGTAGTCAGGTGTGTCCACCAGTCTGAGCTGATGTCTCCTGTAGTCAGGTGTGTCCACCAGTCTGAGCTAGTGTCTCCTGTAGTCAGGTGTGTCCAGCAGTCTGTGATGTGGCAATGCAGCAAACTGTAGCAGCTTCAATGTTTCTCTCACAGAAATGGACAGAAGTCAAGCTCGCCGTCCGTCACTCGCATCTCCGTGGTCAAACCAGCCGACGCTAAAGTTAGGAGACAGACGCCGGCAGAGCAGAGCGACGTCTCGGTGACCAAAGCAGACGTAGTAACCTCGCTCGCAGAACAATGTCTGATTATTTAAATGAAATGAGCTGGTTTGACCATGCAGATGGAAGAAATATGGAAATATGCACTAGACCAGAGCACAGGACCTTATTCCTGTGTTTACGTTCTCTCTGTGTCTCTGTCTCTCTGTGTGTCTGTCTCTCTGTCTCTGTGTGTGTGTCTGTCTCTCTGTGTGTCTGTCTCTCTGTCTCTGTGTGTGTGTCTGTCTGTGTGTGTGTCTGTCTCTCTGTCTGTCTGTGTCTGTCTGTGTGTCTGTCTCTCTGTCTGTCTGTGTCTGTCTGTGTGTCTGTCTCTCTGTCTGTGTGTGTCTGTCTCTCTGTCTGTCTCTCTGTCTCTGTCTGTGTGTCTGTCTCTCTGTCTGTCTCTCTGTGTGTCTGTCTCTCTGTCTGTCTCTCTGTCTCTGTCTGTGTGTCTGTCTCTCTGTCTCTGTGTGTCTGTCTGTCTCTCTGTGTGTCTGTCTCTCTGTCTGTCTCTCTGTCTCTGTCTGTGTGTCTGTCTCTCTGTGTGTCTGTCTGTCTCTCTGTGTGTCTGTCTCTCTGTGTGTCTGTCTCTCTGTGTGTCTGTCTGTCTGTCTGTCTGTCTGTCTGTCTGTCTGATTGTTGTTTTAGGGAGATGCCGGTCTGATCCCGAGGTTCTGTGAAAGTTTGTTCAGTCGTATCTCTGCGGCGAGTCGATGGGATGAAGCCTCATTCCGTACAGAAGTCAGGTGAGCAGAGATTTCAACCTTCAACCTTCACTGCTTACTTTACCTGCAGAAGAGAAGTCGGGACGTTTTAAATTAAAGGTGCTGTTGGTCGGGTTGTGAAGATCCAGGACTTCGCCAAAAAATGTGAACATCAACAACTTCTTAGTCCCTCCCCCCCCTTTCTGCTAAAGCCCAAAACGGAATCCTAAGCCCCTCCCCCCACAAGGGAGAATGAATGCGTGTGCATGAGTAGTGATTGACACGCAGTTAGACACGCCCCCTGGCCCTGATTGGTGCATCTGAACAGAAACGCAGAAGTGTGCAAAAGTATGTAATTCACAGTTGCAGCGTTCATGGACAGCAGAGATGACATCATGTGTCCAAGTTTCCAAGACCCTCAACACTTGATCCCCTTTTAAAAAGTTTGACCAAGCACCAAAAAGTCTTTTAAAATGTTTAATATTTAAATTGTTACTCACTTAGTTCAGAGATAAAGCTGCTGATATTCTATATTTTTCGTATTGTCAACAGATCTCACGTTTGTTCAAACTTCATTGATTAGTTTATTTTTGTATTTGATATAGTCATATCTAAATATTTTGAATAACCCGCAGTTAGACGCCCCCCTCCTGGCCCTGATTGGTGCATCTGAACAGTTAGACATGCCCCCTGGCCCTGATTGGTGCATCTGAACAGTTAGACATGCCCCCTGGCCCTGATTGGTGCATCTGAACAGTTAGACACGCCCCCCTGGCCCTGATTGGTGCATCTGAACAGTTAGACATGCCCCCTGGCCCTGATTGGTGCATCTGAACAGTTAGACACGCCCCCCCCCCCCCCCCCCCTGGCCCTGATTGGTGCATCTGAACAGTTAGACACGCCCCCCTGGCCCTGATTGGTGCATCTGAACAGTTAGACATGCCCCCCTGGCCCTGATTGGTGCATCTGAACAGTTAGACACGCCCCCTGCATATTTAACAGACAGGTACTGTAGTTCGCAAGAAGCATCTTTATAAATAACGTTTTAATCTGTCTGTAAGTAGCCATGTTCTTAACATTAACATCTGTTGCTTTTTTTTCGTGCTCGGAGTGATTGTTCAATTTGAGGTGGGGGGGGTGTGACACAACTTTATTTCATGTACGTCAGTGTATGTTTTAGCTTTTCCAGGAACAGCATCCTTCATCTTTCTTCTTGCTCTTCACACGGAGCCGTGACAGAGAACAGTTAGCAGCTCCAACTCGAATCGGGAAGAAACGTATTTAGTTTCCAACTTAAAAAAAAGACAAAGGACAAAGCTGACCTACAGAGCAGTACGTTTGGATTGTAACCATCATGTTTGCCTCTGGTTTATGCCTTCAGCTACCTGGAGATCTACAACGAGAGGGTGAGAGACCTGCTGAGGAGGAAATCCACTCAGACCTACAACCTGAGAGTCAGGGAGCACCCAAAGGACGGACCGTACGTAGAAGGTGAGACTGCAGCGTTAACTCCAGAGCCAAGAAGGTCCTGGATAATGCTTGTTGCTGGTGTTAGTTCAGCTAACTTACCTGCAGGAGTTTGGTTTAGGTGTATGTATAGGTTTATGACTTGTTCATGACTTCCTGTAACCTGCCTCCCGTCCCCGTCCCTCCTGAGCTCAGATCTGTCAAAACACCTGGTGCAGAACTACAGCGACGTGGAAGAGCTGATGGAGGCGGGAAACATCAACCGCACCACCGCCAGCACCGGCATGAACGACGTCAGCAGCCGCTCGCACGCCATCTTCACCATCAACTTCACACAGGTCAGAAAACTGGTTACTCACTGCAGGAAGTAGATCATTTCTCCACAGGGTTGGTTTGGGATGAGTCTCTTGAAAACTAAACCAAAAATGCTTTAACTTTATGGTGAGGTGGTCTGTGTTGTGACTGTTACTTCTGGTCTCATCACAGAACAGCTAGTCTATATATCCTCGGCGTTACACTTCTCAAATAGGGGTCCGTGTCCCCCTAGGGGTACTCTGGAGGACTGCAGGGGGTACGTGTCCCCCTAGGGGTACTCTGGAGGACTGCAGGGGGTACGTGTTCTCCTAGGGGTACTCTGGAGGACTGCAGGGGGTACGTGACCCCTCCTAGGGGTACTCTGGAGGACTGCAGGGAGTCTGTGTCCCCCTAGGGGTACTCTGGAGGACTGCAGGGGGTAAGTGTCCTCCTAGGGGTACTCTGGAGGACTGCAGGGGGTAAGTGTCCTCCTAGGGGTACTCTGGAGGACTGCAGGGAGTCTGTGTCCCCCTAGTGGTACTTTGGAGGACTGCAGGGGGTCCGTGTCCCCCTAGGGGTACTTTGGAGGACTGCAGGGGGTACGTGTCCCCCTAGGGGTACTCTGGAGGACTGCAGGGGGTACGTGTCCCCCTAGGGGTACTTTGGAGGACTGCAGGGGGTACGTGTTCTCCTAGGGGTACTCTGGAGGACTGCAGGGGGTACGTGTCCTCCTAGGGGAACTCTGGAGGACTGCAGGGGGTACGTGTCCTCCTAGGGGTACTCTGGAGGACTGCAGGGGGTACGTGTCCTCCTAGGGGTACTCTGGAGGACTGCAGGGGGTACGTGAGATATTTAACAAAATGTTTAATAGTAACAAGGCTGTTGTCCAGAACATTGTTCCTCTTTATAGAGACTTTTTTTCCTGCCAAAAATGTGACATTTGCGTCTCCTTCTTTGGACCTGATCTCGCCTTCCTTCCTTTTTGCTTTTTTCGATGTTATGTCACTGTTTTCTATTACCGACCTATTCTTGCCTCAGGCTACTTCCTTCCTTCCTTCCTTCCTTCTTTCTACCATCTTTGTTCCAGTTTTTGTCTCCCTTTCTCATCAGCATTTACATGTTGTTTTCAGTTCCAAGGCTTTTTAGTTAATATATCGCTGACAGCGCTGGGTTGTTCCTCTTTATAGAGACTTTCTTTTCTACCAAAATGATCAGCGCTGGTCAGGGGGTACTTGGCTTAAAGAAACAATTCAAAAGGGTACATTGTTGAAAAAAGTTTGAGAACCACTGACTTAAGACTTAAGGGATTGCTCTGTTGCTGACAGAAATTCCGCCGGATTTCACTCATTTAGGCCGGATGTCCCGTCCCCGTCCTCTGTCTCTGTGTTGGCGTTCTAACCCCCGGCTGATGTGTGAGGACTATGGTTAACTGCTCCTCAGATCTCTGCAGGGTCAATCCAGACAGCTAGCTAGACTATCTGTCCAATCGGAGTTCTCTCTCGCACGACTCAAACTACTTTTGAACGTCCACACGTTCCACCAAAACAAGTTATTTTTGTAACAGATTTTTTTTAAACCAAAGATGTAGACGGTTTCCTTTTTTTTTAAGATTTTTTATTTTTTATTTTTTTTAGCAGTTTTTGCAAGTTCCCGCAATTTCATCATATAAAATTGCATAAATATCCCGCATATTCCAAGAAAATGTGGCACATCATCAAGGATTTTTGCCCGCAACAATCACAAAAAGACTGGAAAGACTGATAGATAGAGATAGATAGATATATGGATATATATATATATATATTATTTATTTATTAATGTCACGTATCCCCTGCAGTACTCCAAAGTACCCCTAGGGGTACACGTACCTCCATTTGAGAAACGATCTATTTGTAGTTCACAGTAAATGACCATCTCTGGTGAAAGATGTGGAGGAAATGTAGATGAGCTGCTGATTGCGTGCCCTAACCCCTCTGTGTAAAATATGAAATGAACATTAATTCACTGAAGGCAACAAGCCATTATTGCATCCTTTTTTAAAGGTGCTCTAAGCGATGTTGGGTGACGTCACTTCTTGTTGACGTTTGAAGTATTGTCAAACAAAACGGAGGGTAGCTCGCCCCTCCTTCCTCCTCATCCCGTCCCCTTCCACGCACTAACCCCTCAACCCCCACCCCCCAAATCCTTCTGGTCAGTTATTGGCTGGAACTCTGTTTGTTATGTTTGGTGGAGCAGGTTGGCCAGTTTGTTTTTGTTGCCGTTTGTGGAGCCTGGGCTGTCTACAGAGACCACGTTTTTTACAATGTGTTCAGGGGACAGGCAGCTAGCGGAGAGTGAGGAGATATTTTTTACAGTGTGTTCAGGGGACAGGCAGCTAGCAGATAGTTAGGATATATTTTTTACAGTGTGTTCAGGGGACAGGCAGCTAGCGGATAGTGAGGATATATTTTTTACAATGTGTTCAGGGGACAGGCAGCTAGCGGAGAGTGAGGAGATATTTTTTACAGTGTGTTCAGGGGACAGGCAGCTAGCAGATAGTGAGGAGATTTTTTACAGTGTGTTCAGGGGACAGGCAGCTAGCGGATAGTGAGGATATATTTTTTACAATGTGTTCAGGGGACAGGCAGCTAGCGGAGAGTGAGGATATATTTTTTACAGTGTGTTCAGGGGACAGGCAGCTAGCAGATAGTGAGGAGATTTTTTACAGTGTGTTCAGGGGACAGGCAGCTAGCAGATAGTGAGGATATATTTTTTACAGTGTGTTCAGGGGACAGGCAGCTAGCAGATAGTGAGGAGATTTTTTACAGTGTGTTCAGGGGACAGGCAGCTAGCAGATAGTGAGATGTTTTTTACAGTGTGTTCAGGGGACAGGC
>CM042317.1:41148201-41160701 GCA_023566125.1 Zingel zingel
GTTTGAAGAAGGAAACATGGAGGACCACACGTATACAAAACCGGGCTACCGTAGCTGTAATACGTACTTTGAACTGCGTGACGCGAGAGAGTTGATTGCGATATATGATCTCAACGCCAGATGGGAGACATTCCCACACATTGGACCTTTTTAATGTTTAATATGTCTGTTTGTGTACGTATGCAACTGTCATCAAGGGAAATCCCACGTAGGCCAACTACTGCGGCAATGAACTCCTTTCTGAATCTGGTCCTCTCCCGTAATTAACAGTCTGTCCTCTGGATGTTTTCTTGCTCCTGCTGACGGGAGGATCTGTTTTCCTGTTTGTGTTCCAGCTGACACGCTCACACCACGCCACGCAGCTGACACGCTCACGCCACGCAGCTGACACGCTCACGCCACGCAGCTGACACGCTCACGCCACGCAGCTGACACGCTCACGCCACGCAGCTGACACGCTCACGCCACGCAGCTGACACGCCACGCAGCTGATACGCCACGCAGCTGACACGCCACGCAGCTGACACGCTCACGCCACGCAGCTGACACGCTCACGCTCACGCCACGCAGCTGACACGCTCACGCCACGCAGCTGACACGCTCACGCCACGCAGCTGACACGCCACGCAGCTGACACGCTCACGCCACGCAGCCGGTGTGTAACCGGCCGACTGGGTATTGTAGCTTCCTGGCCGCGGCAAGTTTGAAGAAGGAAACATGGAGGACCACACGTATACAAAACCGGGCTACCGTAGCTGTAATACGTACTTTGAACTGCGTGACGCGAGAGAGTTGATTGCGATATATGATCTCAACGCCAGATGGGAGACATTCCCACACATTGGACCTTTTTAATGTTTAATATGTCTGTTTGTGTACGTATGCAACTGTCATCAAGGGAAATCCCACGTAGGCCAACTACTGCGGCAATGAACTCCTTTCTGAATCTGGTCCTCTCCCGTAATTAACAGTCTGTCCTCTGGATGTTTTCTTGCTCCTGCTGACGGGAGGATCTGTTTTCCTGTTTGTGTTCCAGCTGACATGACCCAGGACGGCGTGAACACCAACCTGAAGAAGAAGTCGGTGTTTGTTCCCTACAGAGACTCGGTGCTGACGTGGCTGCTGAAAGACAGCCTGGGCGGCAACTCCAAGACCATCATGATCGCCAGTGAGACACAAACATGACATCACATACGCACGTCTCAAATCTTAGAGACCGAATCACCGTAACAAAAGCACAGTTATATGCTGGTCGGTCTCTGTGCAAACATGAAATGAACTAATGTGAATCACTGAAGTAGATATGAAATGAAAGCCGACTCAAACTACGCTCTCAGCATTTTCGTAAGCCTGTCCCTGAAGCTACTTCAGCTTCAGGAAAAGCTGCAGCTGTCGTTAACGTTACAGAAAGTGAGCCAGATGAGACTGAAGCTTTGCACGATAACGTTACAACACATGTATGGCGTTGTCGCTCCGGGACACGGGCGAGAATGAGGCTGGGAGGGAAAAATCACAGTTCGCACACACTACACCACTGATTGGGTCTATAAAAAGACATTATTTGATGCATTTGTTTCTCTTTGCAGCCGTTTCCCCCGCCGATGTGAACTACGGCGAGACGCTCAGCACTCTGCGATACGCTAACCGAGCCAAGAACATCATCAACAAACCCACCATCAACGAGGACTGCAACGTCCGGCTGATCAGAGAACTGAGGGCCGAAATCGCCCGACTCAAAGCTCTACTGATTCAGGGCAACCAGGTAAACGCACCCGGACTGATAAGACGGTTACAAAGAGTCTGCAGGAGGTCTCGCTCTGCTGTTGTCGCCGTTTCTGTCTCAGGATTCAGATTAACAGATGTTGAGTGAGGATTGTTCAAAAGGTAGGGATGTAACGATGGACTCAGCTCACGATTTGACACGATACACCATCTTAAGGCCGTTACACACCGACCAGACGGCCGACCGTCGGCAGAAAAGGCAGTCGGACTGATCAGTGTCCCCGTGTTGGTCCAAAAAGTGCATCGGAACACACCGAAGAGACGCCGACTTAAGCGTACGTTCTGCGTGTGCGCGAGGCGTAATACGTCTCCATAACAGCAGGCGGCGCTAATCTGTGTTGTCGCCCAGAAAATGAAAACCGGCAGCTGATTGGACGAATGTGTCACGTGGGTCTGGTTTCTCCCGAATTTCCTTTCCGACCATAATGGTGGCTCGTTCGGAATCCGATCTCATATTGTCCTAAAATAGTTCACCGTAACGTGTTCCTGAGAACATGTTAAGAGAGGAATAGGCCGTGCAGTCGCTGAATCTGTCTTCATTTCAGATCAACAAAGGTCAGGTTAAAAGATCTTCATCAGATTTTGAGAGGCGTTCGTCCCGCTCGTCATTTCCGGTAATTGGTCCTTGAGTCCGACTGCCCACTGGCCGATTCAACAAGTCAAATCCCCCAAATTAAAGCCGACAGCGCCTCCGACTGACGACGGCACGGAACACACGGAACAGACTCGAGTCACCGACCTCGCCAGACGGTCAGACGGCCGATAATCGGTTTGGTTTGGTGACGATACGATTTTCTCAGGATTTCTTTTAACAGAATAAGCTGCCGACAAATGAGTGGAAGTTATTCCTTTATTTCTATAATGTGTGAAAACAGATGTGTCCTCTTATCAGAAGTGACACTGAAACTGTATTTGATCCTAAATAGCAAATAAGAAATGTATAATTTAGATTTTTAAAACAAATCATACATCAAAATAACTAAATAAATAGAAAAAAATCTTTTGTTCAATGCGGCCGCAGTGTGAACAATCGAGACGGATTTGATGCGACTTTTACGTCAATCTACATCGACATTTGTCACAATTATGCGCCGGCGGGAGTTAGCCCGAGACACAGACGGTAACATTAAAAACTCGACTAGGCCTACAACATGGAGACCAGTGATGGAGCAGGTCAATGGAGGGAGACCTCCTGTGTCACTATGAAAAATGAATCGCCTAGTTGGGGAAAAAAAAGACTGTTTGTGTTCAATGTTGTTATCTGTCTTGTTCGTCTTTATTCCCCGTTGAAGCTCCACCAAAATCTTGTGTTTGCATTTTCGATGCATTTTGAGGTGAATTTTCAGGTTAAGAGAGGAGAGACAGGGGGGAGAGGGACGGAGAAGAGGGGAGGAGGGAGAAGAGGGACGGAGAAGAGGGGAGGAGGGAGAAGAGGGACGGAGAAGAGGGGAGGAGGGAGAAGAGGGACGGAGAAGAGGGGAGGAGGGAGAAGAGGGACGGAGAAGAGGGGAGGACGGAGAAGAGGGGAGGAGGGAGAAGAGGGACGGAGGGAGAAGAGGGGAGGAGGGAGAAGAGGGACGGAGGGAGGGACGGAGAGAGGAGAGACGGGGGAGAGGGACGGAGGGGGGAGAGGGACGGAGGGGGGAGAGGGACGGAGGGAGAAGAGGGACGGAGGGAGAAGAGGGACGGAGGGAGAAGAGGGACGGAGGGAGGGACGGAGAGAGGAGAGACAGGGGGGAGAGGGACGGAGGGAGAAGAGGGACGGAGTGAGGGACGGAGAAGAGGGGAGGGGGGAGAAGAGGGACGGAGAAGAGGGAAGGAGGGAGAAGAGGGACTGAGGGAGGAGGAGGGAGAAGAGGGACGGAGGGAGAAGAGGGACTGAGGGAGGAGGAGGGAGAAGAGGGACGGAGGGAGAAGAGGGGAGGAGGAGAGGGAGGGAGGTTAGGGACGGAGGGAGAAGAGGGGAGGAGGGAGAAGAGGGACGGAGGGAGAAGAGGGGAGGAGGAGAGGGAGGGAGGGAGGTTAGGGACGGAGGGAGAAGAGGGGAGGAGGGAGAAGAGGGACGGAGGGAGGGAGAAGAGGGACGGAGGGAGGGAGAAGAGGGGAGGAGGAGAGGGAGGGAGGAGAGGGACAGAGGGAGGAGGAGAGGGACGGAGGGAGGAGACGGACAGAGGGAGGAGGAGAGGGACGGAGGGACGGAGGGAAAGAGGGACGGAGGGAGGAGAGGGATGGAGGGAGGAGAGGGAGGGAGGGAGGGAGGGGAGGCACTTCAACAGCGCGGCCCTTGTGCTGGTTGAGAAGCTGTTACAACCTCGTTTCACTCAGGGGGAAAATGTCAAAAAGACGACAAAGTTTGCTCAACTTTTTAAAATGCGCCGGCGGTTTGGTTCATTTAATAGTCCGATGGAGACTTGCTGCTCGTGAAAACGATTGTTGCAGTATATATATATATATATATATATATATATATATATATATATATATATATATATATATATATATATATATATATATATATATAGTCAGAGAAGCTACGTAGGCAGTGTATTTTCTTTTTTGTTCCGTTACCTCCAACCCCGTTTTGAGTCGCCGGATCCCCCCCCCCCCCCCCCTCTACGCTCCGGGACCTCCCACTTTACAAATGAAGCACTGGAGAGGGAGGTGTTAGACCTAATCAGTGTATGCTCTTTAATGTTACGGCTGCCATTACACAAACATTTTGAAATGAAAAGAGAAAATGCTTCCTTCCTCCATAACCTCCCTAACTTCAGTGCAGCTGCGTCTGATGCACATGCGGGTCAGTTCGAAAACCGCCAACAGTTCCCACTGGAATCTGATATAAGCCACATTTTAAAAGGTCATGTGAACAGACAAACACAAAATCAGATCTGAGCAAAAAAATCAGAATTAAGCATTAAGACTTGAGGTGTGAACGTAGCCAGAGGGACGTCGCAAACCAAACTAGAAAAGGATGAAGCGGTTTGAGGAAAAGTGACGTTCTTGTTGGACTGGAATCGTGAGACAGCTTTAGAGGAAATTGATTTCATTTTGCTATACCCCGTCATGATATCCGGTTGTCAGTAACATGCTACTAACTTTGATTATTATGATCACAAAGTCACTGCATGAATGTCGTGTGTGTGTGTGTCAGATTGCTCTCCTGGACTCGCCCACTGCTCTGAGTATGGAGGAGAAACTGCACCAAAATGAAGCCAGAGTAAGTCTAACGTCTTAACATTTTCTTTTTATTATTGAACCAGAAAGCGTGATGACTGCTGCACCAAACTACACCATCTTTTGAGATTTAAGTGAACTGAAAATGTGGCTTTGTTTGTGTTGATCTCTGCTCTGCTGAAGAGTTTAACTTGTTCGGTTGTTTCTGTTTGAGCCTTTATTTGTTTTTTGTGTGCTTGCAGGTCCTGGAGCTGACTAAAGAGTGGACCAACAAATGGAACGAGACTCAGAACATTCTCAAGGTAACGTTGTCTATCGTCCCTCTTCTGCTCATGCTCACTGTGTGTGGACTTTAATTGTAAAATGTTTAAAGGTCCTATGACATGCTTCTTTTTGGATGTTTTTATATAGACCTTAGTGGTCCCTTAATACTGTATCTGAAGTCTCTTTATATAGGCCTTAGTGGTCCCCTAATACTGTATCTGAAGTCTCTTTATATAGGCCTTAGTGGTCCCCTAATACTGTATCTGAAGTCTCTTTTATATAGACCTTAGTGGTCCCCTAATACTGTCTCTGAAGTCTCTTTTATATAGACCTTAGTGGTCCCCTAATACTGTATCTGAAGTCTCTTTATATAGACCTTAGTGGTCCCCTAATACTGTCTCTGAAGTCTCTTTTATATAGACCTTAGTGGTCCCCTAATACTGTCTCTGAAGTCTCTTTTATATAGACCTTAGTGGTCCCCTAATACTGTATCTGAAGTCTCTTTTATATAGACCTTAGTGGTCCCCTAATACTGTCTCTGAAGTCTCTTTATATAGACCTTAGTGGTCCCCTAATACTGTATCTGAAGTCTCTTATATAGACCTTAGTGGTCCCCTAATACTGTATCTGAAGTCTCTTTTATATAGACCTTAGTGGTCCCCTAATACTGTCTCTGAAGTCTCTTTATATAGACCTTAGTGGTCCACTTATTATTATTTTATTTTGATATAATTTGTCTTTAGTCAATATTTTGCACATTCTATCCTCTTCATTGTAAACACGGTACAGCTTTTTTAATTTGACACATTTTTGTTATTGTACATTTTCATTTAATAGCAAAGAAACTCCCGCACACTCACACTCACACACACACACACACACACACACACACACACACACACACACACACAATATATAAAGTTTTAATAATAGGTTGCGATACTAGACCATCTTCAGGCAGAATGATACTTATGATTCTTGACTCTTGCAGTATTTGCAGTACAAGGCAAAGCGTACTTGGCGATAAACGTGATTGTGATTGTGATGTGTGCAGGAGGAGACTCTGGCTCTGAGGAAAGAGGGGATCGGCGTGGTGTTGGACTCGGAGCTGCCGCACCTCATCGGCATCGACGACGACCTGCTCAGTACCGGCATCATCCTGTACCACCTGAAGGTCCGCAATCATTTCAGAGCCTCAATCATCTGGGCCCAGTTTTTCCAAGAAATGTAAAGTGGATCAAATTGATCTGGATTTTGGGAAATCCCGTGGATCACCTGATCCATCTCACCTTTATGCCAGTTTTTTAACCCCTGTGCTGTCATCCCCGTCGTGAAAATCAACACTTGTTGATGCTTTTTATCGATGTTTTTAACTTTGTTTGGTGTTTGAAGCCCCCAACGTCGCCTGCCTGGAAGGCACTAGGATTAGGCAATGGTTAGGGTTAGCTGCCTTGAAGACGACGTTGGGGGGTTAAAACACCATCGAGCGCCACGTAGAGACGTTTTTAAACCAAAACGTAGCAATGGAAACGTAGTCTCAGTGTGTGTGTTTCTTCTTCATCTTTTTCTCCTTCCATTTCAGGAGGGACGGACATACGTGGGACGGGAGGACGCGTCCACAGAGCAGGACATCAGTAAGTTTGTCAAATGCTGTTTTTTTTTTAATCAACAACCAGTAGGAATGAATTTGAACAAGCTGCAGTGGAAGATACGATTACACCAACAGTGTTCAAATACGAGGAAAAGCTTTTTTTTTTACAGCGCTTCTTTCATTTAACTGGAAATGTGTCACCGAAAAGCAGAGATAAGAAAACGCACATTTGCAAATACTCGACCACATGCGTACTTTTAAGTAGGGATGCACCGAATCCAGACTTTTGGGTTTTGGGCGAATACCGAATCCACTGGTTAAGATTCTGCCGAATCCTGCTCCCATCCTCGGTGTGACTGTCCCTCCTTTGCCGTGCCTAAAGTTGCTGCGATATGGGTCGTCCCTCAAGAAAATGTGACATTTCGCAATGTAAAAAAGAAGCAATTTGACATCATTTTGGACCGTTAATATTGCCATATCTTTGTCGATATAAGGGGCTTTCCGACCGGAGGGATTTCTGCAGTTCTTAGAACTAAACGTTCCTAAAACACATTTTTCGTCGTGTTCCGACAGGAAGAATTTGGGGATTTTTAAGTTCCTCTGGCCGCAGTAGCGTACTTCTTTAGCTCCTACTTCAGAGCAGGGTCTTTCCCTTTTCCTAGGTGGACTTGATTGGTCGGACTTATAAGTCCCGCCCACTGCCAAGTCGGAACTTGCAGACAGAGCAACAACCAACAACGGGACATTTTTAACGATTTTCACCATCTTATTCATCATTAAATTCACTTCTGACAACGTTTTAGGCGAGAAATTAACTGTTTAGATTTTGAATATCGGCAGTCTTGCGAGACTTGATGCCGAATTGACAATTTGCTTCAAAGTTTTCGGAGTTGAGGAGCTCCATGAAGTGAGGCGACAGTCAGCAGGCGCCTGCCCCGGCCGCTAGCTCGTCGCTGGGCCAGTCCTGCTCAGACACCTCGCTGTGAGCTGGAGGTCTCTCAGACCACACACACACACACACACACACACACACACACACCTCGCTGTGAGCTGGAGGTCTCTCAGACCTCCCTCACACACACACACACACACACACTCACCTCGCTGTGAGCTGGAGGTCTCTCAGACCACACACACACACACACACACACACACACACACACACACACACACCTCGCTGTGAGCTGGAGGTCTCTCAGACCGCTCTCACACACACACACCTCGCTGTGAGCTGGAGGTCTCTCAGACCGCTCTTGTAAATAAGAGGCTTTTATTTCGCTGTTGACGGTTCGTTTGTTTAAATATCAAAACACATGTCCATCATCAGATTAACGGGAACCTCTGGTTAACGGTCTTTTCAGAGTTAAACTCCACAAGCGTGTCCTGCGGCTCGCCGGCTGTCTCACACACACACACACACACACACACACACACACACACACACACACACACACACACACACACACACACAGTCTCTCACACACACACACACACACACACACAAAACGTCCACAGAGGCGGGGTCTGTTCCTCCTACCAGTCCCTATGGCCTCTTGGCCAGTGGGAATGCAAACGGAAAAAGAAGATTTTGGGGGAGAGTAGTTCTTAGAACTGCTTAGAAGTGTACTTTTCCTCTAAAAAGTACAAGTACTATCCGGTCGGAAAGCACCTAATGTATGAAAAGCTAGAGCAGATAATGACTACAAAACACTTTAAAAGCTTAAAGACAAAACGTGCTAATAATAAAGTCCACGTTGATTTTACATTAATTTGACGCCTTGGTCTTATAGAGTTAGGGGAAGCCCTGCAGTAGCTCCGATGCTGTGCAGGTGTTAATTATTTTTTTGTGTAATCTCCACGTCTCTCCTGTGTTGTCTCTTCCTCCTGCAGTCCTGCACGGTCTGGACCTGGAGAGCGAACACTGCATGATTGAGAGCCAGAGCGGCAAAGTGACCCTGGTGCCGCTCGGCAGAGCCCAGTGTTCAGTTAATGGCGTTCAGGTGACGGAGCCGATGGCGCTCAACCAAGGTACAGAGAAATCCGAAACCTCGTGACCTCTCATCGGCCGCCTTTTAAATGTTTAATCTTCAGACGTGAAAGAGGAATCTGTCCTGGACTGTTCTCAGTTGCTGTCGTGTTGTCGTCTAGGTGCTGTTATTCTGCTCGGCAGGACCAACATGTTTCGCTTCAACCATCCGAAAGAGGCGGCCAAGCTGAGGGAGAAACGCAAGGTAAGATTTGATCTCTTTTGATTCTTTTTGGGCTTTTTTAGGCCTTTATTGACAGGACAGCTGAAGACATGAAAGGGGAGAGAGAGAGGGGAGAGACATGGAGCAAAGGGCCGCAGGTCGGAGTCTAACCTGGGCCCGCTGCGTCGAGGAGTAAGCTTCTATATATGGGCGCCCGTTCTACCAACTGAGCTATCCGGGCGCCCTATATTTGATCTTCTGAAGGTTGGACTGAACCTAGTCTATATCCACGACATTCCACTTTTGGGATTGCTCCGTTGCTGCCCGAAATTCTGCTGGATCTCCCTCATTTTCGGCTGGATATCCGTCCCCTTCCTCTGTCTCTGTGTTGGCGTTCTAACCTCCGGTGGATGTGTGAGGACTACGGTTAACTGCTCCTCAGATCTCTGCAGGGTGAATCCAGACAGCTAGCTAGACTATCTGTCCAATCTGAGTTCTCTCTCACACGACTAAAACTACTTTTGAACGTCCACACGTTCCACCAAAACAAGTTCCTTCCTGAGGCTCTTTAGCAGAGGCACCGTGGCTCCGTCCGGAGCTTAGCCCCGCCCACGACGATTGTGATTGGTTTAAAGAAATGCCGATAAACCAGAGCACGTTGTTCTCCCATCCAGGAATGCTGTGTGGACTCGCCAGACCTTATTTCCATCGGTGGTTGACTTGTTGGAGCGTTTGAACACAGCCTCCCTCTTTCATTCCTTCAACCACTTCCTCAAAAGGTCATCGTCCTGTCGATGTCCAAGTCTTTCATAATGTTTAAAACTAGCTGTGTTTCTCCTTTTTCACAACGCACAGAGCTGACCGTAAGCCGCAAACAGGCAAGGGGTCGGAAACTGTCGCAAACTGCCGTAATAACCGTGATCGAGACGCAGATTCTGAATGCGCTGTATACATGTTTTTATTTTTATTTCATCAGTTATTTCATCAGTTTATTTGTCGGGGACAATACATATAGGCATTGTTGCATCTAAAGTGCAACCGATGCAACGTATGTGGGACTTCTAGCCGTCCTTGTCCCTGGTTAGGCTTTTAGAAATGACACGCATGGTAAAACACTATAAAATAGTCATACAAACTTAACAATTGAAGCAGACAAACAGGCAGCCACAGGTGCATTAAAAAGTGAAAGTAAAGCTGACATGGAGCAGAGCAGCGGCCACGTACAGAACACGCATAACGACGAAGGATACAGCAGACTCGGGCAGAAACCTAGCCAACAGTAAAACAAACGGACATACAGACTTACCGTATTTTCCGGACTATAAGTCGCTCCGGAGTATAAGTCGCATCAGTCAAAAAATGCGTTATGAAGAGGAAAAAAACATATATAAGTCGCACTGGAGTATAAGTCGCATTTATTTAGTAATTTATTTCACAAAATCCAAGACTAAGAGCAGACATTTAATCTGGAAAGGCAAGTTATTCAACTACATGATAGCACACTACACTGCACCGTTGACAGGCCTCTCTCTCTCTCACTGCCTCTCCCTCTCTCTCTCTCTCTCTCTCTCTCTCTCTCTCTCTCTCTCACTGTCTCTCTCTCTCTCTCTCTCTCTCTCTCTCTCTGTCTCTCTCTCTCTCTCTCTCTCTCTCTCTCTCTCTCTGTCTCTCCCTCTCTCTCTCTCTCTCTCTCACTGTCTCTCCCTCTCTCTCTCTCTCTCTCTGCACCGTTAACAAGCCTCTCCCGGCAGCACGTTGTCTGTGGACTCGTTCCTCCAGCTCTGGCCATCTTGCTTCCAGCCCGCGATTAGCCGATTAGCTTTCTTTGTTTTCTTCGTTGCAGTGAGAGTCACCTTTTCGCCAGTCCCTCACAACTTTCTCTCTCACTCCAAACTTTCTTTCTGCTGCTCGATTACCGTTTCCGGCTGCATATTTTACTACCTGCAGTTTGAAATCTGCAGAATAGGATTTTCATTTCTTTCTCAGTTGTCTTTAGGAGCAGCATATAGCTGTCACGAGCCTAGAGCGCCCTCTCTCGGCTTTAGACGGTAATGTTTTCAGTATGAATTAACATTTAAAAACATGTTAAATTATATATATATTTTGATATATAAGTCGCACCTGACTATAAGTCGCAGGACCAGCCAAACTATGAAAAAAAGTGCGACTTATAGTCCGGAAAATACGGTATGTAACTAAGGAAGAGAAGTAAAGACATTTACTAAAATAACAACTAAGAATTAACAAACGTACTTACTCCTCTTCATCCCCTATGGGACATTAGGCTTCAATGAGCCCTCTCCATTGCATTGGGTCCCTGGCAGTGTGTTGGGTCTCTCCCCATGACGGGGTCATCTCTTCCAGCTCTTGTGTCCCAGTTCTGAGCCAGCTGGTTTTGGGCCTCCCAGGTTAGGGTTAGGGTCCCAGGTGGTGTCCACCTTAAGGCGACTTTTGTGACGCGGTCCTGCTCCATCAACACGTGTCCTAGCATCTCCGGCGTCTGTGCGTAATCCCCTTGCTGATGCTCCGGCTTCCCGTTTTCTTGTACAGTTCATTATGGGAGATTATTATTAGGCCAAAAGATCTGAAGAATAAACAAAAGAAGAGCGTAAATGATGTCCAAAGAATGCTTCTGCTTCTAAAACCCAAATAATACCGGCATATCACACACACACACACACACACACACACACACACACACACACACACACACACACACACACACACACACACACATCTTATTCAGAAAATGCTGAAAGGCCTTATTCTGAATATCCAAACGGAATAAGCTGTTGACCTGTGACTTGATCCTGTTTTGAATTCAGAGTATTGTCATATTTGTAATAATAGCAGCGTGTTAGTGTGCATGTAACCCTACTCGGTGATGTTGTTGCTGACTCTCTGACCTTCGACTGTTCTCCCCGTCAGAGTGGCCTGCTCTCTACGTTCAGCCTCTCTATGACCGATCTGTCCAAGTCCTGTGAGAGCCTGTCCACTGTGATGCTCTACAACCCCGGGTGAGTGCCTGAACACAAACGCACAAAACATCAGCTGCATGTGATGATCAGCTCAGACCCTGCAGAGCATCCCCCCCCCCCCCCCCCCCACTCGGGATTTCAGATTCTCTACTTTTCAGAGCTTCTGATCAATCTGCTTTCATACAGCACTCACAAAAAACAAAATACCTAAGGCTGTGTTCACACTTGGTGTCTTTTTTTTGACAAGAACAAGTTGACTAGGGTGGTTTTTATAGTGGAAAAAAAAAGCTGGCAGCATTTTTATTTCAAAAAGCAGCCGAGAGCATCTTTTGTTGCTATAACATCTACTGCTACAGTGTCCTAGCTAGAGCACTATGTGGAGAGGTGCTAACGTTAGCTAAAACAAAGTGGTGGAGCGAGCTAGAGAAAGGACAGAGAGGGAGAGAGAGGTGCTAACGTTAGCTAAACAAAGTGGTGGAGCGAGCTAGAGAAGGAACAGAGGGAGAGAGAGGTGCTAACGTT
>CM042317.1:41165701-41213201 GCA_023566125.1 Zingel zingel
GTACTGTCAGGGCACGCCCTCATACTCTGCTTCTGACTGGCTAGTAGTCCTTACCTAGCTACTGAGCATGTGATCTTACCTAGCTACTGAGCATGTGATCTTACCTAGCTACTGAGCATGTGATCTTACCTAGCTACTGAGCATGTGCGACTGCCAACAAAGATGTTCCAGCAGTGAGAGGTCTCACTCTGGAGCTAAAACAGAGACCTGAACACAGGGTGAAAAGAGGAGCTGCAGCAATGAGCAGTACAACTAAAATATGATGTGTGTTGATAATTAAACCATGTAAACCTATTCTGGTACAACCTCTAAAATACAATTATGAACCTGAAAGGTGCCAAAAAACATTGAAATAAGTACCAAAAACGTGGAAAAAAAGCAAGAAAAACATGGGAAAATGCAGGAAAAACATGTAAAAACGTGGAAAAACATGTAAAAAAAGCAGGAAAAACGTGGAAAAAAAAGCAGGAAAAACGTGTAAAAAAAGCAGGAAAAACGTGGAAAAACGTGGGAAAAAAGCAGGAAAAACATGTAAAAAAGCAGGAAAAACATGTAAAAAAGCAGGAAAAACATGTAAAAAAGCAGGAAAAACATGTAAAAAAGCAGGAAAAACGTGTAAAAAAAAAAGCAGGAAAAACATGTAAAAAAAAAAAGCAGGAAAAACATGTAAAAAAGCAGGAAAAACATGTAAAAAAGCAGGAAAAACGTGTAAAAAAAAAAAAAGCAGGAAAAACGTGTAAAAAAAAAAAAAAGCAGGAAAAACATGTAAAAAAGCAGGAAAAACATGTAAAAAAGCAGGAAAAACGTGTAAAAAAAAAAAAAGCAGGAAAAACGTGTAAAAAAAAAAAAAAAAGCAGGAAAAATGTAAAAACAATGTCAACTTTTTTTTTTCTTTTTTCATTTTGACCCAGGAGGACAACACGAGGGTTAAAGTATGATGATGATGTTGTTGCTGTTGTAGGAGGCTGATAAACGAGATGGAGGCCAAGCACCAGAGTGAGAAGGCGGAGCTGGAGCGCCTGCAGCAGGAGGTGGAGAGTCAGCGGAAGGAGTCGGAGGAGGTACAGCAGCGGATCCTCCATCAGGAGGAGAGCCTGCGCCGCCGCAGCCAGGACATCGAGAGCCGCCTGCGGGACTTCCTGGCCGAGAAGGAGCGCTTCGAGGAGGAGAGGCGCTCCGAGATCCACGGCGAGGAAATCCAGCGGCAGAAACGGGAGCGGGAAGGTTGGTTTCAGGGTTTCTGCGGGTCTTAAAAAGTCAAAACAAAGTCTGAAATTTCAAAATCACAATTTCGCTGAAGTGTGTGTGTGTGTGTGTGTGTGTGTGTCTCTGTGTGTGTCTCTGTGTGTGTGTGTGTGTGTATATGTCTCTGTGTATATATGTCTCTGTGTGTGTGTGTGTGTCTCTGTGTCTCTGTGTGTGTGTGTGTGTGTGTGTGTGTGCGCGCGTGTTCTAGGTCTTAAGTCATTTTAAACGGGTCTTAATTGTCCAGCGCCCTGTAACCCTACCTCTAATGCTCATTGTCACGCTTAGAATGTTTGTTTTTTTTTGTTTGTTTTTTTGGATTCCATGGTGTTGTAGTTCTTTCTTTTGTAGTCCAAATATAATTCGCTGTATTACGACTTCAAGTGAGACCAACATCAACTTATATTGCATCCAATCAGCTTTCATATTATTGTATTTTTCCGACGTTTTTGTCACTTTTCCAATCATTTTTGCCACTTTTTCGTTGACGTTTTGGTGCGCTTTCTTTCTGTGATGGCTGAGGAACTATTTTCTGACTTGTAAAGGACTTTATGTCGACCAAACTAAGTAAGAAGACTATGTGACACATGCAATAAGACGATTAAATAAAAGCAGGTCAATAACCTCTACGTGTCTGGCCCTGGATGGGATTCTGATTTTCCAGTGTGGCCCTTTTTTAGTGAAGTTGAGTTTGACCCCCCTGGTATAATGTAACGGCTCGTGTTTGATTTCAGGCGAAGCCGAAGAGAAGGAGCAGGACGCGGAGCAGCGGCGGCAGCAGGAGGCTTCGGAGCAGACGGAGATCTACCGCGAGCTGGAGCGGCTGAAGAGGGACCGCGCGGAGCAGACGGTCCGTCTGGAGACGGAGCGTCGGCGTCTGGAGGAGCAGGAGCGCGAGCAGCTGAGCCTGGTGGGCCGGCTGGAGGAGCAGCTGAGGGAGAAACACGAAGCGGCCACCGCCCTGCTGACCCTGGAGGACGCGCGGCGCCTGGAGGAGGAGCGGCGAGCCCTGGCCGAGATCAGAGAGGCGCTCCTACGTGCCAAAGAGACCGCGGAGCGACCGGATGTGGAGGACGCCGGCGAGGAGGCGAACTCCGCCCAGCTGCGATACGCAAACTTCAAACAGGCGCAGGTGAGGGAGCTCGGCGAGCTGGAGGAGGGGCTGCGGAAGCAGAGGGAGCGTCTGGAGAAAGAGGTCGCGGCCGAGCGTGGCGCTCTGCTGCACCTCACACACGGACTCAAAGAGCGACACCAGCAGCTGAAGGAGACTCAGACGAAGGGGGCACAGGACGCCACGGCCGTCTGCCAGGTGTCGTATACATTCTGCTTGTTCTCTTAGGGCGCTGACACACTGGCGTGAGCGTGGCGTGGCGGCTGTGTGGCGTTTTCTATGTCTTTGCACACCAGAAACGTGTCTGACGTGCTGCTAGCCTCGTTTGGACACATGCATGTTTCCCATTGATATAAGGCACTCCAGCAGTAGCATACTTCCTGTTAAACATGAATATAGACTGATCTGATTACAGCAAAGACAACGTCGGCAGTATTGATGCAAAATAGGCTCCAGAATATTTCCTTCTGTATTGACGGCTAGGTGCAATATTTGAAAATATTATTTTATTGTTTAAATGACATTTATATCGGCGTTTATGTCAAAACCTCAAGACTTTCAAACATCAACATGTCATTTAGAGGTGCAACGATTAAGCGATTAGTTGTCAACTTTTAAATGAATCGCCAAGTATTTTGATAATCGATTAATCTGTTTATTTTTTTTAAAGACAAAAGTAAAAATTCTCTGATTCCAGCTTCTTAAATCTGAATATCTTCTAGTATCTTCTCTCCTCTGACAGTAATCTGAATATCTTCTAGTATCTTCTCTCCTCTGGGACAGTAATCTGAATATCTTCTAGTATCTTCTCTCCTCTGACAGTAATCTGAATATCTTCTAGTATCTTCTCTCCTCTGGGACAGTAATCTGAATATCTTCTAGTCTCTTCTCTCCTCTGACAGTAATCTGAATATCTTCTAGTCTCTTCTCTCCTCTGGGACAGTAATCTGAATATCTTCTAGTCTCTTCTCTCCTCTGACAGTAATCTGAATATCTTCTAGTCTCTTCTCTCCTCTGGGACAGTAATCTGAATATCTTCTAGTCTCTTCTCTCCTCTGACAGTAATCTGAATATCTTCTAGTCTCTTCTCTCCTCTGACAGTAATCTGAATATCTTCTAGTATCTTCTCTCCTCTGACAGTAATCTGAATATCTTCTAGTCTCTCCTCTGGGACAGTAATCTGAATATCTTCTAGTATCTTCTCTCCTCTGGGACAGTAATCTGAATATCTTCTAGTCTCTTCTCTCCTCTGGGACAGTAATCTGAATATCTTCTAGTCTCTCCTCTGTGACAGTAATCTGAATATCTTCTAGTCTCTCCTCTGTGACAGTAATCTGAATATCTTCTAGTCTCTTCTCTCCTCTGTGACAGTAATCTGAATATCTTTGAGTTGTGGACAGAACAAGACATTTGAGGACGTCATCTTGGGCGTTTGGGAAACACTGATCCACATTTTTCACCATTTTCTGACATTTTAGAGACCAAACAACTAATCGATTAATCGAGAAAATAATCAACAGATTAATCGACTATGAAAATAATCGTTAGTTGCAGCCCTAATGTCATTTATTAAATGTATTCGTGTCAAAATGACATATAAACATCTTTTTCGTATACTATTTTGCCTGGAAACGTGCCTGGTACTATTTCTAGCATGCACTCGTTTTCCGCCTGAGACGTGCGTGTCACGCAGGCAGTGTGTAAGCTCTAACATGGGAGCCGAAATAAAAACGGACACGCCAAGCAGCTGACACGCTCACGCCACGCAGCCGGTGTGCAGGAGGCCTTGCAGTACAGAGTCGCAGGTGTGATGAATCAAATCCTTTATTACGTGCGCATGGGAGAAGACCTGAAAGTGTCTCTTCCCTCTCTTCAGAGTAACTCCTCCTTATAAGATAAACTTGTATTGTCCCGAAAGGAAATAGTCCTGGGCAAATATGTACAATCCAGTAACGGTAACAGTTGCTGTCCTCAGGACACGAGATGCATTTTATGCATTTATCAACGTACAGTTCCTGAAATCCCACTTCATGTTAATGTACGTCACACTTCCCTTTTGATGTGTAGCTGGAACTGCTCCCCTGGTGTTGTCTCCTAACCATTTGTCAGAAAAACATGATCCTTTTTGGGAATCACACTCACTAATGTAATAAGTAGGGATGCACCGAATCCAGATGTTTGGGGTTCGGACCGAATCCTGAATCCAGTGGTTGAGATTCTGCTGAGTCCTCCTCCCATCCTCAGTCCATGAACTCAGTCAACACATTAATGAAGTCAGCAGGGACTGTCCTTCCTTTGCCGTACCTGAAGTTACTGCATTCTGGCTGCTGTCTGTAGATTCCTTCATCACAACTCGTATTCTTCCAGATGTTTGATACCAGATGTTGTAACAGCGGTGATGTTGTGTATTGTTTAGGGTCCTCGCCACCACCAGACTAATCAGCATTGCAGATTGAACATGTAGCTGGACTTGAACGGCCTTCTTTTGACTGAAAGTGCTGCCAAACATCACTTTTTCTGCTCACCAGTTCCATTTCCACTTCCTCACAGCCTGCTGCATTGAACGCTCCACCTACGTTAACACCTTCCCGTAATCAACGGCGCCGTCATTACGGCGACCAGCGTAGCGCAAGCGTAGGGGGGGTCGGTTCGGTGGGGAAAAAAATCTACGATTCGGCAGTAACCCAACCCGTCAAAAAGCCCAATATTCACCTAAATCCGAAGCCGAATCCTGGATTTGGTGCCTCCCTGGTAATAATCTACATATATACAATCTAAAATATTTATTTCCCACACAGGAGGAGCAGCTGGTCAAACAGGCGGAGCAAAGGCTGCAGCTCAAGGAGCGCCAGCTGGCCAGCGTGGCCGACGTCCTCCTCCCCACGCTGGCCGAGGAAAAGCAGAGAGCCGCGGAGGTGCTGGAGCGCAGCGGAGGCGGCAGCAACGGGAACTGCGGCGGCCCGCCGGGGCTGGACAACACGCTGTTCCAGGTCGAGAAGGAGCTGGAGGACAAGGAGGAGAAGCTGAACCGCCACCGGCTCGGCGCTCAGCAGCTGCAGCAGCTCCAGGAGACCTACGAGTTCACGGCCAACGTGGCACGGCAGGAGGAGAAGGTGCGTTACGGGATAACAGCGCGTTAGGTAGTAAAATGAAAGCGGGAAATGGAGAATGGATGCAAAATATAGAGTAAGCAATAAAAGAAATGTCCGGTGTAACAAACGCACGCACGCACACACACACGCAGACACACAGACACATGCACACACAGAGACAGACAGAACAAACGCACATGCACATGTGCACACACACACACACACACACACACACACACACACGCACACGCACACACAGAGACACATACACACACAGAGACAGACACACAAACGCACATGCACACACATGTGCGCGCGCGCACACACACACACAGACATGCACACACGTACACATGCACATGCTCACACACGCACAAACACATGTAGACAGACACACGCATACACACACACACAGTGCCATTTCTGATTTTCAAAATAATAAACAAGCTGGTAACAAAGTCTAAATGTAATAATTATTCACTTCATTATGTAATCTGCCGGATTTTGTAATAAATCCTTGAACGCAATATTTAATTTCTCTGCATTTTGTAATAATACTTTTTTTAACATGACATAATGCAGCGTGCAGCAGAGCTTGTGTGTGAGTTGGTTATGACATAATGCACCATATGACATTGTTGTTAAAAGAGCAACAACCCCCCTCCCACATTTTGTAAGACCCGCTACAATATGCCATAGGTGCGGAGGAAGGAGAAGGAGATCCTGGAGTCGAAGGAGAAGCAGCAGAGGGAGGCCATGGAGCAGGCGGTGGCCCGGCTGGAGAGGAGGCACTCGGCCCTGAGGCGTAGCGTCTCCCTGGAGCCCGACACCGAGGACCAGAGACACAAGAGCTCCGCCCTCAGGAACCTGAGGACCGGGGCCGACCTGGACCAGCAGAGGTCAGAGCCTTTAATGAAACGTACAACACCTACAAAGTGATTCTGCTAGGTTGACTGCTTTATAGAGGAGACACACCAGCCCGATAATCGGCCGTCGGACCGTCTGGCGAGGTCGGTGACTCGAGTCTGTTTGGTGTGTCCCGTGCCGTCGTCCGTCCGAGGAGCCGTCGACCTTCATTTGGGCCGACCCGACATGTTCAGTCGGAGACAGGACAGTCGGGACTCACCCGGAGATGGGGAGCGGATGAGCCTCTCAAAATCTGATGAAGATCTTTCAAACTGACCTTTGTTGATCTGAAATGAAGACAGATTCAGCGACTGCACGGCCTATTCCTCTCTTAACATGTTCTCAGGAACACGTTACGGTGAACTATTTTAGGACAATATGAGATCGGATTCTGAACGAGCCGCCATGACGGTCTGGCTGTGGATTTCCGGAGAGAAAAAATGTCTAATGGCGCTTTTCCATCACCTGGTACCTGCTCGACTCGCCTCGACTCTACTCGCCTTTTTTGGTTTTCCATTACAAAAAAAAGTCCCTGGTACCTGCTAACAGGAACTTCATGTAGTACCTGCTAACAGGAACTTTATGTAGTACCTGCTAACAGGAACTTTATTTAGTACCACCTCCGTCGAGGTCCCAGCGAGCTGAGGCGATACCAAAAGGTGAGGTGAAAGCGACAGACGGGGGTCCTGAACTAACCCTATCTTTAACTAGTTCAGCCAGCTGTGTGTTTGCTGCCTCCAGCTTCATTAGAAACTAAATGTGTCTTCTGGCATCAACACACCTTCCACGTTCTGTGTGTGTGTCGCGTTAGGTCACGCCAGGTTACTGGGGCGCCGCTTGTTTCCAGTCCTGCGGAGGCTCCAGGCAGAGCTTTCTCCGTAGCCTACGTACACACACACACGGCCGGCTCCACGCACACACCAGCGCACAAGTATAACCATCAGGCCACTTCCATCGGCTACGGAGAAAGCTCTGCCTGGAGCCTCCACAGAGCTGGAGAACAAGCTCAAGGGGCCTGATGGTTATACTTGTGTGCTGGTGTGTGTGCGTTGAGCCGGCGTATAAGACTGGCTAAGTCCTGGATCTTCACAATCCTACCTACGGCACCTTTAATTTAACACTTTTTGATTTCCCCCATATTTTAGTGTGTTATATCGTTTTTTCGAGAATGTAATAGATGTATATGTAAGTACAAAAAACATATTTCACTCCAAATGGAGCTTTCTCTCCCACAGACTCAACACTCTTCTATGTAACCCTATAGGACAAATATTCAGCGTCAGTTTGCGTTGTTGCTGCTGACAGACTCAGATTATTATTCTAAGTGTCTGACAACATTCTGGAAAGGATCCCTACAGAGATAGACCTTTTTATTTTGTTGTTTGTTGTTCCTGTTTAACAGGAAACAGCCCTGAAATCACCATCACCAAACCCACCAGACTCCATGTAAATAATCAGGACTTTTAGCGTGTATAGAGCCAGCATATTTCCACCAGACTCCATGTAAATAATCAGTACTTTTAGCGTGTATAGAGCCAGCATATCTCCACCAGACTCCATGTAAATAATCAGGGCTTTTAGCGTGTATAGAGCCAGCATATTTCCACCAGACTCCATATAAATAATCAGGACTTTTAGCGTGTATAGAGCCAGCATATTTCCACCAGACTCCATGTAAATAATCAGGACTTTTAGCGTGTATAGAGCCAGCATATTTCCACCAGACTCCATGTAAATAATCAGGACTTTTAGTGTGTATAGAGCCAGCATATTTCCACCAGACTCCATGTAAATAATCAGGACTTTTAGCGTGTATACAGCCAGCATATTTCCACATGTAAATGGGTGAATTAAGGATTTCTTTTCAACCAAATCAGTGGTGATTGAAACGGCTTTTCATAGTTTTATTTTGTTTCTGTCCACTTTGAATGAAGTGTATTTTACGATGCTAAAGTGACTGTTTATTTACATGGAGTCTGGTGGGTTTAGCCAATGCAATTTCCCTGATGTTTTTTTATGTTTAAAAAAGGATCTTACTCTGTAACAGAAAGGTCGACCTCCTTAGAAATCCTTTCCATAATGTTGTCAGACACTTAGAATAATAATCTGAGTCGGTCAGCGGCTAAACGAGCCCTTTTGTGAAGGTAAATACAAGCTGGACAATTACTATTAACTCACATTGTAGCTTGTTTCTCTGCTGCCGACTGCAGAGATCTCTCTTAATACTGGACCAATGTCAGAGATTGTTGTTCCCATCAGTCACTTAGACACAGAAACACAGGAACACAGGGTCCAGGTTGAAAAAGTTACCCTTTAAAGCTCGTTCGCTTGTTACTCCCATTATTTCCTTACAAGCAAAGTCTTGCTTTTTGAAACCAGCACCTTTTTTGGGGGTTTTGGGTTAAGTTTTTGCACTTGATTAAATAAATAAATGGCACATTTTACATCAACCACCATCTCCTTACTTATTGCTGCTCCCTCCTGTTTAAACAAAGTAGTCTTGCTGTCGTTTTTTTCTCTCTAGGGTTGAGCGCGAGATCCAGAAGCTGAGACGAAGGATCAGCGAAGGGGAAGAGAACAACAGGACTCACTCCATCAACAATGAGGAGAAGACGAGTCACAACAGCTCTCCGGTCAGCCACATCCAGAGTCTGAACACGCTGCTGCCGCTGTCCGACGACAGGTACGCCTTTTACTCCTTCACTTCTGCTTTTGTCCCGCAAATGCTAACTTCTATACCTTCCAGCGGTGTGAATCTTTACTGGTCTCACAGTTCAATTCCATAACGATTATCCTGTCAACGAATCGATATCACAATGCGTCTCTTCTTCCTAATATTATACACTCACCTAAAGGATTATTAGGAACACCTGTAAGATTTCTCGTTAAAGCAATTATCTAATCAACCAATCACATGGCAGCTGCTTCAATGATTCAAAAATTCCAGCTGATAGATCAACTTTGACTCAAATAACCGCTCGTTACAACCGAGGTATGCAGCTAAGCATTTGTGAAGCCACAACACGCACAACCTTGAGGCGGATGGGCTCCACCAGCAGAAGACCCCACCGGGTACCACTCATCTATCACCTAAAAGTAGGAAAATGAGGCTACAATTTGCACGAACTCACCAAAATTGGACAGTTGAAGACTGTAAAAATGTTGCCTGGTCTGATGAGTCTCGTAAACAGAAGGAGAACATGGATCCGTCATGCCTTGTTACCACTGGGCAGGCTGCTGCTGGTGGTGGTGTAATGGTGTGGGGAATATTTTCTTGGCACACTTTAGGCCCCTTAGTACCAATTGGGCATCGTTTAAATGCCACAGCCTACCTGAGCATTGTTCTGAGCATGTCCATCCTTTTATAACCACCAAGTTTCCATCCTCTGATGGCTTGAATCATTTCAAATTGGTTCCTTGAACATGACGAATGAGTTCACCGTACTAAAATGGCCCCCACAGTCACCAGATCTCAACCCAATCCTACAAATCTCCATCAACTGCAAGATGCTATCCTATCAATATGGGCCAACATTTCTAGAGAATGCTTCCAGCACCTTGTTGAATCAATGCCATGAAGAATTAAGGCAGTTCTGAAGGCGAAACGGGGTCAAACACGGTATTAGTAGGGTGTTCCTAATAATCCTTTAGGTGAGTGTATATTACTACCAGGTAGGGTTGGGTACCGAAACCCGGTGCCAACACGGCACCGGTGCCTAAACGACCGGTATCTACTGGACCGAATCGCAACGCAGATTTCGGTGCCTCATTTCGTTGCCACTTGAATGCCTTCTGCGCTGCCCTCTGATGCTCCGAAACAGACGTTAGAGGCAACAGGAGCATCGCTGCACGTGTCGCTAGTTAACACTACACTTGGCAGCAGTTAACGTTAGCCTACCGTTAGCTAGCAGCTGGATTAAACACGGTTAAAATGCTGACAGCTAAACGGTGTAAATGGTGTCTGTATTTCACTGTAGAGGATTCCAACAAGCGGGACGTTAAGCCATCAGCAGCTGCCGTTGTCTGAAAAACAACACAGACGGTGCGTTCACTTGAAACTAGTAAGCCTTGTGGTGCATTCAAAGTTATTGTAAAATACCCTATTACCTTATTTTATCGGTTTAGGCACCGGCACAGTTTTAAAAGTATCGTTTTAGCACTGGTATCGGAAAAAACCCAAACAATACCCAAAGCCACTCCCAGGACTTTAAATGAACACACGCCAAATGCGGGAAAAATTTACTTAGGCGGGTAACGCTGATTAAAAGGTGCAGAAGGTAAAAGTTATTATACTAACTTTCTGTCACATTTGCTGAAACTGTCCCTATGTTAGAGTAGAACTACATGAAGCTGGTAATAAAAAATAAAAAAAAAAAAATAATCCGGCTCCTCTGGCACCACCTACAGCCTGTAGTGCGATTTGCAAAAATCCACCGCTCCCTGTTCAGATGCACCAATCAGGGCCAGGGGGGGTGTCTAACTGTTCAGATGCACCAATCGGGGCCAGGGGGGGTGTCTAAATGTTCAGATGCACCAATCAGGGCCAGGGTTGCGTGTCTAACTGTTCAGATGCACCAATCAGGGCCAGGGGTGCGTGTCTAACTGTTCAGATGCACCAATCAGGGCCAGGGGTGCGTCTAACTGTTCAGATGCACCAATCAGGGCCAGGGGGGGTGTCTAACTGTTCAGATGCACCAATCGGGGCCAGGGGGGGTGTCTAAATGTTCAGATGCACCAATCAGGGCCAGGGTTGCGTGTCTAACTGTTCAGATGCACCAATCAGGGCCAGGGTTGCGTGTCTAACTGTTCAGATGCACCAATCAGGGCCAGGGGTGCGTCTAACTGTTCAGATGCACCAATCAGGGCCAGGGGGCGTCTAACTGCGTGTCAATCACTGCTCATGCACACACATTCATTCTCCCTTGTGGGGGGAGGGGCTTAGGAGACGGTTTTGGGCTTCAGCAGAAAGGGGGGAGGGACTGAGAAGTTGTTGATGTTCACATTTTTTTGATCTTCACAATCCTACCTACAGCACCTTTAAATGTGCATCGAGTGTTTGATCTTTCCACTGTTTTTTTTTTTTTTTTTTATGAATTTATTTACGTGGCTTCTTCACGGTCCTGATTATTTACAGGATTAACGCGTACATCGAAGAGGAAGTCCAGCGACGGTTACACAAGATGAATCTTCTCAACGGCAGCAGCAGCAACATGGATCTGTCTCTGTCCTCGGAGTCTCTCCGGGTGAGAACTTCATTACTTTCTTACTTTATTTAACGTGTGTGTGTGTGTGTGTGTGTGTGTGTGTGTGTGTGTGTGTGTGTGTGTGTGTGTGTGTGTGTGTGTGTGTGTGTGTGTGTGTGTGTGTGTGTGTGTGTGTGTGTGATTAAGCTGCTGACTTGTTTCAACTCAACATGTAAACCCGCTGACGAGAGAACGGTTTCTTCCCGACCGGCCTTCACTTTGATGAACATTTCAGTCATACACTAAGCCAGTCATTCCCAAACTAGTGGTCCGTGACGGTACTGCAGGTGGTCCGGGGAAAAGCAAAATAAAATATAAAATAATAGTTTTTTAACCTTCATTTTACCAGGAAATTCCCATCAAAATTAAGAATATGTATATTGATATACAATTTAAATGAAATTGTGAAGTTATTGTGTGATTACTAGAATGGTCTAGTGGCGCTCCCCTAACCCTAAACCTAAAATCGCCAAAGGTTTTGAACTTTTGACTATATCCAAGCGTTATTACTGTATATATTTAATACTCCATTGCTGTGGAAATAAGCCTGTTGTTCAAATGAACCTGATTCTGCCCTCAGGCGCCTGAATGAATAAATGAAATATGTGGCAGCCGTTGTGTGCTGTAAACTTTCTTTTAACTGGTGAGATGACCAGTTTTAGTGCTAGTAGGCCTATTAATTAAGATTAATTCAGGTAGGACTGTGTGTAGACATATTTTATTATGTGTATTATGATATATATTATAATTCTTGATTACAAATACTGGTCCACACATACAAATAGTTTGAAAACCCCTGCACTAACCCATTCACCTACTTCCATTACAGGTGATCTTTTTACAGTTAAAACGCCACGGTCACGGTCTAGATAAAGAATATATTCTGTATATACTGTTTGAAGACATGTATACGTGCATATACCGTACATATCCACCCATTCAATATTTATTTCTTTGCACTATTTGTTAAAAAATGGAAAGATTCAAAATCCTTTTATTAATCCCACAATTTTGTGGAAATTCGCAATGTTGCAGTAGCAAGGGGAAGCCGCTCTAAATGTGTATTTGGCGCTTAAAAGCTGCTCTAAATGTATATTTGGCTTTTAAAAGCTGCTCCAAATGTATATTTGGCTCATCAAAGCCGCTCTAAATGTATATTTGGCTCATTAAAGCTGCTCTAAATGTGTATTTGGCTCATCAAAGCTGCTCTAAATGTGTATTTGGCTCATCAAAGCTGCTCCAAATGTATATTTGGCGCTTAAAAGTTGCTCTAAATGTATATTTGGCTCATCAAAGCTGCTCCAAATGTATATTTGGCTCTTAAAAGTAAAGTGTGAATCCAGAACTCCAGCAGGTCCGGTGAGAGATTTGTCCGTGTAGAACTGATATTTAGCTCTTTAACCCTGCAGGACGAGGAAGAAGCTAATGACTGTAGCTCTGTTAGGTTAACAGACGAGGTAAGACCAGGCTCCCCCTGCTCTGTCATCTGCATGACTCCCGAAATTAAGTTATGGATCAAATCATCCAACCCTCTGTGAATCAGTTTGGTTTGTTGATCTTTTAATTGGGTTCTTTGCCGTTCTTGTTTTTCATTTATCCTGGTTTCGTTTAATGTTTCCCTTTCTCCTGTAATCATGCAGTATAATTTACCTTTTTTTTGATGGATTATTACTAGAAATTGTGCTCGTTATTTTGCAGATTAAGAATATTCAGTGTTGGGGATGTAACGATGCATCGTGAATCGGTTTAAATCTATATAAAGGTGTAAAGCACGTGTCAAATTCGGCCCCTCGTAGATTTTTATTGACTTTCAATTTAGGTTCCCTATAAATCATTTTTTTTAGTTTTCTGGCGTTCTTCTGCCGCTTTTCCAGATTCAATTAAATTTTATTTATAGTATCAAATCATAAGAGTTATGAGTTATCTCGAGACACTTTACAGATAGAGTAGGTCTAGACCACACTCCAGTAATTCCCCCAACAGCAAAAGCAAAGCTCTTGGTAGGCGGAGTCTGACGGTGCCGGTTTGGGGGGTGATGTACAGTGGCAATAATAGTCACAAAGATAATGGAACAGTGACTACAAATGGTAGTTGTAGTAGTTAATGTCATAGCAGGGTACCGCAGAGCGTAGCAGGGTGTAGTAGGGTTCAGCAGGACACTGCAGGACATAGCAGGGCACCGCAGAGCGTAGCAGGGTGTAGTAGGGTTCAGCAGGACATAGCAGGGTGCTGCAGGACATAGCAGGGCACGACGGAGCGTAGCAGGGTTCAGCAGGACATAGCAGGGTTCAGCAGGACATAGCAGGGAACCGCAGAGTGTGGCAGGGCACCGCAGGGTGTAGTAGGGTTCAGCAGGACATAGCAGGGTGCTGCAGGACATAGCAGGGCACGGCAGAGCGTAGCAGGGTGTAGTAGGGTTAAGCAAGACATAGCAGGGCACCGCAGAGCGTAGCAGGGTTCAGCAGGACATAGCAGGGTTCAGCAGGACATAGCAGGGTTCAGCAGGACATAGCAGGGTTCAGCAGGACATAGCAGGGCACCGCAGAGCGTGGCAGGGTTCAGCAGGACATAGCAGGGCACCGCAGAGCGTAGCAGGGTTCAGCAGGACATAGCAGGGTTCAGCAGGACATAACAGGGTTCAGCAGGACATAGCAGGGTTCAGCAGGACATAACAGGGTTCAGCAGGACATAGCAGGGTGCTGCAGGACATAGCAGGGCACGGCAGAGCGTAGCAGGGTGTAGTAGGGTTAAGCAGGACATAGCAGGGCACGGCAGAGCGTAGCAGGGTGTAGTAGGGTTAAGCAGGACATAGCAGGGCACCGCAGAGCGTAGCAGGGAGTGCAGCAGGACAGCTGCAACCAAGATCTTGGTGCCATCCTAATCCAAGGAAATATGCTGGTCGGAAAAAAAAAAAGGACTCCAGGGAGTAAACTCCCAATGATGGCTAAGGAACTTTTTTACTGACTTTTTTTTTTTTTAGAGCTTTACGTCGACCGAACTTTAACGCCGCCTTCACACTGGCACGTGAAATCAGCTCTGTAATATGCAATGCGCCCTCAGTGGCGCATTGCGTCGGAACAGAGTAGAAAAAAAAATGGCGGAGAAACTAGAACGACTCTTCTTGTCGTTGTCCGAATGTCCAATGCTCTCTGACCTCTCATCTGAGGGCTATAGAGATATGAACAGAAAGGCTGCTGCGGGAGGAAAGTTGTCCACGATGTTGATATGTCAGGTTGGTTAAACGTGATATAGCGGTATAATGTCAATAGTTTGATGTCTGTTGCTAACCAACATAGCCGTAGCAGTTAAGAATTCAGATGTGTTCATCAGTACCATTGCAACGCTAACTTCCGCTCAGATTGTCGGATAGGAACCGTCCGTTGCCTGTCGTGCGAGTTCAACTTTTTTAACGCATCCGGATGACCAACGGACACAATTTGTTTCGCACCGCACTCTGTTCGGACCCGTTCGCATGCGGTCTGCGAATCTCCACAGGAAATGAATGACTTCTGGTCATTTTGCAGCCGTATCTCCTGTGCCAATCAGAAGGCGGCGTAAGTGAGTAACGAGTTGAGATGCAGTTTTTAAACGGCCTATGGCGTAATCTTCTTTAGCGCTCACTTGTTTGACTGCAGACGTCACTACACGCTCATAATTTGTTTAGTTAGATAACATACTGTTTTAGTTGCACTTCTTTTGATAAGAAGTATCGTGAACTTAAAGGACAATTCCGGTGCAAAATGAACCTAAGGGTTAATAACGTGTGTACCGAGTCAACCGTTCTCTGGGATCGGTTTTCATGTTAATCGAACGTGTCTCTAGCTTTAAACAAGCTAGCGCAAACCGGTGTTTAGCTGCTAAAGCTAGCTTTCAGGGCAGAGGGTAAATCTCTATTTCTACACCACTAACAAGGCTCAAAATATCACCACACTTCCACGGTAGCATCATGAGGGTCCCTGCATGTTAACCGAAGCATTGAGAACTTCAGAACTACAGACAGTTTATTAAAAAGAGAGATTATAAAGACAGTAGCGTTCATGTTTACATGCAGGCGCCATCTTGGCTCAACAGTCATGACCAGATGAACGCCGTGCAACCAGTAACCAGCAACATAGCTCAAACTTTGAGCCATGTTACTGGTTACTGGTTGCACGACGTCCCAGAGAACGTTCGACTCGGACACATATGTAATTAACCCCTAGGATCATTTTGCGCCGGCCTTTTTAAAATCGTGAATCGTATCAAATGAGTTGAGTGCATCGTTACATCCCTACTCGGTGTATATTTAATAAGACTGAGAGTTAATGTTGAGTTTAATTGCTTTTAGGATGATGAAAAGCTGCAAAACATGAATCCAAGGAAGCTTAAATATGAGGTAAGACTATCTTGCTTTTGGGGTTTTTAAAATGTTTAATAATCAATCAATGTTTTTCTTACAATGGCAGAGGTTCTGTATATTTGCATTATTTTAGAAATCTGCCTGTTATTTTCTCATACAGTCTGCATGGTGAAGAGAAATGACATCTAAAGAAAAAGATGAACATTCAATGTGATTTTTGAATAAATGGTGAATGGGTTTCCTTTCTAAATCTTCAGGTTTAGCAAACAACTAGAGTGCATAGATGAGACTTATTTTGTTTTATATCCCAATCACTCGTATTGAGTCACTCCAGTTTGGTTTGACTTTTAGTTTGGTTGTAAGAGACTCCTAGCCTGGAAATCCAGACCCAAATCCGAAAGGTTAAGGGTCTGGCACTGAGTAATGAAAACGGCCCAACTCGAGGGGCGGCACCAAGCATGCATTTGAAAATCTCACTGCACGCAATTGGATAACACTACGACCAATCGCAACAATACACAGGGTGACGGATCCAGAGCCCCATACGCTTGGCTACCAGCGGAGCTAACTGGTAGATTAGACTCTTAGCTACCAGAGGAGCTAACTGGTAGATTAGACTCTTAGCTACCAGAGGAGCTAACTGGTAGATTAGACTCTTAGCTACCAGAGGAGCTAACTAGTAGATTAAACTTTTAGCTACCAGCGGAGCTAACTGGCAGATTAAACTCTTAGCTACCAGCGGAGCTAACTGGTAGATTAGACTCTTAGCTACCAGAGGAGCTAACTGGTAGATTAGACTCTTAGCTACCAGCGGAGCTAACTGGTAGATTAAACTCTTAGCTACCAGCGGAGCTAACTGGTAGATTAGACTCTTAGCTACCAGAGGAGCTAACTAGTAGATTAAACTTTTAGCTACCAGCGGAGCTAACTGGCAGATTAAACTCTTAGCTACCAGCGGAGCTAACTGGTAGATTAGATTCTTAGCTACCAGAGGAGCTAACTGGTAGATTAAACGCTTAGCTACCAGCGGAGCTAACTGGTAGATTAGATTCTTAGCTACCAGAGGAGCTAACTGGTAGATTAAACTCTTAGCTACCAGAGGAGCTAACTGGTAGATTAATCTCTTAGCTACCAGAGGAGCTAACTGGTAGATTAGACTCTTAGCTACCAGAGGAGCTAACTGGTAGATTAGACTCTTAGCTACCAGAGGAGCTAACTGGTAGATTAGACTCTTAGCTACCAGCGGAGCTAACTGGCAGATTAAACGCTTAGCTACCAGCGGAGCTAACTGGCAGATTAAACTCTTAGCTACCAGAGGAGCTAACTGGTAGATTAGACTCTTAGCTACCAGAGGAGCTAACTGGTAGATTAGACTCTTAGCTACCAGAGGAGCTAACTGGTAGATTAGACTCTTAGCTACCAGAGGAGCTAACTGGTAGATTAGACTCTTGCCGTATCCGGTCGGCAAAACAGCAAAACCGTCCTTCTTGCAAAGGACAGATTTGAGTGCCGTCTTCTGTTCCTCTTTTAGATAAAAAGCCAAGTCTAACTCCTTCATTGTATCGGCCAAAGCCATTTCAAACAACTAGTGTTCATCCGTAGCCGACTTGGACGTCACACCGCTGTCGTCATCTGTTTAGCTCGCCTCTGGCCCGCCTACATCAGATACACAGATGTGATTGGCAAATTAAAATTGTGCTCTCGCGAGAACTCTGGATTTCCAGGGTAGGAGACCCATGTATCTTGAAAATTTGGAAATCGGTTCGTTGGAGACCCGAGGAAAAGGAAGCCCATTCTCCTCTTTTTTTTAGAACAGTAGCAAACCGATGCATGAAAAATGCCTTGAAATGATCGTTAATTGTAACATTTCAGCTCCCAGTCTTTCATTTAAAAAAATGTGGAATCAAACATGGGTCAAATGGTATTTGCAGATGTCTATTTTTCAAATGAGGTGCAAGATGGTTGGAGAACAAAATGCTCTGGATGAGTTCAGAGTAGGGGGGGGGGTTTAAAGGCTGTTACACACATGGGGGCGTGACAAACACGAAAATGTGAAATAATCCCCTGTGAATTTACGGTCAGGAAGCTGAAGCAATATCTTTTTAGCAAAATACTTTTATTTAATTGCCTTTGGTGAACGTTAGTTAGTCGCCTTCTGCGTGAAAGAACTTGTCACCAAAACAGTGGTTCGAAAAAATATATTTACGTGTAATTAATCGCATGAAAAAACATCCCGGGTTAGCCTGACCAGCCAGACCCACATCCAGATGTTGGGTCGGGGAACTCACCATTGGTAGGGCTCAATAGGGACTACAGGTGAAAATTAGCATTTATGCTATAACCTGGCTCATTTAAAGTCTGTACATAAATGTTAGATTCTTCATTAATGTCCACTGTCCCAAATAAATAAATAAATAAATCCGAGGGGCAGGATAATCGGTTGTCTTTCAGATTCCCTCTGCACGCAATAGGATAGCTCTACAACCAACCAGAGCAATGCTAGTTGGTAGATTCAACTTTTGCCGTATCCGGTCGGCAAAACTCCGAACACGTCTTCCTTTTTTAGTCCTTGTGTTGTCTTCGTTTCAACCTTGAAAAAAACATTTTTTTTTTCTGACATTTGTGACGCCTTTTTTCACAATTTGTTTTTGCTTTTTCCAACGTTTAAAATTTTAAAATGTTTCTTCTACACATTTTCAGCGCTTATTTCTACGTTCCAATATTTTCTGATATAAAACAAAAATTTAAAACTGGCCAATGTGACCCGAGGTCAACACAAGGGTTAAGAATGACTTCAGGGCCGTTCTTTGTTCTTTTCTCAAAGAAAAGCTGAACTCAAAGTCTTCCAGAGTCACGGCCAAAGCCGACTCCAAAGACCGCTGTTCGCCAGCAGCAGCAGCCGTCTTCTTTGTTTTCAAGTAGCAGGGAATTCACGCGGAACCGTTGCTACTCTGCCGTCATTATGTTAAGCCCCGCCCACCGACTCTATACACGATGTGATTGGCCTGACTAGAGTTTGGTCTTTCTAGCTCGCAAGCCAATGGAGAGTTGCTAGACGACCCTGGCTGCAAAATTAATTTCTGCCGCTAGGGTGCGTCTAGATTTCTAGGCTAATCCCGGGTGTGTTAAGACCTTAAGTCAGACACTCAAAACAAAATATGAGTTCTGTGAAAACAGGAAATCTATTGCGTCACAAAGGATGTAGTCATAAGAAGTATTTGCAAATGCTACTTCGCCCATGTTTGATTAGATTTTGATCGTTTGATTTATTTTTCGAAAAGAAGTTAAGAGTATTCTTTGGTACATTTGTCATTCTAATTTGCATGCCAAACCTCTTCACACTGTCAATGTTGAATCACCTTCAACTCGCCTGTGCACCTGGTGATGGAGGAACTGTAATTGTCATTGGGGTGGATAATGGACTTCAGTATAATTCAAAGAGCCTTCTTCACGATGTAGTCATGGACTCCCCCCTTGTGCACACAGAAAGCCTGCAGGTTGGGGTCTAGCTTCCTGCCTTCCCCGGAGCTCGAGGCAAACTCCCTACCTCACATCCAGGAAAACGTGTTCGAAGAACCACAGAACGACATCTTAAAACTTCACGGAGAAGAAAAACTTGAATCCACAGCTAATGTCTTGGTTGAAACGAAGGAAGTGCATTACAGAGATAGCGTCAAAAAAAAATTGTGGCAAGAAGAAAAGTGTATCCCTCTAGGAAAAGTGGGCCGACTTGTTAGTGAAATTGAACGTTGTACCATTGGACAGCCTAAGTTTTGTGTCAGCCCGGCCAACAAAGAGACCAAGAGAGTTGATGAAAATGAGAACGTCACTGATAAAAGAATAAATGATTCTGGCTTCTGTGTTCCTGATGATGATGAGGTGATTACAGATCAAACGACAGAGCTGCCGGTAAATGGACACTCTTCTTACTCAAAGGAGAAAGTAGAGCACCAAACATGTGATCCAGGATTGGCACAAGATGTAGAAGTTCCCAATGATCAGTCGTCAATGTTGCAGAACATTGTCAATGGTGACTCTGATTCCAAGCAGGAGTCGAAGGAATCTGTAAGTGGGCAAAAAAAACAAGAGACAGACACAGAAACTGAGGAAGTGGCGGCCAAAAGAAGCTGTTCCAAGGAGGAGTCGAAGGAATCAGTTAGTGGTCAAAAAGTGCAAGAGACAGACACAGAAACTGAGGAAGTGGCGGCCAAAAGAAGCTGTTCCAAGCAGGACTCGAAGGAATCGGTTAGTGGTCAAAAAGTGCAAGAGACGGACACAGAAATTGAGGAAGTGGCGGCCAAAAGAAGCTGTTCCAAGCAGGACTCGAAGGAATCGGTTAGTGGTCAAAAAGTGCAAGAGACGGACACAGAAATTGAGGAAGTGGCGGCCAAAAGAAGCTGTTCCAAGCAGGACTCGAAGGAATCGGTTAGTGGTCAAAAAGAGCAAGAGACAGACGCAGAAACTGAGGAAGTGGCGGCCAAAAGAAGCTGTTCCAAGGAGGAGTCGAAGGAATCAGTTAGTGTTCAAAAAGAGCAAGAGACAGACACAGAAACTGAGGAAGTGGCGGCCAAAAGAAGCTGTTCCAAGGAGGAGTCGAAGGAATCGGTTAGTGGTCAAAAGGAGCAAGAGATGAACACAGAAACTGAGAAAGTGGCGGTCAAAGGGAGCTATGTTTTGGGTTATTTTGCTGGAAAGCTGTCCGAAGTGTACAAAGGTGCCGGTAGAAGGCTGCAAGACACACAGGACATGATTCGAAATGTGCGAGCCTGTGAAATAAGGGTTGTGCTCTCTCAGTATGTGACCAAGCTCTCCAAAGAGCTGCCACTGATTCATCGAATGCAGCTTAAAGTGGAGCCAGAACCTTGCATCCTTACAGAAAACGAAGTCTGTCAGGTTGATCAGTTGGGGGGTTTCACCCTTATGGCCCCGGGCATCTCAAGATGGCCTGAAGGCTCCGTGTCGTCTCTTAAAGACGCATTTCCGGAAGTGTTTAATCAGGGGCTGGTCCAGCTGCCGCCAGCCTTGTCTCAGCTACAGTCGCTTTCCTCCCAGAAGATGCGAGAGAAGTTGGGATCTGTGGCTCCTCAGGTGGAAGTCGACAAGCTTTTGAGTATCTTCTGGCTCAAAACTGCCAACCGTAAGCAGCCCATTCCTAAGCCTGGGTGCTTGTTTTTGTCACGGAAGGACATAACAGTGCTGTCAACAAGTGAAACAAATTCAGAAGACACCATAGCTATTTTTCACCACTTTAATCTCCTGGAAATCAAGGAGGTCCAGATTAGTTTGGCCGGGCAGCACGTTCGCCTAATTGGCTGCACCGAAGACACCGTTTTGGCAGTCTTTACCCACAGCAAAGATCTCACCCAGGAGTTCTGCAAGTCTTTACTCAAGGTCCTTTCTCCGGAAAAGTTCTCTGAAGGGACAGAAGATCACCCGTTACTCTCCGACGACCTAATGGTCCTCTCGTTGGATTGGACGTTGAGCGTTCCTGACGTCGTCCTGGCCAACGGCGTTCACGTCACCTCCAGATTCAAGCGTGTCCTCGCAGACCTGCTCTACATCGTCCACGGGAACATGGACGATCCTGGAAAACCTTCTCTGGCACACGTTCGCCCTCTGCTCTACACCAGCGTCAAGATCAAGAACTCTACCGACACCTCGCATCAGGACGCCATTTTCCAGTTCCTCTTGACGGACACTCACGTGGCTCTTCTCCAGGAGGACGGCGTCTTTCACCCGGTGCCGCGAGGCTCCAGTTTGGTCCCTGCCCAGCCCCAGTTTCAGGCACTCAAACTCCGCAAGCATTCAGACATCCGATGCATGCTCGTGAGGGAGAGCGACAACTGCCTGGTGCTCGAGCTTATGTTTACAACTCACAAATCACAAACTCGAGGGAAGAAGGTGGAGTCCAGGCTTGAATCTGAGTTGCCCGCCACCTGTGATTCCAGTAATCCGTGCGATTCCTGGAAGTTATCTTTTGGTTGCACTTCAGAAGCTGTAATCCTAGTCAATCATCTGTGTAGCTGAGTCAAACACCTGAACGCATTTTCACCTCGATTCATTTACAAATGCAGAAATTATCAGGCGGGCGCCTTATTTGTTTTAGGACGTGTTTAATTAGTTTTTGCCATTTGACGAAGAAAGAATTTATATTGTCTAAAGATCCTTAAAGCAGTTTCACTTTGATCCATTCACATATGCTTACATATCCTTACTCGTGTCTGAAAGAAAGGGAAGAAAGAATTTCAAAAAGAGAGCAATTATCAGGCGGGCGCCTTATTTGTTTTAGCATGTGTTAAATATGTTTTTGCCATTTGACGGAGAAAAATAAGAGTTCGGAGATAATGTCTGAAAAGGTGATTAATCATCCGGCGAAGTAAAAAATATTTTTTTAATATTTTTAACGTTTTTATAAACTTTGTCTTCTTTTTTTTCTATTTTTGATTCGGCCATTTTGCCACAAAGTTCTGAAGATTTTTTTTGTGAGGAAGAAGCACATAATGTTGACATTTAACTGTAATTTCTTTAGTTTATATTAATTAAAATAATAATATTAGTAGTAATAGTAATAACGAGTGAAATGTGTTTATTGATTTTGGCTTTGTTTACATTTTTTTGTCATGTTGACGGTTCTTGATTCTTGTTTGATTTTTTTTTGGTCTTTTATGGTTCAAAGGGAGAATTTTGGTGTCACAAAATTGCACATTTAATTGTTTGGTCTAAAGTTTTGCAGCTGCACTTTAAAAAAAATATAATTATGATCTGATGACTTGAACAAAAAGAGACAATTTGTCATAATAATATAATTTTTTTGTATTGGAATTAACGATGTTTAATGTGTCTTTAAAGAAATGTACAATGAAAATATTTTAATTGTTTAAAAAATGATAATAAAGATTGAACTTTCTATGATTCTTTGTCTGATTTTTATTTTGCTAAAAATGGATGCAACTTTTCTCAAATCATGTTCAAGAATTATTGTAATTTTTTCTGAGTCAACCCTTTCCTCTCCACTTCCTTTCTTCTCTTTTCCTGTCTTTTTCTCCCCCCTCCCCCCATTTCTCCCGGTGACTTCTCCTCTGCAGCAACTGGTCTCTCGTTCTCTCGGGACGAGCGCCGACGGCCTTCAGGAGCCCGTTAAGATTAGCATTCCTCGTTACGTTCTCCGCGGGCAGGGGAAGGACGAGCACTTTGAGTTTGAGGTGAAGGTGAGTTCACGCTGCTCTGTTTTCGTCCTCTTCATCAGACATTTAGGTTCTGATCTGTTCATCCTTCTTATATGTCGTCTGGTCTTCCATCATCTTTATGACTGTGTTAACCCTTGTGTGGTCTTCCCACCGACCACGTCCTCTCGGATCGCTTTTTTCGATGACTTTGACACTTTTTCTGCCCTTTTCTTTAATTCATAATCTAAAATCTGAATCAAAAATAACCGGCGAAATTACTTTTCTCTAGCTTATTAACACATTTAAATGTTTTTGCCTATCTTTGAAAAACTGAAATAAAAGTGTAGGCTCATGTAGTCAAAAGTCCAGCAGGGTAAAGTTAGTTTGGGGTTGGATATGTATTCATATTTTCATAAGCCTGCTATGATAATGAATAGGAATGGAGCATAGGCTATCCCTGCATTAACAAATGTGAAACTAACTTGATCTTGGCTGTTTCAAACGGGGAATTTCGGGATTCCCGACATGTTAAACGATGCAAATATCCTAAAGAAATATTATAAATAATTGTCCCTAACCCTATATGGTCGGAACAACGGGATGTCGGAGCAGAGGGCTTACTAGTGGACTGTAGGACCAAAGGGAATTTTTCGGGTTATTGAGAGGTCGGAACAATGGAGCGTCGGAGAAAAGGGCAGTTCCCAGTTAAAATACAGTTAGTTAGGCTTTCTATATAATATTCTCTCATACTCAAAGCTGCTCAGTTCGTAAACTTCTGAAAACGTTGAAAAAAAAACTTAAATAAATGTCAAAAGCGGCAAACGTCGGGAAAAAAAAGCAACACAAACATTGGAAAAAGGTAAAAGAAAAAGCGTCAAATGTCGTACAACGTGACAAACGTAAAAATAAAAAAAAAGAGACAACGTGGACTTGATCTCCCAAAACCAGTCATACTTTCTGAGGGGGCGAAATCTACCTCTTCTATATATTTGGGGGTGGGGAGGGGGACATATCCCCTGCATCCACCCAGTACGTGTGTGTGTGTGTGTGTGTGTGTGTGTAGGTTTGGTTGCTTGTCGTGTGAAAACCTCAGGATCCAGTTTTATACATGGAAAGGAAAGGAAAGGATTTCTAAGGAGGTCGACCTTTCTGTTAAAGAGTAAGATCTTTTTAAACATAAAAACATCTGTGAAATTGCGTTTGCTAAACCCACCAGACTCCATGTAAATAATCAGTCATTTTAGCGTCGTGAAACACACTTCATTCACAGTCGACAGAAACAAAATAAAAATATAAAAAGCAGTTTTGGGTCGTCTTTTTACTTTTCCAACCATCACAACTTTAGTTTTGGTTGAAATAAACACATAGTTGACAGATTTACATGTATATGTTCAATTCAATTTTATTTATAGTGTCAAATCATAACAAGAATTATCTCAGGACACTGTACAGATAGAGTAGGTCTAGACCACACTCTGTAATTTCCAAGGACCCAACAATTCCAGTGATTCCCCCAAGAGCATGCATGAATGTGTAAGTGCGACAGTGGCGAGGAAAAACTCCCTTTTAGGAAGAAACCTCGGACAGACCCAGGCTCTTGGTAGGCGGTGTCTGACGGGACAGACCCAGGCTCTTGGTAGGCGGTGTCTGACGGGACAGACCCAGGCTCTTGGTAGGCGGTGTCTGACGGGACAGACCCAGGCTCTTGGTAGGCGGTGTCTGACGGGACGGACCCAGGCTCTTGGTAGGCGGTGTCTGACGGGACAGACCCAGGCTCTTGGTGTCTGACGGGACAGACCCAGGCTCTTGGTAGGCGGTGTCTGACGGGACAGACCCAGGCTCTTGGTAGGCGGTGTCTGACGGGACAGACCCAGGCTCTTGGTAGGCGGTGTCTGACGATGCCGGTTGGGGGTTTGATGAACAATGGCAATAAAAAGTCACAATTAAGATAATGACTAGAGTAATTGGTGTCATAGAGCACAGCAGGGCGTAACAGGGCGTTGGCCGGACATAGCAAGTCGACGCCGGGCATTGCAGGGTGTAATGGGGCACAGCAGGTCGTAGGGCAGGACCACGGCGACAGCTGCCACCATGATGTAGGTGCCATCATGATCCAAGATGATGGTGCTGGGGGGACAAAGAACATATGGACTCCGGGGAAGCTCCCCGGAGCTAGGTTAATAACAAGCATTTCTGGAACATGAATACACACAGATGGAAAGAGAGAGGAGAGAGGAGTTCAGTGTGTCAAAGGAGGTGCCCCGGTAGTCTAGAACTATAACCGCATAGGGAGGCTGTGTTCGACGATTGTGACTACACACCTTCCCCCGCCGGTCTAGGCTAACGCTGCGACGATGTTGGCTCTATACACGCTAAAAGTATTGCTTTTTTAAATGGAGTCTGGTGGGATTAGCGCTAGCGACTTCAGAGCTGTTTCTGGTTCAACAGAAAGGTCTCAAATAGGTTTTAAAGGTCTATCTCTGTAGGGATCCATCCCATAATGTTGTCAGACACTTAGAATAATAATCTGAGTCTGTGTGAAAACTTCAGGATCCAGTTTCATGCATTATTTTGGATGTTTTTGCTGTTCAAAAGGATCAGAAAGTCTGTGTGTACACTGAAAGCTTGAGTGTAAATGTTTGGCTGTCTTTGATCAGATCACTGTGATGGACGACATGTGGACCGTGTTCAGACGTTACAGTCGCTTCCTGGAAATGCACAAGAGCCTCAAATTAAAATATCCAGAGGTGAGACCGTTTGATAACCCTTTCTGACAATGATTTGGTGTGTTGAGACTTTTTGCCGGGGGACAAGCCTCCGGCTCAGCTGTGGCCGTTTGTATAATGTCACTTAAAAATGTCCGATGTCTGTCTCTGCTTCAGCTGGCGGCTCTCGAGTTCCCGCCCAAGAAACTGTTTGGAAACAGAGACGAGCGGATGGTCGCTGAACGCCGGAATCAATTGGAGGCAAGACGATTTTACTTAGTTTTATTTACACATTAGCGAGCTCTAAGGCCACTTACACACCGGCTGCGTGGCATGTCCATTTTTATTTCGGCTCCCATGTTAACAGGTTAGAGCGTGCACGTTGTCTGCGTGACACGCACGTCTCAGGCGCCAAAAACCCGTGCATGCTAGAAATAGAACAGACGCCTATTTTTCAAGCCACACGCAAGCGTGTTGGAAGCATTTCCAGGCAACATATAATAGGAAAAGATGTTATTTTGACATAAATACATTTCATAAATGACAAATGATGTTTGAAAGTCTCTAGCTTTTGACATAAATGCAGATATAAATGTATTTAAACAAAATAATAATTATCGATTTTCAAATATTGCACCTCAATATTGTCAATACTGCCAACGTTGTCTTTGCTGTAACCAGATCAGTATATATTTATGTGTACAGACAAGGCTAGCAGACAACAAGACGTAGGAAACACCAACAAAGTCAGCCTTTTGTGAAGAGAGGGGTACTGTAGGAGGGAGAACACCAAACAGAGCAGTAAAGGGTCTTAAAGACTAGACGCAGCCCAGCTGGCGCGTGCAAATGTGACGTCATGGGATCGCCGTGACTATTTAAACCCGCGCTGGTGCTCGCGACACTAGTTGCAGTCTTCTCCTGAACAGAGGTGGCGCTAATGAGCAAATGCTACCGACTTTGCTCTTTCTGCGGACTAGAAGAAGAAGAAAAAGGTACAACAACGACGGCAGAACTGGCAGCAGCATTGCCGTCAATGCTTTGATTTGATTGGATCAACCTACTTGTGGCGTTTTTCCATTACATGGTACCTGCTCTACTCTACTCGCCACGCTGTGCGTCCGTTCTCCGTTGCAGATTGTAGTCCCGCCTCAGCGTGGCTGGTCGTCTTATACGCCGGTTCAACGCACACACACCAGCGCACAAGTATAACCATCAGGCCCCTTGAGCTTGTTCTCCAGCTCTGTGGAGGCTCCAGGCAGAGCTTTCTCCGTAGCCGATGGAAGTGGCCTGATGGTTATACTTGTGCGCTGGTGTGTGCGTGGAGCCGGCCGTGTGTGTGTGTACGTAGGCTACGGAGAAAGCTCTGCCTGGAGCCTCCGCAGGACTGGAAACAAGCGGCGCCGCAGTAACCTGGCGTGACCTAACGACACACACACAGAACGTGGAAGGTGTGTTGATGCCAGAAGACACATTTAGTTTCTAATGAAGCTGGAGGCAGCAAACACACAGCTGGCTGAACTAGTTAAAGATAGGGTTAGTTCAGGACCCCCGTCTGTCGCTTTCACCTCACCTTTTGGTATCGCCTCAGCTCGCTGGGACCTCGACGGAGGTGGTGCTACATAAAGTTCCTGTTAGCAGGTACTACATAAAGTTCCTGTTAGCAGGTACTAAATGAAGTACCTGTTAGCAGGTACTACATAAAGTTCCTGTTAGCAGGTACTACATAAAGTTCCTGTTAGCAGGTACTACATAAAGTTCCTGTTAGCAGGTACTACATAAAGTTCCCGTTAGCAGGTACTACATAAAGTTCCCGTTAGCAGGTACTACATAAAGTTCCCGTTAGCAGGTACTACATAAAGTTCCCGTTAGCAGGTACTACATAAAGTTCCCGTTAGCAGGTACTACATAAAGTTCCCGTTAGCAGGTACTACATAAAGTTCCCGTTAGCAGGTACTACATAAAGTTCCTGTTAGCAGGTACCAGGGACTCTTTATCGTAATGGAAAACCAAAAAAGGCGAGTAGAGTCGAGCAGGTACCACCAGGTGATGGAAAAGCGCCATTGGTGGGATCGAGCCTTTCATTCGCCATAAAAGAACTCATCTTAACCCAGTAAGTTTACAAGAGGGACTTGCAGTCGATCTGAGAGTCCTGGCAGCCGGTTGTCGAAATAAAAGAGCCATGCGCAACAGCTGGGCGCCTTGGAGGCGTCTAGTGTAAAACACGCTTAAAAGGAGAGGGAGAAATTGTCAGTTCCAAGACATCTGATAGGATATTAAAGACCTTGGACCAGTATTTGTATAGATTTGGACAAAACCGTGTGTGTGTGTGTGTGTGTTCTCGTTTAACTGTATTTGTGGGGTCCAAAAACCGGGAATACAGTATACTTGTGGGGTCTGCACAGTCTTGTGGGGCCAAAATGCTGGAGCCCACAAGGTTAAAGGTCTGTTTGAGGGTTAAGACTTGGTTTTAGGATTAGGGTTAGAATTAGGTTATGGTGAGGGTGAGGGTAAGGGTTAAGGTTAGGCATCTAGTGGTGATGGTTAAGGTTAGGGTAAGGGGCTAGGGAATGCATTATGTCAATGACGGGTCCCCACAAAGATAGTGAAACAAGCGTGTGTGTGTGTGTGTGTGTGTGTGTGTGTGTGTGTGTGTGTGTGTGTGTGTCAAGGATGCAGGTGATGAGTGACACTGCTCACATGTGGGGTCAACATATGGGGGAAAACTGGCTTTAATTTGACCTTAGTCCAATGAAGACGGTGGCCAATCTTGCACTGAATCAGGCCATGTTTAGTGCATGTTGATGAGGAATTTCTGCGGTGCAAGATTGAGTCACATAGTTCGCAAGACACATTAAAGCGCCCTAAAAAAGCGAAACGTTAGCGGTAACTGTGCTGTTGTTTTTTTTTCTGCAGCGTTATCTGAGGAACTTGTTCCGGGTGATGCTGTCGTCCTCCAGCTCGCCTCTCCGAGCAGACGCAGACGGCGGTTTCCATCTCACCAAACACGCCATCTGTGAGTTCTCGTCGTTCTTCAAGAAGGGCGTCTTCGACTACAGCAGCCACGGCACCGGCTGAGAAGAGACATGTCCTCCAAACCAAAAGGAAAAATAAACAAACTATTTGTGCCTTCTGGAGGCCTTCTCCTTCTCCTCTGGAGGTCTTCTCCTCTGGAGGCCTTCTCCTCTGGAGGCCTTCTCCTTCTCCTCTGGAGGCCTTCTCCTTCTCCTCTGGAGGCCTTCTCCTTCTCCTCTGGAGGCCTTCTCCTTCTCCTCTGGAGGTCTTCTCCTCTGGAGGCCTTCTCCTTCTCCTCTGGAGGTCTTCTCCTCTGGAGGCCTTCTCCTTCTCCTCTGGAGGCCTTCTCCTTCTCCTCTGGAGGCCTTCTCCTTCTCCTCTGGAGGCCTTCTCCTCTGGAGGTCTTCTCTGGAGGAGAATCACCTCAGAAGATAAAAAAAAACAAAAAAACAGAAGGAAAAACTTGCAGGTCAAGCGTGAGTTATGGTTGTGCGGAGGCTCCACGTGGCTTTCTCAGTCGCCAACGTGAGTGGCCTGAAGTCTATACTCTAGATCGTAGGGCCGATTATCGAGAGAATAGGGGGGTGTGTGTGTGTGTGTGTGTGTGTGTGTGTGTGTGTGTGTGTGTGTGTGTGTGTGTGTTTCTGTGTGTGTGTGTTTCTGTGTGTGTGTGTTTCTGTGTGTGTGTGTTTCTGTGTGTGTGTGTTTCTGTGTGTGTGTGTTTCTGTGTGTGTGTGTGTGTGTCTCTGCCTGTGTGTGTGTGTGTGCGTGTGTGTGTCTCTGCCTGTGTGTGTGTGTGTCTCTGTGTGTGTGTGTGTCTCTGCCTGTGTGTCTCTGCGTGTGTGTCTCTGTGTGTGTGTGTCTCTGCCTGTGTGTGTGTGTGTCTCTGTGTGTGTGTGTGTGTGTGTCTCTGCCTGTGTGTCTCTGTGAGTGTGTGTGTGTGTGTGTGTGTGTCTCTGCCTGTGTGTGTGTGTGTCTCTGTGTGTGTGTGTGTGTGTGTCTCTGCCTGTGTGTGTGTGTGTCTCTGTGTGTGTGTGTGTGTGTGTGTCTCTGCCTGTGTGTCTCTGTGTGTGTGTGTGTGTGTGTGTGTGTGTCTCTGCCTGTGTGTGTGTGCGTGTGTGTGTCTCTGCCTGTGTGTTCTTTCTGACCACGGTGGGAGATCTGGAGCAGGAGAAGTTAACCAGCGACGTGTAGTTACATTTGTCGAGTGGCTACGGCGTAGGGTCCGTATCTCGGCGTGCCTACATACGCAGCCACGGCGTAGATTGAACGTAGAAGCATGAATCACACTTGGGTTCCCTCGCCAGCCTCCCGTCCTCCTGGGAGACGGAGATCTCAGACCCGTCGGGTGCTGTTCAGATCTGTAGTTCACGTAGAAACTTTATCACGAATGTCACAGTAGGAAATGAAGCACTCTGTTTTAAAGAGTTTCCTTTAACTACGGCACTAAGCGGCTATATGAATTATATATTTACACGCAGCCAAGGCATGTATGGGTGATTATTTAAATGTTCCATCAGCAAAAAAAACAGTTTTAATATCATAATAAACCGAATGTCTTCCGACTGTTGAGACGAAACGATGCGTTTTGAAGATGTTAACTTTGCCTCTCTGTGTTCTTGACTCATTTCTGACATTTTATAGACCAAACTAGCAGAGCGCGGCTATAACGGCGGCGGGAGAACGGGTTTGAATCCCAGAACGAATGCCGTTTGTGTTGAAGGTACGATCGCGTTAGCCTTTCGTTGACGGACGTTTCTTTGCACTCAGCCCCGGGAAAAGGGTGCGCGGGTATTAATAGACATTAAGCTCTGGCTCTGGGAAAATAATGTTGACATTTGACAGACTTAGCAATCAGGTTATCAAGATGAAGAAAAAAAAAACATTCAATCGCACGATGGACCCTGAATTTTCCTTCTTTGTCAGTGAGCAGAGCGAGGCGTTGAGGCAGGCAGGAGAACGGGTTTGGATCCCAGAATGACTTCAACGGCACTTCAGAGCAGTTTGTGTTGAAGGTACGATCACGTTAGCCTTTCATTCACAGATGTTTCTTTGAGAGAGAGAGAGAGAGAGAGAGAGAGAGAGAGACACATGTCTTGAAGCTAAAGTCCAACGCTTCGTAGTTAAGGCCCTGACACACCAACCAGACCGTTGGCAGGAAAGCCAGTCGGACTGATCAGTCGGCTCCCCGAGTTGGTCCAAAAAGTTCCTCAGAACCCACCGAAGAGACTCCGATTTGAGCGTACGTTCTGCGCGAGACCTAATACGTCTCCATAACAGCAGGCGGCTCTGCATTGTCTTCCCAAAAAAAATGGAAACCGGAAATGACGAACGTATCACGTGGGTCTGGCTTCTCCCGAATTTCAAAGCCAAACATTAATGGCGGCTCGTTCAGAATCCGATCTCATATTGTCCTAAAATAGTTCACCGTAACGTGTTCCTGAGAACATGTTAAGAGAGAAATAGGCCGTGCAGTCGCTGAATCTGTCTTCATTTCAGATCAACAAAGGTCAGGTTAACAGATCTTCATCAGATTTTGAGCGGCGTTCGTCGCGCTCATCCCTCTCGTCATTTCCGGTAAGTGTTTAAACATAAGTGCACTGATTAGCCGATCAACCAATCAGATTGGTCCTTGAGTCCGACTGCCCCATGGCTTATTCAACATGTCAAATCAGCCCAAATTAAAGCCGACGGCTCCTCCGACGGACGACGGCACGGATCACACCGAACAGACTCGAGTCACCGACCTCGCCAGACGGTCCTACGGCCGATTATCGGGCTGGTGTGTCAGCGCCTTTAGAGAAGAACAGACAGAACTCAGGAAACGACCGTGTGAACACGTGGAAAGATTACAGCAAGAAAAAGTAGTTTTAAATGTTCATAAGTGCACCTGATTATTGCTTGAAGACTGACTTGACTTTCAGTCTGTCGATGTAAAGCTGCCAGATCATTTTTAACACTTTGCAAATGAATCAAAACGTCCCGTCTCTTTATTTTAATGTGAAACTATATCTGACGTATCGGTTTAAATTGCACGCAGAAGATATTTTGTCACTGATGGAAACTGTTTTCTAACTTTTAAGGGCAAACAAATGATGAAACTCTTTGACTGAATAAATGCTGCAAAGAAGTACACATCGATGCCACTGATCTGTGTGTGCCCTGGTCCTATTTAAAGGGTAACTCCTGTTCTTTTCAACCTGGACCCTATGTTCCTGTGTGTTTGTGTCTAAGTGACTGATGGGAACAAGAATCTCTGACATTGGTCCAGTATTAAGAGAGATCTCTGCAGTCGGCAGCAGAGAAACAAGCTACAATGTGAGTTAATAGTAATTGTCCAGCTTGTATTTACCTTCACAAAAGGGCTCGTTTAGCCGCTGACAGACTCAGATTATTATTCTAAGTGTCTGACAACATTATGGAAAGGATTTCTAAGGAGGTCGACCTTTCTGTTACAGAGTAAGATCCTTTTTTTAAACATAAGAACATCAGCAAACTGCGTTCGCTAAACCCACCAGACTCCATGTAAATAATCCGTCATTTTAGCATCGTAAAATACACTTCATTCCCAGTCAACAGAAACAAAATACAACTATCAAAAGCAGTTTTTGGGTCGTCTTTCCACTTTTCCAACCATCACAACTCTAGTTTTGGTTGAAATAAACACATAGTTGACAGATGTACATGTGAAGATATGCTGGCTCCATAGTATTGATTTTTTAAATGGAGTCTGGTGGGATTAGCGCTAGCGACTTCAGAGCTGTTTCTGGTTCAACAGAAAGGTCTCAAAGAGGTTTTTAAGGTCTATCTCTGTAGGGATCCATCCCATAATGTTGTCAGACACTTAGAATAATAATCTGAGTCTGTCAGCAACAACAACAGAACTTTTAGTGGACCAAATTGACACTGAACATTTGTCTCGTAGCGTTACAGCCCGGTCTGTAGCTGCCGGTTACAGCGTTAACGCTTAATACTGGACCAGTTTAAAGACTGTTCCCATCAAACACTTGCACACAAACGCACAGGAACACACACACACACACACACACAGGAACACACAGGAACATAGGGTCGACTCTAGGTTGAAAAACAACAACTTTTAATACAAATAATAAGATAGGTGCCATCTGAAAGGTTTTCTTTGAAGTAATTTTTACTTGATATCCGTGCCAAGCTTTTTATGGGTCAACGCAGGAGTTGATACAGTTCAACTTGTCAAAATTCCCAAATGTGGAGTAATCCCAAAGATGTTTACAGTGCCACAGACCCCCAAAATGTCTTAATCTAAATGCAGTTTCATCCTCACATTTGGTGTCACCTGAAAGGACATTTTGGGAGTTAGGAGACTTTACTTTATCGAAAACTTCTGAGTATAAGCAGTTTATTTCCAGTTAGTTGTTTTTTTCTGTATTATTCTAAGTGTCTGACAACATTATGAAAGGATCCCTACAGAGATAGACCTTTTAGTTAAAGAGTAAGATCCTTTTAGTTTAACATGAAACGGCCCTGAAATCACCAAACTCCACCAGACTCCATGTAAATAATCAGGACTTTTAGCGTGTATAGAGCCAGCATATTTCCACCAGACTCCATGTAAATAATCAGGACTTTTAGCGTGTATAGAGCCAGCATATTTCCACCAGACTCCATGTAAATAATCAGGACTTTTAGCGTGTATAGAGCCAGCATATCTCCACCAGACTCCATGTAAATAATCAGGACTTTTTGCGTGTATAGAGCCAGCATATCTCCACCAGACTCCATGTAAATAATCAGGATTTTGAGCGTGTACAGAGCCAGCATATTTCCACCAGACTCCATGTAAATAATCAGGACTTTTAGCGTGTATAGAGCCAGCATATTTCCACCAGACTCCATGTAAATAATCAGGACTTTTAGCGTGTATAGAGCCAGCATATCTCCACCAGACTCCATGTAAATAATCAGGACTTTTAGCGTGTATAGAGCCAGCATATTTCCACATGTAAATAGTGAATTAAGGGTTTATTTCAACCAAACCAGAGTGGTGATTTTTGGAACAGCGGAAAGATGAACTAAGACGGCTTTTGATAGTTTTATTTAGTTTCTGTCGACTTTGAATGAAGTGTGTTTTACGATGATAAAAGTCCTGATTATTTACATGGAGTCTGGTGGAGTTTGGTGATGGTGATTTCGGGGCTGTTTCCTGTTGAACTAAAAGGATCTTCCTCTTTAACTAAAAGGTCTATCTCTGTAGGGATCCTTTCCATAATGTTGTCAGACACTTGGAATAATAATCTGAGTCTGTCAGCAGCAACAACAGAACTTTTAGTGGACGCTAGCTGACGCTGCGCAATTTCCCAATAACGTTACATTGCAGCTTGTTTCGTCTCGCTTAATACTGGACCAATTTCAAAAAAGTGTCATTCCCATGAGTCACTTAGACACTAAAACATAGGAAAATAGGGTCCGGGTTAAGAAATAACCGAAGTTACCCTTAGAGCCGGCAACTCTGCAACATTTATATCAGAGCTGATATCTCTTTTGCTTTCTAAAAAAAAAAAAAGAAATCTGTCTTTCTAAGCGATTAGATCCTGAAGTCTTCCAGAGCCTCGCTGTTGTCTTAGCAGCTGCATGAACAGGGAAAAGGTTTTGGGTTTTTCCACACTAGTTGGGTATAATTTGCCTCAACGTGAACGGCCAACCAGCTAGCTTGCTTCGTACATAAGCCATACTGTGTGTGTGTATAAAGTGTAAATGTTAATGTGCATAGTTTTTCTATACGACATGCCTGTATGCAATGCAAACTATTGACATTGAATGTCAGTAAAGGGAATGTACCAAAACATTCAGACTGTGCGTTGTCTTTTCCAGGTGAACGAGAGCTGTTTAAAGGAATATTTCGACATATTGAGAAATATGCTTGTTCAGTTTCTTGGCGAGTTGTTCCTGCCGTGCACTAAAAAGACTGAGACCATCTCACATATCGTCTATACATCCACGATGTTCCACTTCTGGGATTGCTCCGGTGCCGCCTGAAATTCGTCCAGATGTCCCGTCCCCTTCCTCTGTCTCTGTGTTGGCGTTCTAACCCCCGGCTGATGTGTGAGGACTATGGTTAACTGCTCCTCAGATCTCTGCAGGGTGAATCCAGACAGCTAGCTAGACTATCTGTCCAACCTGAGATATGCTTTTAGACTAAAGTTTGACTCGGGTACATTCACAAAAAGACCCTAGGTTGCATTTTGGCGAGAGTTACGCTTTAAGTGCCTTGCTCAGGGACGCATTTGTTGATGTAAAGCAGTGGGAATCGAACCCAGGTCTCCCACACCAGAGGCACATGTTATATCCACTGCACCATCACCACCCATACCACCCATGTCTGTATAGATCATGTCTGTACATCTCCTGTCCCCATGCCTAAAGCACGTTCACGCAGATTAACAGGGACCCTGGGCGTCTTCTTTGGGTGTCTTTCAGAGTCGGTAGAAGTCTCTCTTTACTTTCCTAATTTTCTTTTAACTGTGACCTTAGTTGCCTCCTGCCCATAAGCTGTCATTGTCTTTTTGACCGTTCAACAGGTGCATGTTAATTGTTTATGGTTAATTGAACAAGCATGGAAAACAGTGGCCCAATCCAAAAGTCCGGACTCACGGACTTTGGTTCGCGTCCTTGTGAAAGTCAAAGGGCTTAGGGACGTCCCAGTGTCGAATTTCAAAGGGCGTGAGGGTTTGAGTGCACGCTTACCGAGCCCTTTCTGTGAGTCCGCATCGCTGCAGAGTTCACCAAAGGGAATTACCCACAGTTCAATGCGTTGTGTGAACAACAGCACGACACACAACCTGTTGTCCTGCTTGTTAAACAAGAGTTTGAAAACGTGGAATCGGGCAGCCGTCTCCTGGGCCTCGGCCGTGTGGAGAGCAACAAACTTAAAATGGAAATTCCCAAACCGGCAAGTGTCAACAACATCTTTATTATTAAACGGCGCCAAGGTCACATGAGATCTCGTGAAGTGCTGTCCCAATCCCATTTCGACCTATCTGAGCCCACGTGGCCTCACACACTCACTCACTCAGCACCTGAGATCAGTTCAGTCTGGGAGTCCTTAGTCCTCAGGGCTCCCTTTGGGATTGGGCCATTGTTTTAAACACTTTACAACAGTGATCTTCAACAGGGGGTCCGGGACCCCTTGGGGGTCCTCAGAGTCAATGCAGGGGGGCCTCCAAATTCTTAACATGAATCCAAATATAAATCCCCACTGCTTACTGTCCTATAAGGTAGTCACTAAGGCCATCCAGAGGTAGTTAATCCTAACGATTCCCTGTGCCACGTCTGCTTAACATTAAAATTATTATTAATTACAATTATTATATTTATATATATTTGAATAGTTTAGTATTCTATGCAAAACATACGTATAAAGACTTTAGGCCGCCCTGCAGGTTATTGTAGGCCCAGTTTAATATGCAACTTGATTTTATACCATATACAATGCATACGGAAAGTATTCACAGCGCTTCACTTTTTCCACATTTCGTTATGTTACAGCTTTATTCCAAAATGGATTAAATTTATTTTTTCCCTCAAAATTCTACACATAATACCCCATAATGACAACTTAAAAAAAGTTTTTTTGAGATTTTTGCAAATTTATTAAAAATACAAAAACAAAGAAATCACTTGTACATAAATATTCACAGCCTTAACGATCAAGCTCAAAATTGAGCTCAGGTGCGTTCTGTTTCCACTGATCAGCCTTGAGATGTTTCTACAGCTTAATTGGAGTCCACCTGTGGTAAATCCAGTTGATTAGACATGATTTGGAAAGGCACACACCTGTCTATATAAGGGCCCACAGTTAACAGTGCATGTCAGACAACAAAACAAGCATGAAGTCAAAGGAATTGTCTGTAGGTCTCAGAGACAGGATTGTCTCTAGGCACAGATCTGGGGACGGGTACAGAAAGATTTCTGCAGCTTTAGAGCTCCCAATGAGCACCGTGGCCTCCATCATCCGTAAATGGAAGAAGTTTGGAACCACCAGGACTCTTCCTAGAGCTGGCCGTCCCTCTAACTGAGTGATCGGGGGAGAAGGGCTTTAGTTAGGGAGGTGACCAATAACCCGATGGTCACTCTGACAGAGCTCCAGGGTTCCTCTGAGGAGAGAGGAGAATCTTCCAGAAGGACAACCATCGCTGCAGCACTCCACCAATCAGGCCTGTATGGTAGAGTGGCCAGACAGAAGCCACTCCTTAGTAAAAGGCACATGGCAGCCCGCCTGGAGTTTGCCAAAAGACACCTGAAAGACTCTCAGACCATGAGGAACAAAATTCTCTGGTCTGATGAGACAAAGATTGAACTTTTTGGCGTGAATGCCAAGCGTTATGTTTGGAGGACACCAGGCACCGCTCATCACCTGGCCAAAACCATCCCTACAGTGAAGCATGGTGCTGGCGGCAAAAACCTGCTCCAGAGCGCTCTTGACCTCAGACTGGGGCGACGGTTCATCTTTCAACAGGACAACGACCCTAAGCACACAGCCAAGATATCGAAGGAGTGGCTCCAGGACAACTCTGTGACTGCCCTACAGTGGCCCAGCCAGAGCCCAGACTTGAATCCCATTGAACATCTCTGGATGGATCTGAAAATGGCTGTGCACCGACGCTCCCCGTCCAACCTGATGGAGCTCGAGACGTTCTGTAAAGAGGAATGGGCGAAACTGGCCAAAGATAGGTGTGCCAAGCTTGTGGGGTTATATTCCAAAAGACTTGAGGCTGTAATTGCTGCCAAAGGTGCCACAACAAAGTATTGAGCAAAGGCTGTGAATACTTATGTACATCTTATATTTTCATTTTTTTTTTTTTCTAATAAATTTGCAAAATCTTTTCATGTTGTCATTATGAGGTATTGTGTGTGGAATTTTTTCAAAAAAAAATAAATTTAATCCATTTTGGAATAAAGCTGTAACATAACGAAATGTGGAAAAAGTGAAGCGCTGTGAATACTTTCCGTATGCACTGTATATGTAGTAGGGGGTCCCTGCTCCGTCTCTCTTTCAGTTAAGGGGTCCTTGGCTTAACCCTTGTGTTGATTTCGGGTCACATTGGCCCATTTCTAATTTCTGTTTTATATCAGAAAATATGGGACGTAGAAATAAGCGCTGAAAATGTGTAGAAGACAAATTTTAAAATTTAAAAATGTTGGAAAAAGCAAAAACAAATTGTGAAAAAAAGGCGTCACAAATGTCCGAAAAAAGTGTTTTTTTTTCAAGGTTGAAACGAAGACACGAGACCCCGGCTTTACAATGACGATCTCCAAAGTTATCTTTAAAATAGTGTCCTGAAAAAGGGGAGTTCATATCGAACGAAGACAGGAAGTGCAGCCGAAGCTCCGATGACGGAGAGGTAGAGGAGTGAAGTCGTGTGTGTTTGAACGTAGGTAACGCGTGGAGGGGTTTCAGTGTTCGGCGGCCGGTCCCGGAGAGGTCCGTCCCCGAGTCCGTCCCCCGAGGATCTGCTCCGACGGCCGGAAGGAGAAGTCGTTCAGAGGGCCTCCCGAAGCCTTCAGCTTGTCCCGGCAGCTCTGCAGCAGCCCGTCGTACTCCTGCAGGTCACACACACCTTTCATTTTCACTCCGTCAGCCCTCCGAGGTCTAACGCCATGTTTACGTATCTCCGTGAATTCTCCTTCTAACCCTCGTGTTGCCTTCCCGTCGACCTGCAACTTCGTGTTTTTCTGGGTCGAAATTTCAACATTTTATTTTTTCTCAACGTTTGTTGATTTTATTCCAATTTCTTGTCACTTTTGGCGTTTTTTTTTTTTTTAACAAGTTTGTTTCTTTTTTCAATGTTTTTTCCCACTTTTTTCTTCTCATTTTTCAATGTTTTTTCCCACTTTTTTCCTCATTTTTCAATGTTTTTTTTCACTTTTTTCTCATTTTTCAATGTTTTTTTCCACTTTTTCTCATTTTTCAATGTTTTTTTCCACTTTTTTTCTCATTTTTCAATGTTTTTTTCCACTTTTTTTTCTCATTTTTCAATGTTTTTTTTCCTCATTTTTCAATGTTTTTTTCCACTTTTTTCCTCATTTTTCAATGTTTTTTTTCACTTTTTTCTCATTTTTCAATGTTTTTTTCCACTTTTTTTTTCTCATTTTTCAATGTTTTTTTCCACTTTTTTTTCTCATTTTTCAATGTTTTTTTCCACTTTTTTTCTCATTTTTCAATGTTTTTTTCTCATTTTTCAATGTTTTTTTTTCTCATTTTTCAATGTTTTTTTCCACTTTTTTTCTCATTTTTCAATGTTTTTTTCCACTTTTTTTCTCATTTTTCAATGTTTTTTTCCACTTTTTTTTCTCATTTTTCAATGTTTTTTTCCACTTTTTTTCTCATTTTTCAATGTTTTTTTTCCTCATTTTTCAATGTTTTTTCCCACTTTTTTTCTCATTTTTTGTCACTTTTTTCAGCGTTTAAAAAATGTTTTTTTTTTTGCATTTTTGCGTTTTTGTAGCTTTTCCAACATTTGTCACTTTTTGGGTGTTTTTTTTTGTCACTTTCTTTAACAAGTTTTTGTGGCTTTTTCCGATGTTTTCCTTTTCATTTTTTTCATCTTTTTTCAGCGTTTTAAAAATAAAAAAATAAAGATCTGTTAACCTGACCTTTGTTGATCTGAAATGAAGACAGATTCAGCGACTGCACGGCCTATTCCTCTCTTAACATGTTCTCAGGAACACGTTACGGTGAACTATTTTAGTCCAATATGAGATCGGATTCTGAACGAGCCGCCATTAATGGCCAGACCCACGTGACACATTCGTCCAATCAGCTTCCAATTTTCATTTTTTGGGCGACAATCCAGATCAGCGCCGCCTGCTGTTATGGAGACGTATAACGTCTCGTCTCTTTGGTGTTCTGAGGAACTTTTTGGACCAACTCGGGGAGACTGATCAGTTCAGGCTTTTCAGCCGACGGTCGGCCGTCTGGTCGGTGTGTAACGGCCTTAACACGCCACTTGGCTTAAGTTGGCGTGTATGTTTACGCAAAGTCATGATGTCATGTTACAATTTTAAAGCATTTAAAAAAATTTTGAATGGTTTTAAAACAATCTCCTGATTGAACTTTGACATGAACTAGTCTGTGATTCACTCAACATCTTCTGATCTTAACTACTAGTCAAAATAACTCTGATTTCTGCTTTTTTTATCTAAAAAAATTAGGTGTAATGTCATTTAAATTAGGTTTATTGACCATGAATTTAAACAAGAACAAAGTACATTTTGACGGAAGGAGTTCATGGTCGACGGGAAGACAACACAAGAGTTATAAACGTTAAATAATGTGAGTTTTGACTGTGAAATGGAACTGTGCGGCGGTGATTTACTCTCAGAACAATTCAATCAAAGCGTAAAGACACAAACTGACCTTACAGTCTCGAGCCAAGTCGCTCTGCAAGGCGTCGATGGAGGCTCGTTTAGACGCCAGTATTTCCTACAAGCGGGAAAAACACTTTTCAGACTTTTGTTCTTGAAGCTCACACACAAATACCAAGAAGTACATTAGTCGACCAATGCCTCCCGGACACTAGAAGACTTAGAAGTAGCCGATACCGTCTCACATCTAACCTAGACGACTGTCCTGGTCAGTCCCTCCAGAAAAACGTGATTATAATTCAACGCATAATCAGCCAAAGTCTGTATATTTATGCGGGGGGGGCATTTTTTTCCAAATACGCCGCGCAAGATATGCGGGGCTTGCATGATATCATAATCCCCGCATTTACGTTGGAAAAGTCACATATATATCTTAAGGTGCTTACACGCCAACCAGACGGCCGACCGTCGGCAGTAAAGCCAGTCGGACTGATCAGTCGGGTCCCCGAGGTCCAAAAAGTTCCTCAGAACTCACCGAAGAGAGGCCGACTTGAGCGTACGCTCTGCACGCAATACGTCTCCATAACAGCAGGCGGCGCTGCTCTGTATTGTTTCCATTAACAGTCTGATTATTTCCCAGAAAATGAAAACCGGCAGCTGATTGGACGAACGCGTCACGTGGGTCTGGTTGCTCCAGGAAATTCACAGCCAGACCGTCATGGTGGCTCGTTCAGAATCCGATCTCATATTGTCCTAAAATAGTTCACCGTAACGTGTTCCTGAGAACATGTTAAGAGAGGAATAGGCCGTGCAGGCGCTGAATCTGTCTTCATTTCAGATCAACAAAGGTCAGGTTAACAGGTCTTCATCAGATTTTGAGAGACTCATCCTCTCCCCATCTCCGGGTGAGTCCCGACTGTCCTGTCTCCGACTGTCCTGTCTCTGACTGTCCTGTCTCTGACTGCCCTGTCTCTGACTGCCCTGTCTCTGACTGCCCTGTCTCCGACTGAACATGTCAGGTCGGCCCAAATGAAGGCCGGCGGCTCCTCGGACGGCCAACGGCACGAACACACCGACCAGACTCGAGTCACCGACCTCGCCAGACGGTCCGACGGCCGATTAGCGGCTCTGTGTGTCAGCGCCTTCAGCAGAAAGTTGAGAAATGTTGCGTTTACTTCACACGAGAGCAGCCGTTTCCCCTGCTGCCATGGGAACGTTATGAAGTGACGTAATTACGTGACGTGAACGTCATCGAAAAGCTGCAGACCTCGCGGTGAAGCCACGATGGAACCGCCGTTTTTGCAAGTTCCCGCAATTTCATCGCATAAAACTGCAAAAATATCCCGCATATTTTAAGAAAACGTGGCACATAATCAAGGACTTTTGCCCGCAACAATCACAAAAATAACATTTTTCTGGTCAGGACTGCATAATGTAGCCTAGAAATCTAGACGCACCGTGGCGGCAGAGGATATAAAACTAAAACCATACCTCGAGTTTGTTGGCGGCGTTGCCGCCCGCAGTTTGGTCGACGTTGGAGGCCGACAGTGCGGCGCAGAGCTGCGCCTCCTTCTTCTCCACGATTTCCGTCAGCGCAGCCAACTTCCTCTCCAGCAGCAGCTCCTTCAGTCCGCACTTCTGCTGCACGTCCAGGATGGCCTCCGTCTGCATCTTCAGCAGGTCGTCCCGCTCCTGCTGGACCTGAAAACATGCAGAACCAGCGGTTACCTGACGCTTGTGGAGGACTTACGTCAGTGCACGTATTTGGCGGGAGGGTTTAGGAGGGGACTCCCTCAAGACAATGTTACTTCAGTAGAAGTGTGTAAGTCTCAGCAGGAAAATGTAGTTAAAGTATTAAAAGTAAAGAAGAATCCTCCTGTTGTAGAAAGTGTAAAGGATCCAACCAGTTGTGTGTGTAATGGTGTCACACACACACACACACACACACACACACACACACACACACACACACACACACACACACACACACACACACACACACACACACACACACACACACCTTTGTGTGTGTGTGCGTTTCTGTATATCTGTGGTGTGTGTGAAAAACAAAATTGAATCATCTAAGATTAGCTAACGGTTAACGTTACACACACACCACAGATATACAGAAACGCACAGATACACACACACACGCACACACACACACACCACACAGATATACAGAAACGCACACACACACACACACACACACACACACACACACACACACACACACACACACACACACTAAATGCCTGCCGGGGCTGAGTGAAGGTCAAACTCGTGACTTCATCAGCTTACCTTCTCAAACGCCTGCAGCAGCAGCTCGTGCTCCACCGTCAGATCTCTCAGCTCCTTTTCAGCCACCTTCACTCGAGCTCTACTCGTCTGTCGGACACAAAATCAGCAGTTTGAAGGGAAATTAGCATGTTGTTACTGTGGGTATACACATGGTCGGTGACTCGTCATAGCTGGGGGCGTGGCTTGGGGGAAACCCGTGACTGATGACACGGCGTTACCCCAGTATGGGCCACTCAAAGGCACTTCTGCCGCTTGACAGAGCAAGATACATTAAAATAACTGAGCCGTATTGGGTCGGATTGTCCGTGCATTATATGTGACGGGACAAACGACCCAACGGGAACAGCCAGAGGTGTCGCTTCCCCACTTTGTTTGTTAACGTTAGCTAATCTTGGATGGTTCAATCTGACTGTATTATCAGTAACGTTCTCCCAGGATGTGGAAACTGAACAAAGGCCTTAAGTTGTCCTTTAAGTTCAGAACAATGATGCAGAAAAACTAAAATCTCACCAAAAAAAAAAAAGACGTACAAACACTGAAATTTTACGCGAAAGCGTCTTCATTTTCCGTTCAACATATTTGTACCTAACCTGACTCCGCCAGATGGATTGCTTCCCATTTGCTCGGCATATCCATCTGGGAATTAACCCCTAGGGTCATTTTGCTCCGGATTTGTCCTTTAAGATCGAGATGCTAAATGTCGCTTTCTGAACTCTGTGCAGTGAACGCACCGCCATCTTGGCCTTGGCCTGGTTGTAGTCGTCCAGCTGTTTGCGGAGCTCGGGCAGCTTCCGCTGGACGTCCTGCAGAGACTCGCTCAGACGTTTGTTCTCCTGCTCGGCCGCCGAAAGCTCTCGGTCCACTCGCGCCTGGCGCTTCGTCGCCTCCGCAAGTTCCTCCTGTCAAACAAACACACAAACCGCACAGCGCATAAATATATATATATATATATATATATATATATATATATATATATATATATATATATATATAACAAGAGACACACACACACACAGAGACACACACACACACAAACACGGAGAGACACACACACACAAACACGGAGAGAGACACACACACACACACACACACACACACACAAGGCGAGACACAGACGGGAGAGATATACACACACACAGACTGAGAGATACACACACACACAGACTGAGAGATACACACACAGACTGAGAGATACACACACACACACACACACACACAGACTGAGAGATACACACACACACACACACACAGACTGAGAGATACACACACACACACACACACACAGACTGAGAGATACACACACACACAGACTGAGAGATATACACACACACACACACACAGACTGAGAGATACACACACACAGACTGAGAGATACACACACACACACACACACACTCTGCTCATCCATTGAGGTCGTCTTGTATTCTCTCTGTACGTCTCGTACCTTGAGCAGCTTCTGATCCGCCAGCAGTTTGGTTTGAACAGCAGAGTAGTACTCCTCCGCGCCTCGCAGCGCTCTGTCGTGCTCCTCTACCAGCGCCACCACGCGGCTTTTCATCCGGTCCTCGATCTCGTTGACCTCGGCCCGCCGCTTCTTGCCCTCCGCGTCGATCATCGACTGCATTTTCTTGTGATACTTCACCTCAATTTCTGTTTGAACAGCAACACGAGGGAACGGCTTATCACAGTTTATAAGATAAGATAGACTTCATAGATCATACACTGGGGACATTTACTTACACACACACACACACACACAGACGCACACACACACACACACACACACACACACACACACACACACACACACACACACACAGACACACACACACACACACACACACAGACGCACACACACACACAGACGCACACACACACACACACACATATAAGAAAATACACATTAAATAGAAGTGCAATAGAAAACAATTATGAGAAATGGAAAAAAGATTAAAAGTAATAACAGTAAAATGTACACTATAAGACCTATTATATACACCCGGGTGTAAAGTATATACAGATGATTACGGGGCAGATAAATAAGAAATGACCGTAGATTTAGAATTATTCACCTCTGATTCTTCGATCGTAGTCGTTGGCCAGCTCCATTAACTCCACCTGGTGTTTCTGACGAGAGTCAGGAGGAGACATTATATTTAATATTACACGCTGGAACAAGGAGTCACATCATCTACTGCAGTTACAGTACTAATACCAGACTGTAACAATACTCTGGTACAAGTTACAGTACTAATACCACTGTAACAATACTCTGGTACAAGTTACAGTACTAATACCACTGTAATAATACTGTTACAAGTTGAAGTACTAATACCACACTGTAATAATACTGTTACAAGTTGAAGTACTAATACCACACTGTAATAATACTGTTACAAGTTGAAGTACTAATACCACACTGTAACAATACTGTTACTAATACCACAGTGTAACAATACTCTGTTACTAGTAAAAGTACTAATGCCACACTGTAATAATACTCTGTTACAGGTTACAGTACTAATACCACTGTAATAATACTGTTACAAGTTACAGTACTAATACCACACTATAACAATACTCTGGTACAGGTTACAGTACAGGGTACAAGCGGCTGAGATGGGTTTCCTCAGGAGGGTGGCTGGCGTCTCCCTTAGAGATAGGGTGAGAAGCTCAGTCATCCGTGAGGAGCTCGGAGTAGAGCCGCTGCTCCTTCACGTTGAAAGGAGCCAGTTGAGGTGGTTCGGGCATCTGGTAAGGATGCCCCCTGGGCGCCTCCCTAGGGAGGTGTTCCAGGCACGTCCAGCTGGGAGGAGGCCTCGGGGAAGACCCAGGACTAGGTGGAGGGACGTCCAGCTGGGAGGAGGCCTCAGGGAAGACCCAGGACTAGGTGGAGGCACGTCCAGCTGGGAGGAGGCCTCGGGGAAGACCCAGGACTAGGTGGAGGGACGTCCAGCTGGGAGGAGGCCTCGGGGAAGACCCAGGACTAGGTGGAGGGACGTCCAGCTGGGAGGAGGCCTCGGGGAAGACCCAGGACTAGGTGGAGGGACGTCCAGCTGGGAGGAGGCCTCGGGGGAAGACCCAGGACAAGGGGGAGGGATTATATCTCTAATCTGGCCTGGGAACGCCTCGGGATCCCCCAGATGGAGCTGGTTAATGTGGCTCGGGAAAGGGAAGTTTGGGGTCCCCTGCTGGAGCTGCTACCCCCGCGACCCGATACCGGATAAGCGGACGAAGATGGATGGATGGAGGTTACAGTACTAATACCACACTGTAATAATACTCTGGTACAAGTAAAATTACTAATACCACACTGTAATAATACTCTGGTACAAGTAAAGGTACTAATACCACACTAACAATACTGTGTTACAAGTTACAGTACTAATACCACACTGTAATAATACTCTGGTACAAGTAAAGGTACTAATACCACACTAACAATACTGTGTTACAAGTTACAGTACTAATACCACACTGTAACAATACTCTGGTACAAGTAAAAGTGTGTAAGTATCATCATGTAAATGTAGTTAAAGTATTTAAAGTAAAGAAGAATCCTCCTGTTGGAGAAAGAGGAAACTATCCAACCAGTTCCATCCTTCTTTCCGTCTGTCTTCCTCTCCACCAGCTGTGTGACGTCTGATCCTCTCAGCTGGACTTGGAGCGTTATATCGTCGGCTAGATTACTTTAGAATCAAACACCAGATGTTATAACCCTCATGTGTTCTGTGTGCAGTAATCTGAATGTGTAAAGTAACTAGTAACTAAAGTAACTAAAGCTGGAACAGATGAATGGAGCGGAGTAACTAAAGTAACTAGTAACTAAAGCTGGAACAGATGAATGTAGTGGAGTAACTAAAGTAACTAGTAACTAAAGCTGGAACAGATGAATGTAGCGGAGTAACTAAAGTAACTAGTAACTAAAGCTGTAACAGATGAATGGAGCGGAGTAACTAAAGTAACTAGTAACTAAAGCGGGAACAGATGAATGGAGCGGAGTAACTAAAGTAACTAGTAACTAAAGCTGTAACAGATGAATGTAGCGGAGTAACTAAAGTAACTAGTAACTAAAGCTGTAACAGATGAATGTAGAGGAGTAACTAAAGTAACTAGTAACTAAAGCTGGAACAGATGAATGTAGCGGAGTAACTAAAGTAACTAGTAACTAAAGCTGGAACAGATGAATGTAGCGGAGTAACTAAAGTAACTAGTAACTAAAGCTGTAACAGATGAATGTAGCGGAGTAACTAAAGTAACTAGTAACTAAAGCTGTAACAGATGAATGTAGCGGAGTAACTAAAGTAACTAGTAACTAAAGCTGTAACACATGAATGTAGTGGAGTAACTAAAGTAACTAGTAACTAAAGCTGTAACAGATGAATGTAGCGGAGTAACTAAAGTAACTAGTAACTAAAGCTGTAACAGATGAATGTAGCGGAGTAACTAAAGTAACTAGTAACTAAAGCTGGAACAGATGAATGTAGCGGAGTAACTAAAGTAACTAGTAACTAAAGCTGGAACAGATGAATGGAGCGGAGTAACTAAAGTAACTAGTAACTAAAGCTGGAACAGATGAATGGAGCGGAGTAACTAAAGTAACTAGTAACTAAAGCTGTAACAGATGAATGTAGCGGAGTAACTAAAGTAACTAGTAACTAAAGCTGGAACAGATGAATGTAGCGGAGTAACTAAAGTAACTAGTAACTAAAGCTGGAACAGATGAATGGAGCGGAGTAACTAAAGTAACTAGTAACTAAAGTAACTAGTAACTAAAGCTGGAACAGATGAATGTAGCGGAGTAACTAAAGTAACTAGTAACTAAAGCTGTAACAGATGAATGTAGCGGAGTAACTAAAGTAACTAGTAACTAAAGCTGGAACAGATGAATGTAGCGGAGTAACTAAAGTAACTAGTAACTAAAACTGGAACAGATGAATGTAGCGGAGTAACTAAAGTAACTAGTAACTAAAGCTGTAACAGATGAATGTAGCGGAGTAACTAAAGTAACTAGTAACTAAAGCTGTAACAGAT
>CM042317.1:41218201-41223201 GCA_023566125.1 Zingel zingel
GTGCGTGTAGGCCCTTATATTATATATATTATATATTATATATATTTCAGCTGTGCGTGTAGGCCCTTATATTATATATATTATATATTATATATATTTCAGCTGTGCGTGTAGGCCCTTATGTTGTCGGGTAACGTTAGGTATCTGAATACTTCTTCCACCCCCCGGCTGTGTGTTAGCATCGCCCCCCGCGGCTCTGACCTGATCCTTGGACATCTCATCCGTCGACAGGCCGTCCACCACGGCAGACGACTTCACCTTCGCTGCCTTTTTGCTTTTAGCCTTGGGTGGCTGGAAGGACAACACGTCAACATTTAGCTACGCTATTAAAGCCCGCTTTCAGTTAACGTTAGCTCACCTAGCTTAGCTAGCTAGCTAGCTAATAGTCTCCGTACGAAGCAAGGTATCTGACTGAGGCTAAGCTAGCTACCACATGCTAACCGTACCCCCAAACATTACTGTGATAACAACGAGAGGTTACTCACCATCGTGAAATAGGCTGGCAGGCTCGCAAATGTCGGTAGTAACGTAACAACGAGCAGAAGTTAAAGCTGTTAGCTTCGCCGAGCTAGCTACGCGCCCAGACCTCGGCTACATGTAAACAAAACACGGTGTCATGGCAACGACTTTTTTTCTATTCCAATCCAACTTTATTTATATAAGACAAAATGACAAAAGGGTGAGAGACAGTATTATACAAAATAAATAAATGCACATACAGGGGTTGGCATAGGGCTACACAGAGAGAAACATAACCACGGATAAGGACAACTTTTTAGTTTTATTTTTTCTTCTTTCTGTTTTACAATGGTTGGCATTACCGCCACCTGCTGCTCCGGAGACACACACACACACACACACACACACACACACACACACACAGAGACACACACACACACAGAGACACACAATCACATACACACACACACAGAGACACACACACACACACACACACACACACAGAGAGAGACACACACACACACACACATACACACACAGAGACACACACACACACACACACACACAGAGACAGACACACACACACACACACACATATAATCACACACACACACACACACACAGAGACACACACACACACACACACACACAGAGACACACAATCACACACACACACACACACACACACACACACACACAGAGACACACACACACACACACACAGAGAGACACACACACACACACACACACAGACACACACACACACACACACAGACACACACACACACACACACAGAGACACACAATCACATACACACACACACAGAGACACACACACACACACACACACACAGAGACACACACACACACACACACACACACACACACACACACACAGACACACAATCACATACACACACACACAGAGACACACACACACACGCACACACACACACACAGAGAGACACACACACACACACACACACACACACAGAGACACACACACACACACACACAGACACACACACACACACAGACACACACACACAGACACACACACACAGTCACACACACAGTCACACACACACAGGCACACACACTCATAATCACATACACACAGACACACACACACACACAGTCACACACACACACATACACACTCATGATCACATACACACACACACACACACACTGTCACACACACACAGTCTCTCACACACACACACACACTGTCACACACACACAGTCTCTCACACACACACACACACACACACACTGTCACACACACACACAGGAACACACACACAGACACACACACACAGTCACACACACAGTCACACACACACAGGCACACACACTCATAATCACATACACACAGACACACACACACACACAGTCACACACACACACATACACACTCATGATCACATACACACACACACACACACACTGTCACACACACACAGTCTCTCACACACACACACACACTGTCACACACACACAGTCTCTCACACACACACACACACACACACACACTGTCACACACACACACAGGAACACACACACACACACTCATAATCACACACAGACACAGAGACACTTTTGCATTTTACTAGAATATTTAACAAAGTTTTGAGAGAACTGAGATTGGACAGATAGTCTAGCTAGCTGTCTGGATTTACCCTGCAGAGATCTGAGGAGCAGTTAACCATAGTCCTCACACATCAGCCGGGGGTTAGAACGCCAACACAGAGACAGAGGACGGGGACAGGACATCCGGCTGAAATGAGAAATCCCCGAAGTGGAACGTTGTGGATTTAGACCAAGTTAAAGGAAATTGTGATGGGGCACTTATCATCATGGTTCATAATGGATTAGAGACTGGAAGACAAAATGTTTTAAAATAACTTCTTAAATTTACTGACAGGAAGATGACGAGGTCACACTGTCAGCTGCCACAAGGGGAGACACAGAGAGGCCTGTTGAGGTTAACACCTTCAAATATAACCGTCTAACGGATGGTGTACCGTGATGAACACTAACACCCCCTCCTGTTGTCTTCGGGTCAACTTTGACCCATTTTCAAAAAGTTTCTACATCACAAATTTGGGTTTCTTTCAACTAAACGGTCAAAGAAAGTAACGTGGATGGTTCCCTACAACGCTCTTCACAAGTAAGAACAATCTTCATTGAATTTGGGTGTTTTTATTCTATTTTATAGCATTTGAAAAAAAGTGACAAAAAATGTCGTCTCGTCACTTCGGTGTGTTCTGAGGAACTTCTTTGACCGACTCTGGGACACTGATCAGTCCGACTGCCTATTCTGCCGAGGGTCGGCCGTCTGGTCGGTGTGTCTGCAGCTTTAAGGCCCTGACCCACCAGCCAGACGGCCGACCGTCGGCAGTAAAGCCGGTCGGGCTGATCAGTCGGGTCCCCGAGGTCCAAGAAGTTCCTCAAACACACCGAAGAGACGCCGACTTGAGCGTACGCTCTGCACGTAATACGTCTCCATAGCAGCAGGCGGCGCTGCTCTGTATTGTTTCCATTAACAGTCTGATTATTTCCCAGAAAATGAAAACCGGCAGCTGATTGGACGAACGCGTCACGTGGGTCTGGCTGCTCCAGAAATTCACAGCCAGACTGTCATGGCGGCTCGTTCAGAATCCGATCTCATATTGGACTAAAATAGTTCACCGTAACGTGTTCCTGAGAACATGTTAAGAGAGAAATAGGCCGTGCAGTCGCTGAATCTGTCTTCATTTCAGATCAACAAAGGTCAGGTTAACAGATTTTCATCAGATTTTGAGAGACTCATCCGCTCCCCATTTCCGGGTGAGTCCCGACTGTCCTGTCTCAGACTGAACATGTCGGGTCGGCCCAAATGAAGGCCGACGGCTCCTCGGACGGACGACGGCACGGGACACACCAAACAGACTCGAGTCACCGACCTCGCCAGACGGTCCGACGGCCGATTATCGGGCTGGTGTGTCTCCTCTCTTAGACTTCTACAGAAACCCACCTCCCTTTGCAACCGCACGTACCTCCCCCTGCAGGAATTCAGATAGAAAGCAGGTTTAAGGAGTCTCCCCCTGCAGGAATTCAGATAGAAAGCAGGTTTAAGGAGTCTCCCCCTGCAGGAATTCAGATAGAAAGCAGGTTTAAGGAGTCTCCCCCTGCAGGAATTCAGATAGAAAGCAGGTTTAAGGAGTCTCCCCCTGCAGGAATTCAGATAGAAAGCAGGTTTAAGGAGTCTCCCCCTGCAGGAGTTCAGATAGAAAGCAGGTTTAAGGAGTCTCCCCCTGCAGGAATTCAGATAGAAAGCAGGTTTAAGGAGTCTCCCCCTGCAGGAATTCAGATACAAAGCAGGTTTAAGGAGTCTCCCCCTGCAGGAATTCAGAGAGAAAGCAGGTTTAAGGAGTCTCCCCCTGCAGGAGTTCAGATAGAAAGCAGGTTTAAGGAGTCTCCCCCTGCAGGAATTCAGATAGAAAGCAGGTTTAAGGAGTCTCCCCCTGCAGGAATTCAGATAGAAAGCAGCTTTAAGGAGTCTCCTCCTGCAGGAATTCAGATAGAAAGCAGGTTTAAGGAGTCTCCCCCTGCAGGAATTCAGATAGAAAGCAGGTTTAAGGAGTCTCCCCCTGCTGGAATTCAGATAGAAAGCAGGTTTAAGGCACTTCCACATTTGCAGCACTTCGCTGAACCGGATGCGTTGTCCATTAATATTAATGATCTGTACGTGTTGATCATATTACATAGCCAAACTTATTCTGCTCTTATAACACTGCAATATATTTCCTGTCCTGAATATGCACCACCTGTCTATACATGAATATGACATTGCACTTTTCTGCTTTTTTTGCACTTCTGGTTGGACGCAAACTGCATTTCGTTGTCTTTGTACTTGTAGGCCTACTCCGCACAATGACAATAAAGTTGAATCTAATTAGAACGCATCAACAACACATAAGCACACACAGAGACACTACTATAGCGATGAAGACAAACACATTATTCTGTATTATGGCAGTATATTTGATTAGTCAATAACCAATGTTTTATGGATTTGGAGGATTTGAGAGATGTGATGTTCCTTAGTTCTGTGGGTATTCCATGTATGGGCTGCTCGAAAGTAAAAAGCTGAGTGTCCAAAACTACTTTTTCTACGTGGTATTTTACAATCCCCTCTTGTAGAAGCTCTGGTGGATGAGTTTAGATTTTATGGAGCGGAGGGGGAGCCTGTTGGCTTTTTAACGGCGCTGTACAGATTACTGGGTGGCGTGGAGGTGCTCGGCGGTTCACTGATGCTCGTCCAGTAGGATGGACTTTCAAAATAAGAGTCCTTCCCTCTCGGCTGCTCCTCGTAGGATTTCATCTCCTCATAAATCGGCTCGTCGGTTACACTTTTGTCCAATTTGTTGTTGTGAGTGCTTCTCTCCGTTTTGTTTTTGAAGCAGAAACTCAGAGTTAAGATCACCAAAAGCACCAACACGGCACTGACAGCTACACCGAAAGCCACTTTCCAAAAGTCTGAGGGTTGTTGGTTC
>CM042317.1:41228201-41250701 GCA_023566125.1 Zingel zingel
CCCTTCTGCTGTCAGGAGACAGGCTCGGGGTGGTGGTCCAGCCCCTCTGCTGTCAGGAGACAGGGTCGGGGTGGTGGTCCAGCCCCTCCGCTGTCAGGAGACAGGCTCGGGGTGGTGGTCCAGCCCCTCTGCTGTCAGGAGACAGGGTCGGGGTGGTGGTCCAGCCCCTCCGCTGTCAGGAGACAGGCTCGGGGTGGTGGTCCAGCCCCTCTGCTGTCAGGAGACAGGCTCGGGGTGGTGGTCCAGCCCCTCCGCTGTCAGGAGACAGGCTCGGGGTGGTGGTCCAGCCCCTCCGCTGTCAGGAGACAGGGTCAAGGTGGTGGTCCAGCCCCTCCGCTGTCAGGAGACAGGCTCAGGGTGGTGGTCCAGCCCCTCCGCTGTCAGGAGACAGGCTCGGGGTGGTGGTCCAGCCCCTCCGCTGTCAGGAGACAGGGTCAAGGTGGTGGTCCAGCCCCTCTGCTGTCAGGAGACAGGGTCAAGGTGGTGGTCCAGCCCCTCCGCTGTCAGGAGACAGGCTCGGGGTGGTGGTCCAGCCCCTCCGCTGTCAGGAGACAGGCTCGGGGTGGTGGTCCAGCCCCTCCGCTGTCAGGAGACAGGGTCAAGGTGGTGGTCCAGCCCCTCTGCTGTCAGGAGACAGGCTCGGGGTGGTGGTCCAGCCCCTCCGCTGTCAGGAGACAGGGTCAAGGTGGTGGTCCAGCCCCTCTGCTGTCAGGAGACAGGCTCGGGGTGGTGGTCCAGCCCCTCCGCTGTCAGGAGACAGGGTCAAGGTGGTGGTCCAGCCCCTCTGCTGTCAGGAGACAGGGTCGGGGTGGTGGTCCAGCCCCTCTGCTGTCAGGAGACAGGGTCGGGGTGGTGGTCCAGCCCCTCCGCTGTCAGGAGACAGGGTCGGGGTGGTGGTCCAGCCTCTCTGCTGTCAGGAGACAGGCTCGGGGTGGTGGTCCAGCCCCTCCGCTGTCAGGAGACAGGCTCGGGGTGGTGGTCCAGCCCCTCTGCTGTCAGGAGACAGGGTCAAGGTGGTGGTCCAGCCCCTCCGCTGTCAGGAGACAGGCTCGGGGTGGTGGTCCAGCCCCTCCGCTGTCAGGAGACAGGCTCGGGGTGGTGGTCCAGCCTCTCTGCTGTCAGGAGACAGGGTCAAGGTGGTGGTCCAGCCCCTCCGCTGTCAGGAGACAGGGTCAAGGTGGTGGTCCAGCCCCTCCGCTGTCAGGAGACAGGGTCAAGGTGGTGGTCCAGCCCCTCCGCTGTCAGGAGACAGGCTCGGGGTGGTGGTCCAGCCCCTCCGCTGTCAGGAGACAGGGTCAAGGTGGTGGTCCAGCCCCTCTGCTGTCAGGAGACAGGCTCGGGGTGGTGGTCCAGCCCCTCCGCTGTCAGGAGACAGGGTCAAGGTGGTGGTCCAGCCCCTCTGCTGTCAGGAGACAGGCTCGGGGTGGTGGTCCAGCCCCTCCGCTGTCAGGAGACAGGGTCAAGGTGGTGGTCCAGCCCCTCTGCTGTCAGGAGACAGGGTCGGGGTGGTGGTCCAGCCCCTCTGCTGTCAGGAGACAGGGTCGGGGTGGTGGTCCAGCCCCTCCGCTGTCAGGAGACAGGGTCGGGGTGGTGGTCCAGCCTCTCTGCTGTCAGGAGACAGGGTCAAGGTGGTGGTCCAGCCCCTCCGCTGTCAGGAGACAGGGTCAAGGTGGTGGTCCAGCCCCTCTGCTGTCAGGAGACAGGGTCAAGGTGGTGGTCCAGCCCCTCCGCTGTCAGGAGACAGGGTCAAGGTGGTGGTCCAGCCCCTCTGCTGTCAGGAGACAGGGTCGGGGTGGTGGTCCAGCCCCTCTGCTGTCAGGAGACAGGGTCGGGGTGGTGGTCCAGCACGGGGTGACGGAGGACACACGCTCTCCCTCACAGCTGTTGCCTGGCTCAGATACAGCATAAACTCCGTTACTGTGTGTTTATTTAAATATACGTACACCATGTAGGCCTAAGAGATTGCAATATAAGCCCGTATATTACTATTAGGACTATAGCATACATATGGCAAGGATGTATAAATTAAATGAACTTCAGCTGTAGTCCGATTTACCACAGCAACACTGTTGACTGCATCAGTGATCTCTTTCCATTCCTCATTCTTTCTACAGCCTTTAATACCAGCTTTCAGGCTGCCTAATAGTGCACACGTTAGCGCTAATGAGCCTGAGATATCAGGGTTTCAATCTCCACCTCTGAAAAGTGCCGCTTCTCAGCCGGATTACGTCTCGCCATGTTGTAAACTGCAGGGGCGAGGCCTCAAAACCCAGAATATATTGGGGCGTGATATTTAAATTACGATCGTTTCCAGCCGCTGTATTTATCAATGTACGACCATCCTTACGTTACGCTCTGATTGGTGTGATACGAACGCTTCATTAATCGCACGTGAAGCCTGTCATAAGAGGATTTCTGCGCTCATATCTGCGTTGGTTTTTACGTTAGGTTGATAAATGAGGGCCATTGTCCAATATCTATTACTCATTGAATATGATCACTATTGGGCAATATTCAAATAATGTGCAATAACCCACAATGCATATCACACTGTATATAAAACCATACTTATTTTTCATATAGTTTCTCAACTGTGCACCTTACTCCCCTTTCTTTTGCACTACTTATTTTATTCCATGTTATATTTTGTACGTACATGTTGGCACTGGAAAACTAGCTGCTTTTAATCTCACTGTACATGTGTATAGTGGCAATAAAAGGCTTTCTATTCTATTCTAATCCTGCAGCGATACCGAGAGCCGATTATTTACCGACACCTCCCGTCTGTAGTGGGTTTTGGGCGAGGGAATAAACACACTCCCCACCGCTGCGTCCTTTAGCTGTTGGCTTGTTAACGGCGCTGTACAGATTATTACTGGGTGGCGTGGAGGTGCTCGCCGGTTCACTGATGCTCGTCTGGTAGTACGGACTTTCAAAATAAGAGTCCCTTCCTCTCAGCTGCTCCTCGCTGGCTTCAATCTCCTCGTATATCGCCTCGCCGGTTCCACTTCTGTCCAATTTGTTGTTGTGAGTGCTTCTCTCCGTTTTGTTTTTGAAGCAGAAACTCAGAGTTAAGATCACCAAAAGCACCAACACGGCACTGACAGCTACACCGAAAGCCACTTTCCAAAAGTCTGAGGGTTGTTGGTTCTCTGTGAAACCCAGCCCGTCGTTTCTCTGAGTGACTGGTACACTTCCAGCTCTTGGGGCCACCGTGTTGGGAGGAATTATCACATTCAGATATACTTGTTTTAGATTACACAAATACATTGTCGTATCAAAGGCTGTAACAGTTATTATTACCAGGGAGTTGTCTGCCAGAGAACCGTAGCGTTTGTCAAATATTTTCTCCTCGCCATTTGTGATAGTAACCAGAATCACGGATTCACCATCTCTGTAGCGGCTCCATGTTACATCCCCCTTCTTATGAGGACAGGGAAGAGTAGCCGTTGTGTTCTGCAGCACATTATATATAGGTGTGTCTGTGAAGTAAAAAGGAAGCAATGAGTTATATATTTTTGGTGAACTTTTCTGTAAATGTCCCTGGTAGTTTCCTCACGTTCCCTCCCCTCCTCATCATGTTTCCCTATCATAAGTCGGCTTTTCTAGGGAAGATGATTAACGCCAAAAACATTAGAAATGCTGTTGTAAAAACAATTGTACTCAAGTGCAGTACTTGAGTACTTGAGTGTTCAATACCATCTGAGTTTGTGCACATGATTCATTAACGTGTGCACAGATTAACATAACTTCTACAAATTATTTAAATACTTACATTGGATGTAATTCTTATATATATATATATATATATATATATATATATATATATATATATATATATATATATATATATATATATATATCTTAGGGCTGTCAGCGTTAATGCGTTAATCCCGATGCGATTAAGGGCCGACGCGATGCAATACATTTTTTTTATCGCATTAATCGCATGCATTGTGGGTGTGAAAGCTGCTTTTCTCTGCTTCTCTTTATAGTCATCAGATTTATATATCAAATAATCAATAATATAGTGCGAGTAGGGGGAGGCAGGCCAGTACAGCCCGATCCGGTTGGGGAGAGTTCTAGCCCGACCAGGCTCCTCTCTTTAACCTGCCTCTCCTAGTTATGCTGTTATTACTCTAGACTGCCAGGGAAGTTCATTCCTTCTTATAACACAATGAACTGCTCTCTCTTCTCTCTCTTTTGGTTCCTTTTATGTACATCCTGTCCCAGAAATGCTTGTTACTTATAGAGTGTGGTCTAGACCTACTCTATCTGTAAAGTGTCTCGAGATAACTCTTGTTATGATTTGATACTATAAATAAAATTGAATTGAATTGAAAGTAGATCCCATTTGTCCTCTATAGCATTTCTACACCACTAAAAAGGCTAAAAATATCACCACACTTCCATGGTAGCATGATGAGGGTCCCTACATGTAAACTGAAGCATTGAGAACTTTGTAAGTGTCCAGACAGTTTATTAAAAAGATAGATTATAAAGACAGTAGCATTTACGTATACAGGCGGGCGCCATCTTGGTCAGGGAAAACATGACCACGAGGAACGCCGTGTTTGAGCTGTGTTACTGGTTACTGGTTGCACAGCGTTCATCGTTCGACTGGTCATGACTGTCATTTCCTTTTTAAGTTAACTTTACATTTTATATTTGTATCAGTACTTTAAATGGTTTTATGTCGCTGTTGTCTTCACTAACATTACCAGAGGTGTACAGAAACGGATTACAATTACTAATGTTACTGCAATTGAGTAGTTTTTGTTGTGTACTTTTACTTTTTTAAAAGTAGTTGTTAAAGTACGTTTAGTTTGACATACTTTGTACTTTGCTATATTAGAAATCACACCAGTTACGGAGTAAAAGAGTGAATAAAAAAAAGGTCTCTACTACTTAAGTAAAAGTTCATCAAAGTAATAGAACTTTTACTTAAGTAGAATATTTTTGTACTATTTCCACCTCTGCACATGGACAAAAAAAAATCTGAAAACATAAAAAGCTTTGTGTCCCTTTACAAGATGAACGAAGGGTAAATGAAAGCATCTTTGGATGCTTTGACCTATGCATTGACACCATCATGTATTGAGCCCAAAATATTAGATTTGATGTTGATAAAATACAGAAATAATGATTTTCTTACCAGTAGAGCTGCGAGAGAAACATCCAGCGAGCAGTAGCAGATAGAGCAACATCCCTGCAGCCTGCAGACCTTGTAAAGTGACTTCTTCTTTTTATCTGACTTAGTTATATTCCACCACTGTGGCTGAGTGATTCAATGTTTATTTTTAAGTCAACATCTCATTGGCTGTGACTATCGAACATTGAATTTGCTGTAAAAAGGAAACGTGCACTTCTGCCCTTCAGTGTATATATATATATAGATATATATATATATATAGATATGGATATTCATGAAGCTGCACTTTCACATGGCTCTTTGTAGTTTAGCTTATTTAAAGCTGATGTACGTGCCCTTACTACTTGTTGAGGACTCTACTGAAACTAAATCTACCTCTGGGTACAAATAAAGTAACTTGAATTTGAACTTAAACATGAACTTGTCTTGACTTTGCACCTTCAGGGTTGAAAGAAGTCTCATTGGATAAAAGCATCTATACAGGTTGATATATATTCAAAGACTAAGTATAAAATATAAAAAGTGCCACTTCAATCTTTTCTAAGAATGTATTTTGATTATATAAATGAGCACTATGATTCTGCTTGATTTAAATAAATAAAACAGCAGCATTAAATAAATGAATGGTCATCTTCTCTCGCCTGTTCATATTTTAAAAGCTCTGTATATATACCAGCACTGTGTCAGTCAGTGAGACTGTATTGGGAGGTTGTCCGGCCTTTCTCACCGGACTTTGTATGGTAAAAAAAATAAATATATATATATATATATATATATATATATATATATATATATATATATATATATATATATATATATATATTCTCGAGGGTTACATGTAATGTAATGTAACATGTAATGTAATGTAACATGTAATGTGATGTTCTCACGATACCGTTTTCCATTGCTCAACTTTATTCCAGACACAACAACATTACAACACTTGTCCTCTTACACTTTTAACCCTAGAATCTAGCTGTTAAAATAGAAATCTATTATATACAATCTGCAGTGGGTCAGCTCTTCAGTCGGCTCTTCTACGACGTGTTTGTGTTGGTCGGCTGGCTGATCTTTGACAAATCCCCAAACGACACGTTGGCCGAGCCTCGCTTCGCCGGTTTGGCCTGACAAAGACAAAAAAACAACATTTAAACCACTGCCATGGGGGTACCACAGGGTTCTGTGCTGGGTCCTCTTATTATTATTTACAGTTTACATAAATATAATCTCTCCAACTCTGACCAATAATATCCGTATTTATGCAGATGACACACTCCTGTATCCAACTCAAGCCACGTGTAGATTACAGTCTAATGTTAGTAGGGCTGCAGTCTTTTAGTCGATAATGCCGACCTTACTCCAAACGACTTCTCGAGCGACTCCTCTGTCTCAGACTAATATCCAATGTGTGAATGAGACCCCGAGAGTCTCGCTAGAGTCTGGGCGCTCCCGTCGTCTCCATCGTTTGGTGTAAGGTCATAAAACTCAGTCCCAGTCCCAAACGCGAAAGTTTTAAGTCTTGGTAGTGACGTTAAATCATGTGAACGTTGTCAACAACCAATGGGTGCTCTCCCTCCAGCACCAAACAGGAAGCAGCAACCGGCTAGAGCCAGTGTTATTGTTGCATTGGCGCCACGCTAAGCTAAATGCTAAAGAGGGAAAGTTGCTGATTTTCAACCTTTCTGAAGCAAGTCATCCAACGGGAGTTTTACCGGCGGGTATACACAGACCTCCGGGTACTGGAGGCATTCATCTGCATGTACGGCAGAACAGAACATCTGCAGACTTTACCTTAAAGTTGCCAGCTAACGCTAACGGTAGTAGTGTTGCAATGTGTTTACATATTATGCCAGTCATTGACGTTAGATGTGAGATGATTGTCTTTACGGTGAAAACACACCGGGCGCGTTAATGTCGCGTACAGCCCGTGAAGCGTAACGTTCGATTCGTGCCTGATCGCGCGCCTGGCCATTCATACCGGACGCATATTTCTCGGCGGCGGTCACAAAGCGATCCTTCTACTCTCTCCAATAGAAAGAGAGTGGGGAAAACTGTGGTAATTGTTGTGTGTATGTGTCTGTGTGTCCGTGTGTCACTCTCTGTCCGTGTGCCTCATTACCTGCCTGGCTTGACATTTGCTTGCATCTCGCGCAAGAAATAGAGGAGATGGCGAAACGATCACTGCGGCCGCCATGCACCGGTATGAACGGACAGAATGGATAACGTGGCCGCCAAAATGAAAATAGCTGCGCTGCACGGCTATACGCTTGCGCACCCGGTGTGTTTTCACTGGAGATGGTGTCGGACTTTAGACTTTTCAAAGTCTGTTCAAAGTCTTCTAGTGTGAAGTAGGCATTAGACGCATCATCCTCCGCAGCTCCGCCCTTTTTGTCCAAATGTGGTCACTTCTGGCTCCAAAATACCAAGATGGAGACGACACCAATGCTAACTCGAGGCTTCAAAAACAGCAGTCCACCCACCAATGGGTGACCTCGCTGCTGCTGTGGTCTTACCTGAGACTCGTGAGGCTTCCAGCCAATCATGTAGAGGATCTCGAAGGTGGCAGGGATGGACCCGTCCTCGTTACCGTACATCTCTGAAACATTTTCACACAAACACAGACAACAATGGAGTACTTCTTCCACCACGGAAAACTCCTATTGTGACCCAGCAAGGAAAGAATACAAACAGAATACAGTTTTTGTTCCACTTTTGCAGGTTTTGGCGCTGACGCACCAACCCGATAATCGGCCGTCGGACAGACTGGCGAGGTCGGTGACTCGAGTCTCTTCGGTGTGTTCCGTGCCGTCGTCCGTCGGAGGAGCCGTCGGCCTTCATTTGGGCCGATTTGGGCCGATTTGACATGTTGAATCTGAGGGCGGGCAGTCGGACTACATGACCAATCTGATTGGTGGAGAGCTAACCCGGAAATTATGAGTGGGACGAACGCCTCAAAATCTGATGAAGATCTTTTAAACTGACCTTTGTTGATCTGAAATGAAGACAGATTCAGCGACTGCACGGCCTATTCCTCTCTTAACATGTTCTCAGGAACACGTTACGGTGAACTATTTTAGGACAATATGAGATCGGATTCTGAACGAGCCGCCATTATACCCGGTTGTAAAATCCGGGAGCAGCCAGACCCACGTGACGCTTTCGTCCAATCAGCTGCCGGTTTTCTTTTTTTTGACAATACAGAGTAGCGCCACCTACTGTTATGGAGACGTATTACAACTCACGCACGCGCAGAACGTACACTGAAGTTGGCGTCGCTTCGGTGTGTCCTGAGGCACTTTTTTTACCAACTCGGGGAGGTAGTCAGTCCGACTGCCTTTTCTGCCGAAGGTCGGCCGTCGGGTTGGTGTGTCGGAGCCTTTAACCAAGTAAAGGTAACATTCAGGACAACCCACAGTCCACACTTTTGCCCGACTTTCTGACTGCACCCTGTTCTGACCTCTGCGTGTTAAGGACAGCAGCTTGTGGCAAAGAAAGAGGAAGTAAAACAAGCAGAGCTGGCAGAAAGGTGTCTATTTCAGGCAGATGTATCAGTGTGGATAACGATGAGCAAAAGGCACCAGATCAGGTTTAAAAATAGGAAAAAATGAGAACCAAGAAAACAGAAGAATCAGAAATACAGCCTGAAGTAACAGCTGTGGCACCAAGAAGGGGAATCAACAAAGTTTGTATGAAGTCAAATGTTTGGCAGCGATATATATATATATATATATATATATATATATATATATATATATATATATATATATATATATATATATATATATATATCTTATTGTCAACAAATCCCAACAGTGTGGGGCTCCCAGCACATTGGTTCCTATACCGTATTTTCCACACTATAAGACGCACCTGATTATAAGGTGCATTATAATCTACATTAACGTTGTTCAAACGTTAATGTGCATATTAACAATATCTCCCAGCCTTGTTCACTCTTCTCCCAAACGTGGAGGGGAACTTTTCCCTGATTCAGTAAACGCGTGGTAAAAGAAACGGTCTGATACCACTAAATCAAACGTTAGTGCATTCACAATATAGTAACTCTCGAAATTGTTCAACTTACGTATACGTAGTGCATTCACAATAACTCAACGACGTTCAAACGTTAATGTGCATATTCACTATATCTCCCAGCCTTGTTCAGTTGTAAACACGTAAAAGAAACACAGTCTGATACCGCTAATTCAAACGTTAGTGCATAACTCAACATTGTTCAGTTACGTATAACACGTAAAGCTCACTTTTTCAGGTCATTCCCCGTCCACGAATCCCTCGAATTCTTCTTCTTCAGTGTCTGAATTGAGCAGTTGGGCGAGTACGGCATCCAACATGCCCGGCTCCCTCTCGTCATTATCCGAGTGCCATTTTGGTGCCATTTTGGGGTCTTTATACACACACAAGTGGTGTGGGACTGTGAGTAAGCACAGTACCGGTGTTCACGGACTACGGTAGCCGTAATGCTGCAAGCGGTGCGGCTTACAGTACCAGTCGTACTGAAACATTTTATTATTATTAAATAGTTTTTATTGGTTTTTCATACTGAAACATTTTGACAGAGCGCCGTGTACAAACAGTATGGATCAACCAGTATGGATCAACCAGTATGGATCAACCAGTATGGATCAACCAATTAACCAATTGATCCATATATAAGGCGCTCCGGATTATAAGGCACACTGTCGTTTGAGAAAATTAAAGGCTTTTAAGTGCGCCTTATAGTGTGGAAAATACGGAACAGAAATATATCAACCCAGTCTCACGGCAGTTCGTGAAATGGTCACATAATTGAATCTAATTGAATCTATTGATTAGCGTACACGGACACGTTTATCTTGTTCTTTTTTCCTGACGGTCAGCAAGTTTTTTAAACTAATGTATTTCAATGGGAAGCATCTTTCGTGTGCACGGCACGATTCAACAACAACGGGACGGTTGGGTTTGGGAAACGTGACACGAGGGACGCGATCCCCGGTCTCCTGGGTGAAAGTCCTGTGTTGTTTGACCCATCCACCCCCCTCCCAACCAACCTCCTTACTTGGATTTTCGGGCTCGCTACTAAAGAATCGTGCTGTGATCAAGAAAGACGCTTCCCATTTAAATAACATTAGTTTTAAAAAAATGTGCTGACCATCACGAAAAAAACAAGATAATCTCGTCCGTGTACACTAGAATAGATTAAATCACGTGACCATTTTCACGAACTGCCGTGAGACTGGGCTGAATATATACAGTAGTTTCCTAAAATCTGGGGACGGCTCTAGAGCTGCACCGATAGAGCGGCCGGTGACCGGGATTGGCCGGTTTCCACGTGCTCGGCCATGACCGGCGACCGGCAGGTCAGTCTGACATATGCTGATTTCATGCCGGTCAACGCTCCAATTAACTGCCAACATAAGTTCTACCAGTTACAGTTCTCAAGGACGCACGCACACACGGACGCCACAGCACGCTCTCTTCTTCCTTTCTCTCAACTTCTCCGCCGTGTGTGGCGCGTAGCCGCTCGCGGTGTGAAGGCGTGTCGGCGCTATTCTCCCACATGTAGGAACCTGGTGAATTAACCTGCAACATGTCAGCTGTTTGGGGTTCTTCAGCGTGTGTGCAGAAGATAACAAGTTTGCAATATGCAACAGCTGCAAGGAAAGAGTAGGGCGTGGAGGGACCACACCAACAACCCAAATCACATTTCTTTAGTTGATATTGGACGTGAAGAGAAGGAAATGGTTCTAACATTGACCTTTAGATGTGTGTGAATGTCCCACACCAGGAGTCATTGATATAGTTCCATTTCATAGTGATCCATCATCTGTTCTAACATGTTCTATTAAAGAAAAGATAGAAAGTAAATATGTGTGTGTGCTGTAAACTGGTTAGAAAAAATGAAATCGGAATCGGCTAAAATCGGTATCAGCTGGCCTAACGCAAAGAAAATCGGAATCGGCCTAGAAAGATGTAATCGGTGCATCTCTAGACGGCTCTAATCTTTTAAAATGTTTCTATGATGGCTGCTGGAGCCGCAGATATCTATTTGGGGCAGATTTGTGATTTTGGTCTTTGTGTTTTCGTCATTTTAACAGGGAAGTGTAGCATTTGATCGCTCTCTTCTTTAAATACTCACCTTTATAAATAGCTCCCGCTGCTAATATGGTGTCTCTGTGCAACAGCGATTTCCTGTTCCAGGCACAGTTGCTCTCGCCCATACCTACAGAGTACGGATGAAAACAATCAGTAGAACAGAGCTCTTCAACAGGGGGTCCGGGACCCCTAGGGGGTCCTCAGAGTTACTTAAGGGGGACCCCAACTTACATATTATTAGCATAAATCGGCATATTTGTGATTTGTTTTTAAATTTACACAACATTGTGGTAGCCACATGTATGTTTAACATTAAAACATGATGCATAAAGATATGAATAAGTCAGTTATTATTATTTAAATATCTTAGTATTGTATGCAACATAAAAAGGTATGTATAGAGGCTTTAGGCCACCCACACGTTATTGTAGGCCCAGTTTAATATGCAACCCAATTTCAGCTCATTTTGGTGGGGGTCCCTGCTCCGTCTCTCTTTTAGCTAAGGGGTCCTTGGCCTAAAAAACATTAAAGACCCCTGATGTAGAATACAAGTTGGCAGATTTGTTTTAAAGGGTCTGAAAAGCAGAGATTTGTAGTAAATTATCAGATTTTAATTGAACACATTTTTAATATAGTAAAATAACACCACCCCGTAACTACGATCTCAGAAATGACAATGTGGACAAAATCCGAACATCGTAGCCTCATTGTATTAGATTGCACTAAACTGTAAAAGTGGAAGCAGTACAAGGGCCGTGATCTGCAAAGCCTGACGCAACTGTCTTTGCTGGTTTAAGACCGTCCAGCGACCGCGTCGTTTAAATAGCAAATGCACCTGCACCCATCTGTGGCCCATGGCCGTGCTGGTCTTACAGGGAGGTGTGTTCAGGTGCATTCTGGGCGTGCTGGTCTTACAGGGAGGTGTGTTCAGGTGCATTCTGGGTGTGCTGGTCTTACAGGGAGGTGTGTTCAGGTGCATTCTGGCCGTGCTGGTCTTACAGGGAGGTGTGTTCAGGTGCATTCTGGGCATGCTGGTCTTACAGGGAGGTGTGTTCAGGTGCATTCTGGCCGTGCTGGTCTTACAGGGAGATGTGTTCAGGTGCATTCTGGGCGTGCTGGTCTTAAAGGGAGGTGTGTTCAGGTGCATTCTGGGCGTGCCGGTCTTACAGGGAGGTGTGTTCAGGTGCATTCTGGGCGTATTGCTATCTTGAGGCAGCGGGAAGTGATGGCACCATTGACCAACAAAAACCTGGTCTAAAGTCACTAACGCAGCATTTCATTGTTATTTTAACAGAGCATTAGTAAAATGCTCCTAGGCTTGTGCACAGCACGTGCACACTATGCTAGTTACACACACAGCACGCACGCAGAAGATTACTAATAATAATATTACGGTGCAAATCCTCCATCATAACAGCAATGCTCCAAGGTCCAAACGCGCCTGGCTTTTAAAGGGAATGGGAGATGATCTCTGATTGGTTGATTGCATGTTACGCCCAGAACACACCTCTGATTAATGAAGACACTAAGTCCAACCCTTTAGAACCATGACCCGGCACACGGACCCTTTTTACCGCCGTCAAACTAACAAAAGTTGATTTGGACACGCCCTGAACGCACCTGCACCAGGCGCTCCACGCCGTGACCTCAGATCGTTAAATAGAGCCCAAAGAGTTATTACACTATAGATTTAAAAGGGTTAGATCAGATGTTTAAGTTTTTTTGTTTGAGGTACTTCTCCATAGTCAGGATTTTAGATACCTAAAAAAAACATTCAATATCAGTTGAAGTGGACGCTATATTTAGAATATTTTCAGCGCTTCACCTCGCTGTCAGACGCCCCTTTACGACGGGGAACTGAAGCCGTCATCTCTGCTCTCTTCCACGCCACCAGACTCCTTTGACATTAGCCGCTTTCCGACCGGAGGGATTTTTGCAGTTCCTAGAACATAACGTTCCTAGAACATAACGTTCCTAGAACATAAAGTTCCTAGAACATCACGTTCCTAGAACATAACGTTCCTAGAACATAAAGTTCCTAGAACATAAAGTTCCTAGAACATCACGTTCCTAGAACATAACGTTCCTAGAACATAACGTTCCTAGAACATAAAGTTCCTAGAAAATCACGTTCCTAGAACATAACGTTCCTAGAACATAACGTTCCTAGAACATAAAGTTCCTAGAACATCACGTTCCTAGAACATAACGTTCCTAGAACATAACGTTCCTAGAACATCACGTTCCTAGAACATAACGTTCCTAGAACATAAAGTTCCTAGAACATCACGTTCCTAGAATATAACGTTGCTAGAACATAAAGTTGCTAGAACATAAAGTTGCTAGAACATAAAGTTGCTAGAACATAAAGTTCCTAGAACATAACGTTGCTAGAACATAAAGTTGCTAGAACATAAAGTTGCTAGAACATAAAGTTCCTAGAACATAACGTTGCTAGAACATAAAGTTGCTAGAACATAAAGTTCCTAGAACATAAAGTTCCTAGAACATCACGTTCCTAGAACATCACGTTCCTAGAACATCACGTTCCTAGAACATAAAGTTCCTAGAACATCACGTTCCTAGAACATCACGTTCCTAGAACATAAAGTTGCTAGAACATAAAGTTGCTAGAACATAAAGTTCCTAGAACATAAAGTTCCTAGAACATAAAGTTGCTAGAACATAAAGTTCCTAGAACATAAAGTTCCTAGAACATAACGTTGCTAGAACATAAAGTTCCTAGAACATCACGTTCCTAGAACATCACGTTCCTAGAACATAACGTTCCTAGAACATAACGTTCCTAGAACATAAAGTTCCTAGAACATAAAGTTCCTAGAACATAACGTTCCTAGAACATCACGTTCCTAGAACATAAAGTTCCTAGAACATAACGTTCCTAGAACATAACGTTCCTAGAACATAACGTTCCTAGAACATAACGTTCCTAGAACATAACGTTCCTTCTAGGAACATCACGTTCCTAGAACATCACGTTCCTAGAACATCACGTTCCTTCTAGGAACATAACGTTCCTAGAACATAACGTTCCTAGAACATCACGTTCCTAGAACATCACGTTCCTTCTAGGAACATCACGTTCCTAGAACATCACGTTCCTTCTAGGAACATCACGTTCCTAGAACATCATGTTCCTAGAACCCTTTGTCTCTCGTGTTCCGACTGGACCAATTTGGGGATTTTTAAGTTCCTCTGGCTGCAGCTCCTGTAACTCTTTCAGCTCCTACTTCAGGGCGGGGTCTTCTCAGCATATGAACCCAGGTGATCGAGGGTCGGGTTACGGTACAGACGGATCAACAACGGGACAATTTTAACAATTTTCGCCATCTTATTCATCACTAAATTCACTTCTGACAACGTTTTAGGCGAGAAATTAACTGTTTAGATTTTGAATATCGGCAGTCTTGCAAGACTTGATGCCGAATTGACAATTTGCTTCAAAGTTTTCGGAGTTGAGGAGCTCCATGAAGTGAGGCGACAGCCAGCAGGCGCCTGCCCCGGCCGCTAGCTCGTCGCTGGGCCAGTCCTGCTCAGACACCTCGCTGTGAGCTGGAGGTCACACACACACACACACACACACACACACACACACACACACACACACACACACACACACACACACACACACACACACACACACACACACACACACACACACACACACACACACACACACACACACACACAGAGTCACTCGTTTGTTTCCCTATCTTTGTGGGGACCCGTCATTGACATAATGCATTCCCTAGCCCCTTACCCTAACCTTAACCATCACCACTAGATGCCTAACCTTAACCCTTACCCTCACCCTAACCATAACCTAATTCTAACCCTAATCCTAAAACCAAGTCTTAACCCTCAAATAGACCTTTAACCTTGTGGGCTCCAGCATTTTGGCCCCACAAGGCTGTACAGACCCCACAAGTATACTGGACCCCACGAATATAGTAAAACAAGCACACACACTCAGGGCGTTTTCACACCTTCGTTCGTTTGCTTTGGTCTGAGTCAGTTGGTGAGTTAGTAAATTTGGAGCGATTTGCCCTCGGTCGGTTTGGTTTGGTTTCACACCTGGAAAAATCCAAGCGTACCAAACGTCCAGCCCTCTTATTGGTCGGATGTGTCTGGGGGCGGGACCAAGAAAGTAAACACAGGCAGAAGGTCCTGTCTAGTGGTCAAACCAGCTCATTTCATTAAAATAATCAGACATTGTTCTGCAAGCGAGGTTACTACGTCTGCTCTGGTCACCGAGACGTCGCTCTGCTCGGCCGCCGTCTGTCTCCAACTTTAGCGTCGGCTGGTTTGACCACGGAGATGCGAGTGACGGACGGCGAGCTTAACCGCAGTCTGTTTCTGTGAGAGAAACATTGAAGCTGCTACAGTTTGCTGCTCTGCTGCATCGCAGACTGCTGAACACACCTGACTACAGGAGACACTAGCTCAGACTGCTGAACACACCTGACTACAGGAGACATCAGCTCAGACTGGTGGACACACCTGACTACAGGAGACACTAGCTCAGACTGGTGGACACACCTGACTACAGGAGACACTAGCTCAGACTGCTGAACACACCTGACTACAGGAGACATCAGCTCAGACTGGTGGACACACCTGACTACAGGAGACACTAGCTCAGACTGGTGGACACACCTGACTACAGGAGACATCAGCTCAGACTGGTAGACACACCTGACTACAGGAGACATCAGCTCAGACTGGTGGACACACCTGACTACAGGAGACACTAGCTCAGACTGCTGAACACACCTGACTACAGGAGACATCAGCTCAGACTGGTGGACACACCTGACTACAGGAGACATCAGCTCAGACTGCTGAACACACCTGACTACAGGAGACATCAGCTCAGACTGCTGAACACACCTGACTACAGGAGACACTAGCTCAGACTGCTGAACACACCTGACTACCGGAGACATCAGCTCAGACTGGTGGACACACCTGACTACAGGAGACATCAGCTCAGACTGGTAGACACACCTGACTACAGGAGACATCAGCTCAGACTGGTGGACACACCTGACTACAGGAGACACTAGCTCAGACTGCTGAACACACCTGACTACAGGAGACATCAGCTCAGACTGGTGGACACACCTGACTACAGGAGACATCAGCTCAGACTGCTGAACACACCTGACTACAGGAGACATCAGCTCAGACTGCTGAACACACCTGACTACAGGAGACACTAGCTCAGACTGGTGGACACACCTGACTACAGGAGACACTAGCTCAGACTGCTGAACACACCTGACTACAGGAGACACTAGCTCAGACTGGTAGACACACCTGACTACAGGAGACACTAGCTCAGACTGCTGAACACACCTGACTACAGGAGACACTAGCTCAGACTGGTAGACACACCTGACTACAGGAGACACTAGCTCAGACTGGTGGACACACCTGACTACAGGAGACATCAGCTCAGACTGCTGAACACACCTGACTACAGGAGACACTAGCTCAGACTGCTGAACACACCTGACTACAGGAGACACTAGCTCAGACTGCTGAACACACCTGACTACAGGAGACACTAGCTCAGACTGGTGGACACACCTGACTACAGGAGACATCAGCTCAGACTGGTAGACACACCTGACTACAGGAGACACTAGCTCAGACTGGTAGACACACCTGACTACAGGAGACACTAGCTCAGACTGCTGAACACACCTGACTACAGGAGACACTAGCTCAGACTGGTAGACACACCTGACTACAGGAGACACTAGCTCAGACTGGTGGACACACCTGACTACAGGAGACATCAGCTCAGACTGCTGAACACACCTGACTACAGGAGACACTAGCTCAGACTGCTGAACACACCTGACTACAGGAGACACTAGCTCAGACTGCTGAACACACCTGACTACAGGAGACACTAGCTCAGACTGGTGGACACACCTGACTACAGGAGACATCAGCTCAGACTGGTAGACACACCTGACTACAGGAGACACTAGCTCAGACTGGTAGACACACCTGACTACAGGAGACACTAGCTCAGACTGGTGGACACACCTGACTACAGGAGACACTAGCTCAGACTGGTGGACACACCTGACCTGGGGTCCAGCATTTTGGCCCCACAAGGCTGTGCAGACCCCACAACTATACTGTATTCCCCGATTTTTGAACCCCACGAATGTAGTAAAACAAGCACACACACACACACACACACACACACACACACACACACATACACACACACACACACACACACACACACACACACATACACACACACACACACACACACACACACACACACACACACACACACACACACACACAGTGTGTGTGTGTGTGTCAGTGCGCAGCAGTTTGAGGCGGGGGAGAGACAAATATGCATATAATATACATATATATACATTAGATTTAGTATTTAGTTTAGTTGATTTTAACGCTATAAAGACCGTTGCCGTGCTTGCGTCACTCCCTTACCCCTCCTAGTCCTACCAGTTCCTACGGCCACTTGGCCAGTGTGAATGCAAATGGAAAAAACGGTTTTGGGGGGAGAGTAGCCTATAGTTAGGAGATCTGTTTAGAAGTGGACTTTTCCTATAACTACGTTCCTGTAACTACTTGGTCGGAAAACGGCTAAACGGCTGTTTCTAACGTGTCTGGTGGCTTTGTCGAGAGCAGAGATAACGGCCTGAGATCTCCCCACATAGGCCATCTTATGAAGGCGGTTGGTAAAGCAGTAGGTATCCCAGATCTGCTCCTCTGAACTGTTATCACGTCTACCGCCATCTACTGCAGCTAACACCCTGAATATGGAGAAGTAGCTCACACAACCACACTGACAAATATATCCAAACTGTCCCTTTAAGAGCTCTTTGGAGATCAATTTCAACCTAAATAACAAAACTGAAGTACAACTTGACACTGAAAGGTCCTGCTCGGATTAACAGCTTTGATATCCAGCTGGATTCAGACTCTGCATCTTACATTCAGACACTTTAACACTGCTTTGATGGGGTGGACGGACTAAACCGAGTCACGTATTAGCACAGAGCAGTTTGTACCTTGCAGGTCGGTCATGACTTCAATGATTCCTGGATAGTTAACCTGAACATCATCTACGTCCTGAAACACAGAGACAGACAGTAAGTTGACTGTAAAAATCATAGAGGATGCATTTACTGTATGTGTTCCAATATCATCATTATTTTTCGGTCTGGCTTTATTTCCATTTTTCAAATCTCCATCACCAAACTTCACCAGACTTCATGTAAATAATCAGGACTTTTAGCGTGTATAGAGCCAGCATATTTCCAGCAGACTCCAAGTAAATAATCAGGACTTTTAGCGTGTATAGAGCCAGCATATCTCCACCAGACTCCATGTAAATAATCAGGACTTTTAGCGTGTATAGAGCCAGCATATCTCCACCAGACTCCATGTAAATAATCAGGACTTTTAGCGTGTATAGAGCCAGCATATTTCCACCAGACTCCATGTAAATAATCACTACTTTTAGCGTGTATAGAGCCAGCATATTTCCACCAGACTCCATGTAAATAATCAGGACTTTTAGCGTGTATAGAGCCAGCATATTTCCACCAGACTCCATGTAAATAATCAGGACTTTTAGCGTGTATAGAGCCAGCATATCTCCACCAGACTCCATGTAAATAATCAGTGCTTTTAGCGTGTATAGAGCCAGCATATTTCCACCAGACTCCATGTAAATAATCAGGACTTTTAGCCTGTATAGAGCCAGCATATCTCCACCAGACTCCATATAAATAATCAGGACTTTTAGCGTGTATAGAGCCAGCATATCTCCACCAGACTCCATGTAAATAATCAGGACTTTTAGCGTGTATAGAGCCAGCATATCTCCACCAGACTCCATGTAAATAATCAGGACTTTTAGCGTGTATAGAGCCAGCATATTTCCACCAGACTCTATGTAAATAATCAGGACTTTTAGCGTGTATAGAGCCAGCATATTTCCACCAGACTACATGTAAATAATCAGGACTTTTAGCGTGTATAGAGCCAGCATATTTCCACCAGACTCCATGTAAATAATCAGGACTTTTAGCGTGTATAGAGCCAGCATATCTCCACATGTAAATGGGTGAATTAAGGATTTATTTCAACCAGACCAGAGTGGTGATTGTTGGAACAGTGGAAAGATGAACCAAGATGGCTTTTGATAGTTTTATTTAGTTTCTGTCCACTTTGAATGAAGTGTGTTTTACGATGATAAAAGTCCTGATTATTTACATGGAGTCTGGTGGAGTTTGGTGATGGTTATTTCGGGGCTGTTTCATGTTAAACTAAAAGGATCTTACTCTTTAACTAAAAGGTCTATCTCTGTAGGGATCCTTTCATAATGTTGTCAGACACTTAGAATAATAATCTGTCAGCGGCAAAAACAGAACTTTTAGTGGACGCTGACTGATGCTGCGCAATTGCCCGTTAGCGTTACATTGCAGCTTGTTTCTGGCAATTTCAAAGATTGTTGTCCCATCAGTCACTTAGACACAAAAACATGGGACAAAAGGGTCCAGGTTGGGAAAAAAAACAAAAAAGTAACCCTTTGTCAACCAGAAGAAGCTTCCGGTGTGTTAAACCAAAGTAAGAGAGAACTGTGACCCGTCACAGAGGCTGCCTGTGTCTGTGTGCGTTCCCAGAGCCCGTCTACGGAGAGCCGTTCCACTCCCTATTTAGCCCCATTGTACCGAAATTGGTTGCAGTTGCACCAGAGTTCCACCGGGGGTGATCGCGGGCGAGTGCAAAATGAATGGGAGTCTACGGAGCTAGACGGCTAAATGAATGGGAGTCTACGGAGCTAGACGGCTAAATGAATGGGAGTCTACGGAGCTAGACGGCTAAATGAATGGGAGTCTATGGAGCTAGACGGCTAAATGAATGGGAGTCTATGGAGCTAGACGGCTAAATGAATGGGAGTCTATGGAGCTAGACGGCTAAATGAATGGGAGTCTACGGAGCTAGACTCCCCTTTCGAATGCAACATTCAAATTACTAGACCAAAAAATGATATCCTGAGAAAAGATTTAAGGGGTATAGCTCCATAGACCTCCATTCATTGTGCACTGGCCTGTGAGCGCCCCCTATATGGAACCAGAGTGGAACTGCAACCAGTTCAGAAGCCGGAAGTTTCCAGAGAGTGGATATTATATATAGCCTATATATATATATATATATATATATATTAGATATATATTAGATATATATATATATAATTAGATATTCTCTGGCGTTCCTCACCACAGTGAGCATGCTGAAGCCGGCCCGGCCCAGCAGGTTGCCCAGGTCGGTGACGGCGGTGTAGGGGGAGACATGGGGGGAGAATCCTCCCTCCCGCTCCGTCTCGGCGAGCTGGAGGGAGCAGCGCAGCTCGTACAGCGTCTCGCCGCCCACCATCGCCCCGATGAACACGCCGTCCGGCTTCAACACCTGCTGGATCTGAGAGGAAGGGCAGTTATTGAGAAGACTCCGGTGAAACTAAATGAAATAAGTCATTTCATCTCTCCTCGCATGATGTCCTCTCGTCTCTTTCCTTGCTTCCTTGGTGGGACGGACTGACCCTACAGTCACATTAGCTACAAGAGAGAGCGACAGGCTGCCATTCATTTTCAACGGGGGTGGCCGTTTGCCAGCGGCAAGCGAGCAGGACGGCAAAGTCACCAAAAACCCTTCTAGCTAGCGTTAGCTAGCGGCTACCTAACGTTGACGTTAGCTAGCGCTAGCTGATACTTGCGATTTCTAGTCGGCGACATATTTTGGGCTTCATTTAATAAACATAACCTGTAGTATTACACAATCGTATGTGTATTGTTTTGATTACAATGTGCGGAATTACTTTACGTTGCCCATTGGTGTCTATTTATTTCTATTTCTCACCGTTAATCAGCGGCGTCTGTACAACATCAACAGGGGGCGCCATTGTTGTTGATGTGTGTGTGACGTCAGAAACTGTAACTGGGAGAACAACCATCTGGTACCAGTTCACGGGGAGTAAGTTACGGAGTTTGACTGCCGTTCCAGGGCTCTTTCACCGGTAGAAGGTGGTGAAAACACGAGTTACGGGCTGCCTGGACCGCAGCGTAAGACGCGAGGAGAAAGGGAAGCAAGGGAAGGAAATGGGGATGCAACGTAACAAACTGGGACGAACCCAAATGATTTCTGAGTTTCCCAGTTAGAGAAAGCACCAAGCTCTAGTGGCTGATCATCACAAGGCCAACAGATCACAGACGCAAACAAAATCATCTGCGTTTGTGGAACAACTTGAACTCTGATCTCTTCATCATCCCCACCTGTCTGAGGGCTCCGGGCAGGTCGTTAATCCAGTGCAGACTGAAAGAAGAGAGGACAAAAAAGGTGAGATTAAATACGCCGTAGACAACGAAAACGCTCCAAATGATGCTTCTTCGGCGTCACACACACACACACACACACACACACACACACACACACACACACACACACACACACACACACACACACACACACACACACACACACACACACACACACACACACACACACACACACACACACACACACACACACGAGCCATCTCTGTGGATAATGGAGAGTTTCTACGACCTGCGGTCAACCAATCACAAGCATTAGTAGATCTTGGTAGAAGCATGCTGCATCCTTATTGGCTCGCCGGTTTATTGTATTTATTTTTCTGTCCTAGTGCCTTGCAGAGAGACGGAAGATGATGGACCGGCATTTTAAAGAGCTCATATTCTGCTAATTTTCAGGTTCACAATTGTATTTTAGAGGTTGTACCAGAATAGGTTTACATGGTTTAATTATCAACAAACATCATATTTTTGTTGTACTGCTCGTTGCTGCAGCTCCTCTTTTCACCCTGTGTTCAGGTCTCTGTTTTAGCTACAGAGTGAGACCTCTCACTGCTGTAACATCTTTGTTGGCAGTCGCACATGCTCAGTAGCTAGGTAAGACCACACGCTCAGTAGCTAGGTAAGACCACACGCTCAGTAGCTAGGTAAGACCACATGCTCAGTAGCTAGGTAAGACCACATGCTCAGTAGCTAGGTAAGACCACATGCTCAGTAGCTAGGTAAGACCACATGCTCAGTAGCTAGGTAAGACCACATGCTCAGTAGCTAGGTAAGATCACATGCTCAGTAGCTAGGTAAGACCACATGCTCAGTAGCTAGGTAAGATCACATGCTCAGTAG
>CM042317.1:41255701-41268201 GCA_023566125.1 Zingel zingel
ACTGAAATATGAAAAATGTATTTAATTTATTATAATTTATATTATATTTATATTATTATATTATTTACATTATTGTATAATAGTATTATTATAATATTATTATTATTATTATTATATTATTATTATTATTATATAATTTGTATTATTATATTTATATTTAATATTTAATTTATTGCATCCTAAAATATGAAAATATATTTAATTTATTATAATTTATATTATATTTATATTATATTTATATTATTTACATTAGTATATAATATTATTATTATATTAATAGTATTATTACATTATTATTATTATATTATTTGTATTATTATAATTATATTTAATATTTAATTTATTGCAACCTAAAATATGAAAACATATTGGAAGGATATGGTCTTAAATGCATTGACACATCTTATTAACGATGTGAAATTAATTTTAAACATGTAATAATATGTTTTGATTGATAACAGGCAGAGGAAAAGTCATATTTTGTTCGCTAAAACGTATTTGTAAATATCTGTAGTTCATGCGCGTTTTGACCCACTTCGCTTGCCGTACAAAGAAAGGGGCGGGAACGTTAGACGAGTCACGGAAGAGTTGCATGCTGGGAAAACACGTGTAGCAGAAGACCAGAGAGGTATGTCGGGCCATTTTTATGATAATTGTTCTTTTTAAACGTTGTTGTAAAGTCTTTTCTCATTATATACTCACGGATACGTGCTCAGTGTTGTGTGTAGAGTCAGCCGTTGGCTGGTTTTCCCGCCCTTAAGTGTCCGTCTTCACTGACGGACATTTTGTTTACATGTCAGTTAAGGTGAAGACGTTCTAAAACGCGTGACGTCAACCAGCTTAACGTGCTTTAATGTACCTGAACACCCATCAATCATCACCATATTTCACTCTCATATTACTTGATATCAAAGCTGTATGTGAGAGAAATTTGGTGATGGTTGATGGTTGTTCAGGTACATTAAAGCACGTTAAGCTTGTTGACGTTACGCGTTTTAGAACGTCCCCACAGAGACGTTAGCTAACGTCAACGTCTCTGTGGGGACGTTCTAAAACGCGTAACGTCAACAAGCTTAACGTGCTTTAATGTACCTGAACAACCATCAATCATCACCATATTTCACTCTCATATTACTTGATATCAAAGCTATATGCACACACACACACACACACACACACACACACACACACACACACACACACACACACACACACACACAAAGACATACGCGCGCACACACACTGTAACACACACACACACACACACTGTAACACACACATACACACAAAAAGATCCCAGTTTTAAATAGCTGTACATATTTATATCTAATGTTACATTTTACTGTCTTTACATTTTTATTAGAAAGTACATGCACTCCAGTCCACATGAGGTACTTGTAGTCTTTTCTTTTCATTCCACTTTCTACTTCTACTCCGCTACATTCATCTGTTCCAGCTTTAGTTACTAGTTACTTTAGTTACTCCGCTACATTCATCTGTTACAGCTTTAGTTACTAGTTACTTTAGTTACTCCACTACATTCATCTGTTACAGCTTTAGTTACTAGTTACTGTAGTTACTCCGCTACATTCATCTGTTACAGCTTTAGTTACTAGTTACTTTAGTTACTCCGCTACATTCATCTGTTACAGCTTTAGTTACTAGTTACTTTAGTTACTCCGCTACATTCATCTGTTACAGCTTTAGTTACTAGTTACTTTAGTTACTCCACTACATTCATCTGTTACAGCTTTAGTTACTAGTTACTGTAGTTACTCCGCTACATTCATCTGTTACAGCTTTAGTTACTAGTTACTTTAGTTACTCCGCTACATTCATCTGTTACAGCTTTAGTTACTAGTTACTTTAGTTACTCCGCTACATTCATCTGTTCCAGCTTTAGTTACTAGTTACTTTAGTTACTCCACTACATTCATCTGTTACATCTTTAGTTACTAGTTACTTTAGTTACTAGTTACTTTAGTTACTAGTTACTGTAGTTACTCCGCTACATTCATCTGTTCCAGCTTTAGTTACTAGTTACTTTAGTTACTCCGCTACATTCATCTGTTACAGCTTTAGTTACTAGTTACTTTAGTTACTCCACTACATTCATCTGTTACAGCTTTAGTTACTAGTTACTGTAGTTACTCCGCTACATTCATCTGTTACAGCTTTAGTTACTAGTTACTTTAGTTACTCCGCTACATTCATCTGTTACAGCTTTAGTTACTAGTTACTTTAGTTACTCCGCTACATTCATCTGTTACAGCTTTAGTTACTAGTTACTTTAGTTACTCCACTACATTCATCTGTTACAGCTTTAGTTACTAGTTACTGTAGTTACTCCGCTACATTCATCTGTTACAGCTTTAGTTACTAGTTACTTTAGTTACTCCGCTACATTCATCTGTTACAGCTTTAGTTACTAGTTACTTTAGTTACTCCGCTACATTCATCTGTTACAGCTTTAGTTACTAGTTACTTTAGTTACTAGTTACTTTAGTTACTCCGCTACATTCATCTGTTCCAGCTTTAGTTACTAGTTACTTTAGTTACTCCACTACATTCATCTGTTACAGCTTTAGTTACTAGTTACTTTAGTTACTCCACTACATTCATCTGTTACAGCTTTAGTTACTAGTTACTGTAGTTACTCCGCTACATTCATCTGTTACAGCTTTAGTTACTAGTTACTTTAGTTACTCCGCTACATTCATCTGTTACAGCTTTAGTTACTAGTTACTTTAGTTACTCCGCTACATTCATCTGTTACAGCTTTAGTTACTAGTTACTTTAGTTACTCCGCTACATTCATCTGTTCCAGCTTTAGTTACTAGTTACTTTAGTTACTCCGCTACATTCATCTGTTCCAGCTTTAGTTACTAGTTACTTTAGTTACTCCGCTACATTCATCTGTTACAGCTTTAGTTACTAGTTACTGTAGTTACTCCGCTACATTCATCTGTTACAGCTTTAGTTACTAGTTACTGTAGTTACTCCGCTACATTCATCTGTTACAGCTTTAGTTACTAGTTACTTTAGTTACTCCGCTACATTCATCTGTTACAGCTTTAGTTACTAGTTACTTTAGTTACTCCGCTACATTCATCTGTTCCAGCTTTAGTTACTAGTTACTTTAGTTACTCCACTACATTCATCTGTTACATCTTTAGTTACTAGTTACTTTAGTTACTAGTTACTTTAGTTACTAGTTACTGTAGTTACTCCGCTACATTCATCTGTTCCAGCTTTAGTTACTAGTTACTTTAGTTACTCTTACAGACTGTTACTTGAGTAACATTTTTACCGCAGGACTTGTACTCGTAACAGAGTATTTGTACAGTGAGGAGTTAGTACTTTCCCTGAAGTAAAGGATCTGAATACTCCGTCCAGCGCTGACGCTAAGAAAAAGAATCCGAAGTGCTTGTTGTCCATGTTACCCAACAATTCGTCCTGCTGTTTTTCAGGTGACACGTTACGTTTGCCCGCCATGTCGTCCAAAAAGAAGCCGGACGGCGACGAGCGCTTCCTCCGGGTGCAGAAGGACCCCAGGTTCTGGGAAATGCCCGAGAGGGACCGCAAAATCAAGATCGACAAGCGATTCCAGTCCATGTTTCATGACAAGCGCTTCAAGGAGAAGTACACGGTGGACAAGCGAGGCCGTCCCATCAACCAGACCTCCACGGAGGACCTGAAACGCTTCTACAAACTCTCGGACTCAGAGGACGAGGGGGGCGAGGGGGGCGCGGAGACGAAGAAGGCGGCAGAGGGCGAGAAAAAGAAAAAAGTAAAGGAGGAGCTGGTGAAGGCGGGGGAAGAGGGGAAGAAAGGGAAAGCAGCGCCGAGGAAGGACGGGAAAGGAGAGCAGCTTGAACGAGGTGTCCGAGTTGTTGACGAGCGTGAGTATGCCCGTTTATATCCGTTTCCTTCACTTCCTTCCCTCGCGTATCGGTCTGTCCCGCCGAGGAAGCCGAGGAAGCCATGTTCGTTGTTACGTTGCTTTTACTTCACATCCTAAAAACTGTTGTTTTTTTTCACTTTTATCTGTTTTTTTGGTCACTTTTTCCGATTTTTGAGCGTTTTTTTTTTCAGGTTTTTTTGCCACTTTTCCCGATGTTTTTGACGACTTTTTTTTTTTTTTTTTAGCATTTATTTCTTTATTTTTTTCTCACTTTTATCCAAGTATTTTTAGCACTTTTTCCGATTTTTTTTTTTTTTTTATTATTATTTTTTAGATTTTTGCCACTTTTCTCGATGTTTTTTGACGTTTTATTTTTTCGCATTTATTTATTTTTTCACTTGTATCCGTTTTTTTGGTCACTTTTTCCGATTTTTGAGCATTTTTTTTTTTTTTTTCAAAGATTTTTTTGCTACTTTTCCTGATGCTTTTGACGACTTTTTTTTTTGTAGCATTTATTTATTTATTTATGTTTTTCTCACTTTTATCTGTTTTTTTGTCACTTTTTCCGATTTTTGAGCGTTTTTTTTCAGTTTTTTTTGCTAATTTTCCCGATGTTTTTTGACGTTTTATTTTTTCGCATTTATTTATTTATTTTTTCACTTGTATCCGTTTTTTTGTCAGTTTTTCCGATTTTTGAGCGTTTTTTTTTTTTTCAAAGTTTTTTTTGCTACTTTTCCCGATGTTTCTGACTACTTTTTTTTAGCATTTTTTTTTTATTTTTTTGTCAGTTTTATCCAAGTTTTTTTTGCACTTTTTCCGAATTTTTTGATGATTTATTTTAGCATTTTTTGTTTTGTTTTGTTTTTTCAATTTTTTCAGCATTTTTTCCCCCTCACCTTTCTCCAGTTTTTTTTGGCATTTTTTTCAGTGTTTTTTTTTTTTTAATGCCATAAAAACCCCAAATTCAATGAAAGTAGTGAACTGATCATTTTCTTTACTAGTTGAGGGAACCATCTTCTAGAAAATGGGTCAGATTTGACCCCGAGGACAACAGCAGAGTTAAAGCAGCTGCTGTAATCTTTGAGTTGTCGTCACATCTGTACAGGTTCTCTGACCGGACTCTCGTAGCCGTCGGATTCTCTCAGATCAGCTGACCGGAGCACGTTATATTATTTTCCTCAGGAGTCGACGAGGAGGAGGAGGAGGAGCAGCAAACTGCGGAGGGGGTCTACGTTGACCTGGGAGACGCTGTCGCGGACAGCAGTGGGGAGGACGAAGACGAGGATGATGACGAGGATGATGATGCAGAAGAGGACAGCGACGTGGCGAGCGGATCCGGCGCGGAGGAGTCCGGTCTGGATTCGGAGGACGACAGCGAGCCAGATCTGGCCCGAGGGAAGGGAAACGTGGAGACGAGCTCGGATGAAGACGACGACGACGATGTGGACGCCATCCTGAGGAAAGAGGAAGAGGAGATCGAACACGACTGGGGAGAGCTCGCCAAAGACGCTCCGCGCAGCGACGAGGTAAGGAGGCGGTCGCCAAAACACGAACACGAACACAACACATGCTTTAACCCTCCTGTTGTCGGGTTTCTTTTTGACGACTTCATTGTCGATTATCCAAAAATAACACGGACGGATGATTCCACACAAGTACAGCAGGAGATCGGATCTCTACTCTCATTGAATTTGGGGAGATTTGTCCAAATTTTGTAGCATTTTGAGCATTTATCAATGAACGAAGAAGAAGTAACCTTAGTTTACGTTGTCCAATTTGGCCGAAATTTCTCACAATTGACAAGGAGTCCAGGCCTGAGGACATCTAGAGGCCACAACTGACTTTTGGTCATAGCGCCCCCCCGCTGGCAACAGGAAATGCGCCGTATATGACGAACATCATCCGATTTACATGAAACTTATAACGTGTGGTCTACATGTGATACTGAGCCACCCCCTATACTTTAACCACGCCCACTTACTCAGGCCACGCCCCCTTCATAACATTTGAACCGTTTAGGTAGTGTTGTGTGAGGTGTCATTGAACTCAGCAGGGCGTTCCCTTCTCATTGGTCATGGTTTGGTCCGCCCCCTATGCTTAAGCCACGCCCCCTTTTCTATCATTTATGACCCGTTTGATGTAGTTCCTTATGCGAGGTGTCATTGAACTCAGCAGAGAGTTCTAGGAGGCCCGCCTCCTATGCTTAAGCCACGCCCCTTTCACAGCTAATTAACTATCTTACGTAGACCCTTCTCAAGAGAGATTATAGAGAATCGTACATTCAGACACTTATCAGTCCTTCTAGTCTCTCCGCCAATTTTTGTGAGTCGCATCCAACGCTTTTCAACGGTGTAGTACGACGTCCGCTGGGGGTGCATTGCGTATTACGGAGCTGATTTCAAGTGCCAGTGGGAAGGCGGCGTTAGCCAGGCTGGCAGCAGCTTTCTGCGGTGAGAAATGGCCGGGAGACGTCGTGATAGCTGTCGGTACACGATCCGATGATAATCCTGTTGTACGAGGATTTACGACACTGCACGATCTGTTCCACGCTTCCGGTCGTAGTTGCAGCGGTCTGCCGTTAGCCTCCGCCGGAAAGCTAACGTTAGTTTAGCTAACAGCTAATTCGGCTAACCGCTAGCTGAGACAGCATGTAAAAGACCCTCAAACCTGAAAATAACCGTTCAAATATATAACAGCTGTTATGTTGGTTCTACTTTACTACTTGTGCTCATTTAAAAGACAAGCCGTAGCCTGCTTTCCCCAGTGTTTAGTTTGAGTTAACGTTATTTTAGACTGAATCAAGCTGTCAGCTAGCGGTTAGCCGAATTAGCTGTTAGCTAAACTAGCGTTAGCTTCCCGGTGGAGGCTAACCGTTCCCTTAATACATCCACGAGGCTAACGGCAGACCGCTACGAGTACGACAGGTCGTGCAGGGTTGTAAATCCCATGGACGTATTAAGAGAACTCGTAAAACCGGATTATCGTCTTGCGCTTACGCAGAACGGATCGTGTACCGACAATAACGTTGCATTAATCGGGTGATTTAGTTCGTCTTTGCAGAGAACAAAGATGCTGTATTTTTTAGTTTTATAGCGTCTTATTTTGTTAACATGTTCCAGATGGAGACGATGTGAGTTACTTACTGTTTACAGCTTACTTTACTTACTTCAGGCTGTTGGAGCTAGCTCAGGGGACAGACTGGAGGACACTAGGTGGTACAGCCTGAGACAGCTAGCTCAGGGGACAGACTGGAGGACACTAGGTGGTACAGCCTGAGACAGCTAGCTCAGGGGACAGACTGGAGGACACTAGGTGGTACAGCCTGAGACAGCTAGCTCAGGGGAGAGACTGGAGGACACTAGGTGGTACAGCCTGAGACAGCTAGCTCAGGGGAGAGACTGGAGGACACTAGGTGGTACAGCCTGAGACAGCTAGCTCAGGGGAGAGACTGGAGGACACTAGGTGGTACAGCCTGAGACAGCTAGCTCAGGGGACAGACTGGAGGACACTAGGTGGTACAGCCTGAGACAGCTAGCTCTGGGGACAGACTGGAGGACACTAGGTGGTACAGCCTGAGACAGCTAGCTCAGAGGAGAGACTGGAGGACACTAGGTGGTACAGCCTGAGACAGCTAGCTCAGAGGAGAGACTGGAGGACACTAGGTGGTACAGCCTGAGACAGCTAGCTCAGGGGAGAGACTGGAGGACACTAGGTGGTACAGCCTGAGACAGCTAGCTCAGGGGACAGACTGGAGGACACTAGGTGGTACAGCCTGAAACAGCTAGCTCTGGGGACAGACTGGAGGACACTAGGTGGTACAGCCTGAGACAGCTAGCTCTGGGGACAGACTGGAGGACACTAGGTGGTACAGCCTGAGACAGCTAGCTCAGAGGAGAGACTGGAGGACACTAGGTGGTACAGCCTGAGACAGCTAGCTCAGAGGAGAGACTGGAGGACACTAGGTGGTACAGCCTGAGACAGCTAGCTCAGAGGAGAGACTGGAGGACACTAGGTGGTACAGCCTGAGACAGCTAGCTCAGAGGAGAGACTGGAGGACACTAGGTGGTACAGCCTGAGACAGCTAGCTCAGAGGAGAGACTGGAGGACACTAGGTGGTACAGCCTGAGACAGCTAGCTCAGGGGACAGACTGGAGGACACTAGGTGGTACAGCCTGAGACATGCACAAAATTTAGCTTTTTGCTCCATTGTACCGAACTCGTACCGAACTGTCATGTCTGAACCGAACCGTGACTTCTGTGTACCGTTCCACACCTAATAAACACTAGAACGCTGTACGGTCCATCTCAGCTGAGAACGGAGAAATATCTGGCTGAGTCGAGTTATAACCAGGTCTGATGTGTGGAGATCTTTTAACTGTTTTCTGAACGTTTGTGTGTCAGGTGTCTACCCGACTGGCCGTCTGCAACATGGACTGGGACCGGATGAAAGCCAAAGACCTGCTGGCTCTGTTCAACTCCTTCGTACCTAAAGGAGGAGCTGTGCTGTCTGTCAAGGTAAAGCAGATGGCGGGCCCTATCTCGCACCCGGCGCAGCGCAAAGCCTGACACAAGAGTCTTTGCTAGTTTAAGACCGGCGCGGTTGTCAACGCACCTGCGCCCATCTGTGCGCCCATGGGCGTGCTGGTGTTACAGGGAGGTGTGTTCAGGTGCATTCTGGGTGTGCTGGTGTTACAGGGAGGTGTGTTCAGGTGCATTCTGGGCGTGCTGGTCTTACAGGGAGGTGTGTTCAGGTGCATTCTGGGAGTATTGCTATCTTGAGGCAGTGGGAAGTGATGGCACCATTGACCAACAAAAACCTGGTCTAAAGTCACTAACGCAGTCAATAGACGCAGCATAACGCTGGTCTAAAGTCAATAACATGTTACACACACACACACACACACACACACACACACACACACACACACACACAGGGACGCACAGCAGCACACATACACACACACACACACACACACACACACACACAGGGACGTACAGCAACACACACACACAGGGACGCACAGCAACACACACACACACACACACACACACAGGGACGCACAGCAGCACACACACACACACACACACACACACACACACACACACACACACACACACACACACACAGGGACGCACAGCAACACACACACACACACACACACACACACACACAGGGACGCACAGCAGCACACACACACACACACACACACAGGGACGCACAGCAGCACACACACACACACACATGCAGAAGATTACTAATAAAAATATTACGGTGCAAATCCTCCATCATAACAGCAATGCTCCAAGGTCCAAACGCGCCTGGCTTTTAAAGGGAATGGGAGATGATCTCTGATTGGTTGATTGCATGTTACGCCCAGAACACACCTCTGATTAATGAAGACACTAAGTCCAGCCCTTTAGAACCATGACCCGGCACACGGACCCTTTTTACTGCCGTCAAACTAGCAAAAGTGGATTCAGACACGCCCTGAACGCACCTGCACCAGGCGCTTCACGCCGTGACCTCAGACCGGTGAAATAGGACCCAAAAACTGAAAGGTTTTGCTGTCCACACTTTTTTAGATGATTGAATCTAAATCTAGATCTAAATGCTAACTGTTGACAGAGAAATGTCAGAACTACAGCTCTGTCTGCAGAGTTTCCTGTAATCCCAGCCAACTCCTCCAATCGGAGAGCTAGCGCTGCCTGTTCGTAGCCAGAGGAGACAAACGCATTCTCCTAAAGTAATGCTCGTACTTTACTTTATCTGCGTTTATTAACTCGGAGCAGTAAGAGATTCAGGTTTTTATTGTGGCATTGGTTATTTGATTGCTTATTTATTTATAAAGGACAACACACATTAATCAAAATTTCTGTAAGTGTGCCAGTGTTAGCCAGCTGGCTAATTTTCAACTGTAGTCCTTTGGCCAGATGATTTTAGACCAGAGCAGCAAGAAGCAGCACGATATTAGTACAGGTTAATCTACACAGACAGAAGTCAACCAGACATTGGTACAGATTAATCTATACAGACAGAAGTCAATGAGACATTAGTACAGATTAATCTATACAGACAGAAGTCAACGAGACATTGGTACAGATTAATCTATACAGACAGAAGTCAACGAGACATTAGTACAGATTAATCTATACAGACAGAAGTCAACGAGACATTAGTACAGGTTATTCTACACAGACAGAAGTCAACGAGATATTGGTACAGGTTATTCTACACAGACAGAAGTCAACGAGACATTGGTACAGGTTATTCTACACAGACAGAAGTCAACCAGACATTGGTACAGGTTATACTACACAGACAGAAGTCAACCAGACATTAGTACAGGTTAATCTATACAGACAGAAGTCAACGAGACATTGGTACAGGTTAATCTATACAGACAGAAGTCAACAAGACATTAGTACAGGTTATTCTACACAGACAGAAGTCAACCAGACATTAGTACAGGTTAATCTATACAGACAGAAGTCAACGAGACATTGGTACAGGTTATTCTACACAGACAGAAGTCAACCAGACATTAGTACAGGTTAATCTATACAGACAGAAGTCAACGAGACATTGGTACAGGTTAATCTATACAGACAGAAGTCAACAAGACATTAGTACAGATTAATCTATACAGACAGAAGTCAACGAGACATTAGTACATGTTAATCTATACAGACAGAAGTCAACAAGACATTAGTACAGGTTAATCTATACAGACAGAAGTCAACGAGACATTAGTACAGGTTATACTACACAGACAGAAGTCAACGAGACATTAGTACAGGTTAATCTATACAGACAGAAGTCAACAAGACATTAGTACAGATTAATCTATACAGACAGAAGTCAACGAGATATTAGTACAGGTTAATCTATACAGACAGAAGTCAACGAGACATTAGTACAGATTAATCTATACAGACAGAAGTCAACGAGACATTAGTACAGATTAATCTATACAGACAGAAGTCAACGAGACATTAGTACAGGTTATACTACACAGACAGAAGTCAACGAGACATTAGTACAGGTTAATCTATACAGACAGAAGTCAACAAGACATTAGTACAGGTTAATCTATACAGACAGAAGTCAACAAGACATTAGTACAGGTTAATCTATACAGACAGAAGTCAACGAGACATTAGTACAGATTAATCTATACAGACAGAAGTCAACGAGACATTAGTACAGACAGCTAAAACAACAGTAAAGTTTTCTCAGTTAGCCATGCAGTGGCACAGGAAGCATCAACACCCCAGCACAGCTACACATCAAACAGTATCCCCATTCAGTATAAGAAGCCATGCAAACATCAGAACACACCCAAGTAACATGGACCTAACCCATCTTCTAACACCGCTCAACCATGCAAAGCCGTAACAGCAGTAATGAAATGATAGTCGGCCTAGTCGAGTCTGTTTTATTTATACAGCCCAATATTACAAATTTGCCTCAAGGGACAGTCTGCAAACAAACACCACCGTCTGTCCTTTGACTCTAGATGCAATCTACATCCACACTACTACGTTTGGTTTAAAAACACAACATCTAACAGCTAGGTTTACGCAGGATGTCCTGCAGAAAATCTGTTAGTTAACCCTCACGTTGTCTTCGTTTCAGCCTTTCTGACATTTGTTTTTGCTTTTTCCAACGTTTTAAATTTTTCTTCTACACATTTTCAGCGTCAACACAAGGGTTAAGGTGGTGGGGGGTATTTGCCGTCAGACCGCCACATGGCAAGTAAATGTTTTTACCAAAATAGTTCTGTTTTTCAATCTTTATTTTGTCATTTTGGCAAAGGTGCAGCTACTCTCTCCTGTTCCTCTGCTGTCTGCATGTCAGAGCTTCGCAGGGGGAGGGCCGACACACACACACACACACACACACACACACACACACACACACACACACACACACACACACACACACACACACACACACACACACACATACAGGCGCAGACGCCAGCCACCACGTCACTTCTGTTTACTGATAGCTATCGTTTACCTCAGGCTAATTCATTAGCTAGTAAGTGCCGATTTTTGGCAACCAACGTTCCAAAAGATAAAACAATGAAATGAAATGTTAACCGATCTTTAACCGTTGACCGACGAGCAGGAAACTAGAGTCTCAGTCCACCCGTCCGGGAGGCTCTGACACACTTTCCGCGCTCCGTGTCCGCAGACAGCTGTAGGCTTGTACCGGTGTTGATGTTCTGTGCGTTGTCGGACACATGCAGCCAAGACTGACACAAGTCCACAGCCGCCATTTGGAAACACGGCTGCCCCCGATTTGGTTTGAAGACTCTGGGGTTGCTTTGTAGTGTAGTTGTTTACATTAGTATGTGTGTGATAAAGTGGGTCACTTTTCAAACTGGTGAACATCGTCTGTGAGAGAGCTGACGAGCAGTGCGTGCTGGGTGTTGTCTCAGATCTACCCGTCAGAGTTTGGGAAGGAGAGGCTGAAGGCGGAGCAGACCAAGGGACCGCTGGAGCTGAGAGCGCTGCCCGACGACTCGGAGGACGACACCGAGGAGGAGAAGTAAGTAACGCACGCTCATCCGAACTCTCTGTAAACATC
>CM042317.1:41273201-41283201 GCA_023566125.1 Zingel zingel
TTTTTGACATTTTTGAAAATTTTTTCACTTTTGACATTTTTTCACTTTTTTGACATTTTTTCACTTTTTGACATTTTTTCACTTTTTGACATTTTTTCACTTTTTTGACATTTTTTCACTTTTTGACATTTTTTCACTTTTTGACATTTTTTCACTTTTTGACATTTTTTCACTTTTTGACATTTTTTCACTTTTTTCACTTTTTGACATTTTTTCATTTTTTTGACATTTTTTCACTTTTTAGAATTTTTTTTCACTTTTTGGAATTTTTTCACTTTTTTGAAATGTTTTCACTTTTTTCGACATTTTTTCACATTTTTGACATTTTTTCACATTTTTGACATTTTTTCACTTTTTTCACTTTTTGACATTTTTTCACTTTTTTGACATTTTTTCACTTTTTTGAAATTTTTTTCACTTTTTTGAAATTTTTTCACTTTTTGACATTTTTTCACTTTTTGACATTTTTTCACTTTTTTGACATTTTTTCACTTTTTTGACATTTTTTCACTTTTTTCACTTTTTTGACATTTTTTCACTTTTTTGACATTTTTTCACTTTTTGACATTTTTTCACTTTTTTCACTTTTTTGACATTTTTTCATTTTTTGACATTTTTTCACTTTTTAGAATTTTTTTTCACTTTTTGGAATTTTTTCACTTTTTTGAAATGTTTTCACTTTTTGACATTTTTTTTGACATTTTTTCACTTTTTGAAATTTTTTTGACATTTTTTCACTTTTTTCGACATTTTTTCACATTTTTGACATTTTTTCACATTTTTTACATTTTTTCACTTTTTTCACTTTTTGACATTTCGTCACATTTAAAAAAAAATTCACTTTTTTTAACATTTTTGTCACTTTTTTGAACATTTCGTCACTTATGGACATTTGTCACTTTTATCAATTGTTTTTTCTTCAAAAGCTATAAAATTGACTAAAACACCCAAATTCAATGAAAGTCGTGAACTGATTATTTATTTAGCTCGTGAAGAGCGTTGTATGGAACCATCCACGTGTTATTTTTTGGACAATTTGTTTGAAAGAAACCCAAATTTCTGATACAGAATCTTTTTGACCCGAGGACAACAGGAGGGTTAGACAAACAGATGTTGTGTACCGTTAAAGCCAGACAACGGGACTTTGGGACTGATGTGTGTGAGACTGTGTTGAACCAATCAGGTGCAGCTCACGTGGGACGAGACGGACAACGAGCGCGTGACCGCCCTGAACAGGAACTTCAACAAGGACGAGCTGCTGGCCATGGACTTCAACGCCTACCTGGCCTCCTCCAGTGAAGACGAAGAAGAGGAGGGTGAGGAAGGAAGGTTTGAGTTCGGGGAGCCGGAAAGTGGAGACGAAGACGCAACAGCAGAGGGTGAGACAGAAACTAGAGACACCGAAACATTGTTGGAGCTCCTCACCCACTACGTTTACATGCACGTATTATTAGGGATGTCCCATAGAGCTGTCAGTCTTCCTCTATTATACCATTCAAATTCCATTTGTTATTTTTTTAAATATTCAAATAATATTCGAACATTTAATGCTCATATGCAGCCAGTTATTAATATGTACTGCACTACTCAGGCTTATGCATTGTCAATGCCACCATAAGCATGTGGCTGTTGTTACACGTTCTGTCCACTAGAGGGACTTCCAACTTCAGCCTGGCCTTGAAGGGGACCTACGTCACGGCGCTTTGCATTTCTGGCCCGCCGCTCTCTGTTTACGTTATATTCCACCACGAGGACACGGCGACAAACCCAACTCAGCAGAGAACTCTGTAATGAGACATTATCTAACAAGTGTAGTGAAGCGGCTCTGTTGTGAAGGCTAACGGTGCTCGGTTAGCACAATGACGCAGTTTTAGCTACCATCCATACAGTACAGTATCATAGCATGTCCTGTAGCTACCATCATACAGTCCAGTATCATAGCATGTCCTGTAGCTACCATCCATACAGTCCAGTATCATAGCATGTCCTGTAGCTACCATCATACAGTACAGTATCATAGCATGTCCTGTAGCTACCATCATACAGTCCAGTATCATAGCATGTCCTGTAGCTACCATCATACAGTACAGTATCATAGCATGTCCTGTAGCTACCATCATACAGTACAGTATCATAGCATGTCCTGTAGCTACCATCATACATTACAGTATCATAGCATGTCCTGTAGCTACCATCATACAGTCCAGTATCATAGCATGTCCTGTAGCTACCATCATACAGTCCAGTATCATAGCATGTCCTGTAGCTACCATCCATACAGTCCAGTATCATAGCATGTCCTGTAGCTACCATCATACAGTACAGTATCATAGCATGTCCTGTAGCTACCATCATACAGTCCAGTATCATAGCATGTCCTGTAGCTACCATCATACAGTACAGTATCATAGCATGTCCTGTAGCTACCATCATACAGTCTAGTATCATAGCATGTCCTGTAGCTACCATCCATACAGTCCAGTATCATAGCATGTCCTGTAGCTACCATCCATACAGTACAGTATCAAAGCATGTCCTGTAGCTACCATCCATACAGTCCAGTATCAAAGCATGTCCTGTAGCTACCATCATACAGTCCAGTATCAAAGCATGTCCTGTAGCTACCATCATACAGTCTAGTATCATAGCATGTCCTGTAGCTACCATCCATACAGGCCAGTATCATAGCATGTCCTGTAGCTACCATCATACAGTCCAGTATCATAGCATGTCCTGTAGCTACCATCCATACAGTCCAGTATCATAGCATGTCCTGTAGCTACCATCATACAGTCCAGTATCATAGCATGTCCTGTAGCTACCATCATACAGTACAGTATCATAGCATGTCCTGTAGCTACCATCCATACAGTACAGTATCATAGCATGTCCTGTAGCTACCATCATACAGTACAGTATCATAGCATGTCCTGTAGCTACCATCATACAGTCTAGTATCATAGCATGTCCTGTAGCTACCATCCATACAGTCCAGTATCATAGCATGTCCTGTAGCTACCATCATACAGTACAGTATCATAGCATGTCCTGTAGCTACCATCCATACAGTACAGTATCATAGCATGTCCTGTAGCTACCATCATACAGTACAGTATCATAGCATGTCCTGTAGCTACCATCATACAGTCTAGTATCATAGCATGTCCTGTAGCTACCATCCATACAGTCCAGTATCATAGCATGTCCTGTAGCTACCATCATACAGTACAGTATCAAAGCATGTCCTGTAGCTACCATCCATACAGTCCAGTATCAAAGCATGTCCTGTAGCTACCATCATACAGTCCAGTATCAAAGCATGTCCTGTAGCTACCATCCATACAGTCCAGTATCAAAGCATGTCCTGTAGCTACCATCCATACAGTCCAGTATCAAAGCATGTCCTGTAGCTACCATCATACAGTCCAGTATCAAAGCATGTCCTGTAGCTACCATCATACAGTCTAGTATCATAGCATGTCCTGTAGCTACCATCCATACAGGCCAGTATCATAGCATGTCCTGTAGCTACCATCATACAGTCCAGTATTATAGCATGTCCTGTAGCTACCATCATACAGTCCAGTATCAAAGCATGTCCTGTAGCTACCATCCATACAGTCCAGTATCATAGCATGTCCTGTAGCTACCATCATACAGTCCAGTATCATAGCATGTCCTGTAGCTACCATCCATACAGTCCAGTATCAAAGCATGTCCTGTAGCTACCATCCATACAGTCCAGTATCAAAGCATGTCCTGTAGCTACCATCATACAGTACGGTATCAAAATCAGCTGCAGGATAACTTTATGGGGTCTACTGCAATGCAATCTGAAGAAACACAAATTAAGATCTTTGGTTCAATTTCATGATTGTATTTTTCAACATTTCGGTATCTGCACCAAAGAATACATGTTTGTCTGTGTTACCAACTGGCTGTAAAGCCCAACCTCATCATGCATTACATCATAGATCTGAAAAAAAGAGACTAAATTCAGACAAAGTCCTTATTCTGAATATCCAAACGGAATATGCTGTTTACATGACCCGTATCAAATTGGGATGCATGTAAATGTACACCATTGAGTTATTCTCTGATGTCTTTTGTCGTGTGTGTTGTAGCTAAACGGCCGGCTGAGTCCGTCGTCGTGGAGGCGGAGAAGAAACCCCAGGAGGAGGAAGAGAAGAGAAGTAAAAAGCAGAGAAGCGATGTGCAGATCTCAAAGTACAGAGAGCTGCTGAAAGGAATCCAGGACAAAGAGACAAAGCTGCACGAAGACAGAGACATGGAGATGGAGATCACCTGGGTGCCAGGTACGAGGAGACAGCTAGCTAGACTATCTGAGTTCTCTCTCGCACGACTAAAACAACTTCTGAACGTCCACACGTTCCACCAAAACAAGTTCCTTCCTGAGACTATTTAGCAGAGGCACCGTGGCTCCGTCTGGAGCTTAGCCCTGCCCACGACGATTGTGATTGGTTTAACCCTCGTGTTGTCCTTGGGTCCAATTTGACCCGTTTTCAGCGACTGCACGGCCTATTTCTCTCTTAACATGTTCTCAGGAACACGTTACGGTGAACTATACGGTGAACCACGTGACGCGTTCGTCCAATCAGCTGCCGGTTTTCATTTTCTGGGAAATAATCAGACTGTTAATGGAAACAATACAGAGCAGCGCCGCCTGCTGCTATGGAGACGTATTGCGTGCAGAGCGTGCGCTCAAGTCGGCGTCTCTTCGGTGAGTTCTGAGGAACTTCTTGGACCTCGGGGACCCGACTGATCAGTCCGACTGGCTTTACTGCCGACGGTCGGCCGTCTGGTTGGTGTGTCAGGGCCTTAAGAGGCAGGACATCCTTAAAACTTTGTAGACCACAACATAACATGCAACACACAAAACATTAGTATAAAAACGTTAGTAAAACAGAAGAAAAAGGAATAGAAAACAGTGCATGACCAACGTGCTTGTGCATTCTGTGCAAATCATTTCAGCAGAGTGATTGCCGCTGGGATACAATTTTTAAATGTTGTAGTTGTGTAACCAGGAACTCTTAGCCTCCGTCCAGAGGGGAGATACTGGAAGTCCCTATTCAGAGGGTGTAGGCTATCTTCTGTGATAGCCGTAGCTATCCGCTGTAGTTGTTTAGCATACAGGGGTGTCAGCTTACCATTGACCATTTCACATTTTGTTATCAAATGTGTGTTTGATCTGTCTGCAGGGCTGAAGGAGACGACGGAGCAGCTGGTGAAGAAGAAGCTGGAGGGCACGGACCAGCGGACGCCCTGGGAGGACTTCTTACAGAAGAAGAAAGACCGCAAGAAGCAGAAGAAATCGCAAAGAAAAGAGGTGAGATGGACGACACGCAAACGCCACCCCACTAGGGGTGGAACGGTACACAGAAGTCACGGTTCGGGACATACCTCGGTTCAGACATCACGGTTCGGTTCAGACATCACGGTTCGGTTCAGACATCACGGTTCGGTTCAGACATCACGGTTCGGTTCAGACATCACGGTTCGGTTCAGACATCACGGTTCGGTTCGGTACAATGGAGGGAAAAGCATAACAAAAATGCAAAAGGCAATTTTTTTTATTGTGCATGTCTCAGGCTGTACCACCTAGTGTCCTCCAGTCTCTCCTCTGAGCTAGCTGTCTCAGGCTGTACCACCTAGTGTCCTCCAGTCTGTCCCCTGAGCTAGCTGTCTCAGGCTGTACCACCTAGTGGCCTCCAGTCTCTCCCCTGAGCTAGCTGTCTCAGGCTGTACCACCTAGTGTCCTCCAGTCTCTCCCCTGAGCTAGCTGTCTCAGGCTGTACCACCTAGTGTCCTCCAGTCTCTCCCCTGAGCTAGCTGTCTCAGGCTGTACCACCTAGTGTCCTCCAGTCTCTCCCCTGAGCTAGCTGTCTCAGGCTGTACCACCTAGTGTCCTCCAGTCTGTCCCCTGAGCTAGCTGTCTCAGGCTGTACCACCTAGTGTCCTCCAGTCTCTCCCCTGAGCTAGCTGTCTCAGGCTGTACCACCTAGTGTCCTCCAGTCTCTCCCCTGAGCTAGCTGTCTCAGGCTGTACCACCTAGTGTCCTCCAGTCTGTCCCCTGAGCTAGCTGTCTCAGGCTGTACCACCTAGTGTCCTCCAGTCTGTCCCCTGAGCTAGCTGTCTCAGGCTGTACCACCTAGTGTCCTCCAGTCTGTCCCCTGAGCTAGCTGTCTCAGGCTGTACCACCTAGTGTCCTCCAGTCTCTCCCCTGAGCTAGCTGAAACAGCCTGAATCATATAAAGTAAGATGTAAACAGTAAACAATAAGTAGGCTACCCCACATCATCTCTAGACTCCATCTGGAACTTGTAAACAAAATAAGACAATCAGCTAGTAGTGTGATATGGGAGACCAGCGCTGCTCTCATATGTGAATGCACAGAGCAGGGGTGTTAAAAGAGCAGCTTCGGTTACACAGAGCAGTTGGCGAATTGTGGCGTTAGCTTCACACGCTAACAGCGCAGCTAGCAGCAAACAGCGAAGCTAACGGGCCTGGAGGCCATTAGTGTTTGAGGCGAGAAGGGATCCAGCTACAGCTATGTCCGTGTTTGGTTGTATATGGAAGGGACTAGTTTGCTTCGTGTGGACTTAGCTTCAGAGCTAAGGGCAGGGCTACAGATTAGGTGTCCCTAAGAAAGGTTAGGTTAGGAAACAGTAGTTCCACATTACATTAATTCATTTGCACGCAAGTTTTATTTATTTTTATACCGTGTATTCTCCGTGTAAATTCATGAACCGAACCGAGACGCCCGTACCGCTTCGGTTCAATACGAAGACATGTACCGGTCCCCCCCTACACCCCACGGTGTATTAATTCACACACGAGACGCCTTTTAACCCTCCTGTTGTCCTCGGGGTCAACAGAACATGCAGAACGCATGGTTCCAGGTTCGCGAGTACAGTTAACGATCACTATACTTTTTCATTCAATTTTATAGCGTTTGAAAAATAATGAAGCGGCGTTGACTGTTTAGCGTGAAACGAACTTCTACAAAGCTTCTGGAAGGCCAGGGGTCGCACAGAAGACGACTCTGGAAAGGCCCAGGATTGGACGACGTACACGAACGATAAATCCACGACTGAACGATAATTTAGTTGTCTTTTCGTTTAATAAAAGGTATATTCAGGTACATCCCGGGCAGCATACGTATCCTGAAAACCAAGGTTGTCCTGAGAAATAATCTGCTATGAACCATCAGCGTTTAATGATCTTATATTTTCCATTTCGTATGGCGTTATTGGCGTGTTATCAAGACGCAAACTCGCTTTGTAGCGTGTTTATCAACGCCGTTTGGCCTCCGTTGACTTACATTACTTTGCGATTGTGTGTGAATTGACGCCGTAGAGCACGTGTCAAACTCGAGGCCCGCGGGCCAAATCCGGCCCCTCGCAGATTATGATCTGTCCCGCATATCAATTTAGGTTCACAATACATTTTGGCCCAACAAGTTTTTGTCACTTTTTCTGAAGTTTTTGTCGCTTTTTCTGAAATTTTTGTCACTTTTTCCGATGTTTTTGTCACTTTTTATCAGATTTTTGTCACTTTTTCCGAAGTTTTTGTTACTTTTTCTAAATTTTTTGTCACTTTTTCCGAAGTTTTTCACTTTTTCCAACATTTTTGTCACTTTTTCTCAGATTTTTGTCACTTTTTCCGACATTTTTGTCACTTTTTCCGAAGTTTTTGTTACTTTTCCCGACATTTTTGTCACTTTTTCTCAGATTTTTGTCACTTTTTCCAACATCTTTGTCACTTTTTCCGACGTTTTTGTCACTTTCTGAAGTTTTTGTCGCTTTTTCTGAAGTTTTTGTCACTTTTTCCGAAGTTTTTGTCACTTTTTCTCAGATTTTTGTCACTTTTTCCGACATTTTTGTCACTTTTTCCGAAGTTTTTGTTACTTTTTCTAATTTTTTTGTCACTTTTTCTGAAGTTTTTCACTTTTTCCAACATTTTTGTCACTTTTTCTCAGATTTTTGTCACTTTTTCCGACATTTTTGTCACTTTTTCCGAAGTTTTTGTTACTTTTCCCGACATTTTTGTCACTTTTTCTCAGATTTTTGTCACTTTTTCCAACATCTTTGTCACTTTTTCCGACGTTTTTGTCACTTTCTGAAGTTTTTGTCGCTTTTTCTGAAGTTTTTGTCACTTTTTCCGAAGTTTTTGTCACTTTTTCTCAGATTTTTGTCACTTTTTCCGACATTTTTGTCACTTTTTCCGAAGTTTTTGTTACTTTTTCTAATTTTTTTGTCACTTTTTCTGAAGTTTTTCACTTTTTCCAACATTTTTGTCACTTTTTCTCAGATTTTTGTCACTTTTTCCGACATTTTTGTCACTTTTTCCGAAGTTTTTGTTACTTTTCCCGACATTTTTGTCACTTTTTCTCAGATTTGTCGACCAAACTGTACGTGAGAAAGACTATGACGCATGCAATAATACAGTCAAAGATATTTGACTTTTTCAATTAAATAAACACATGTCAGTAAACTAAACATGTCTGGCCCTTGATGTGATTCTTATTTTCCAGCGTGGCCCTCTGGGAAATTGAGTTTGACACCCGTGCCGTAGAGAGTAGTGACAGGGCGAAAGCTTTCATCCAGGAGATCGGGTATCGTGTCCAGCGTGTCACGTTTCCTAAACCCAACCGTAGCTTTCTTCTCGCGATAACACGCCAACTGGCGTGTATGTTTACGTCCGCTGTATACGGCGTAGACATACACGCGGATCGCTCAAAATGCGTACAGGTAACACGCCACTTGGCTTAAGAATGTTGCCTCTGTGGTTTTCTCAATCCATTTTCTGTGTCCTCTTGCATCAGGGAGAGGACGAGGAAGATCTCAGCGAAGACGAGCTTCCTCCAGACGTGGATCTCAGTGACCCCTTCTTCGCCGACGAGCTCGCCGCTACAGGTGATCAATGCTGTCAACCGATAGGGCTGTAAGGGGCGGACTGGGACAAAGATCAGGTCTTGGCAATTCCGTCCCTTACCGGCCCTATTTCAGACGGGGACATTATTTGCTTTATAATTGCAAAAACCAGACTCACGTGAGATTACGGCAACAGCACCGTGAGGCACACTTAATGAAATAATGCACACACTTTAAATACACTACCATGGCACCATCTTAGAATACAATGGAAATGCTTCAATATTTCAATTATTACAAACTCTTAGGGTCCCATTTTAACGGTCTGAGGTCACGGCGTGGAGCGCCTGGTGCAGGTGCGTTCAGGGCGTGTCCAAATCCACTTTTGCTAGTTTGACAGCGGGAAAAGGGTCCGTGTGCCGGGTCATGGTTCTACAGGGTTGGACTTAGTGTCTTCATTCATCAGAGGTGTGTTCTGGGCGTAACATGCAATCAACCAATCAGAGATCATCTCCCATTCCCTTTAAAAGCCAGGCGCGTTTGGACCTTGGAGCATTGCTGTTATGATGGAGGATTAGCACCGTAATATTTTTATTTGTAATCTTCTGCGTGTGTGTGTGTGTGTGTGCGCGCTGTTGTGCGTCCCTGTGTGTGTGTGTGTGTGTGTGTGTGTGTGTGTGTGTGTGTGTGTGTGTGTGTGTGTGTGTGTGCTGCTGTGCGTCCCTGTGTGTGTAACAAGCATAGTGTGCACGTGATGTGCACGAGCCTAGGAGCATTTTACTAATGCTCTGTTAAAATAACAATGAAATGCTGCGTTAGTGACTTTAGACCAGGTTTTTGTTGGTCAATGGTGCGATCACTTCCCGCTGCCTCAAGATAGCAATACTCCCAGAATGCACCTGAACACACCTCCCTGAAAGACCAGCACGCCCAGAATGCACCTGAACACACCTCCCTGTAAGACCAGCACGCCCAGAATGCACCTGAACACACCTCCCTGTAAGACCAGCACGCCCAGAATGCACCTGAACACACCTCCCTGTAAGACCAGCACGCCCAGAATGCACCTGAACACACCTCCCTGTAAGACCAGCACGCCCAGAATGC
>CM042317.1:41288201-41293201 GCA_023566125.1 Zingel zingel
GCAGCGATCGATTGGGCCTCGTGCCAGATTAACTAGGACAACAGATTAGTTCCTGGTAATTACATGAAAGTCTTTTCTGACAATAAATGAAAGATTTTTCAAATGGCATGTCTATTTTCTCTCTGTGGAGCTGAGATGTGTGTGTGTGTGTGTGTGTGTGTGTGTGTGTGTGTGTGTGTGTGTGTGTGTGTGTGTGTGTGTGTGTGTGTGTGTGTGTGTGTGTGTGTGTGTGTGTTCATGTCGTTTTCTTTGTTTTTCCTACTTGGAAGTTAATGTTATTTGTGGAAATGTTTTCATGTATGTCTGTTGGTGATATTAATCTCATGTATGTTTGTATGTAGCGTCACTGTGTCCACGTTCGGACAGAACTCGCTGCTATCGGCCATATTCGGACACTTCCGACCTGACGCCATTTCCGATCTTTTCGCGGTACTTTACGTTTCCGATCATCACAAAAAAATTGAGCAGAATTGATCTATACCCATCTAACAATCTATGTATGAATGTTCCTATATGTACGTGGACATTTAGATGTATAATTAGTATATGAAAGTTACTTTGATGAGGAAAAGAAGTACGAACGCTCGGGCGACGATCTTTCCCTCTAAAAAGTTTCTATTTTTACTGAACTGGACATCAAGGAGCTTTTATTGCATAGTTCAGAGTTGTTGAAGCATGTCATTTTATTGTGAAGGACGGACGTACGATCCGGTAGTTTTGACAGCATTGATGGGACTTAATACCCCCCGAAAAACCAGCAACGGCCAGCGTTTAGCTAGCTACAGCGAGGAGATAGTCCGGTTATGGCCGAGGGTAGCGTACGGCTAGTTCACTGGTGATAGCGTCCTTTAGCCGGCTCTTGTGAAGTAGAAGCTAAAGTAAACAGTTAAAAGTATATACCGTTAGAAAGGTAAGAAGTTACACTTTAGTTTAAACACCATTCAATTAACTGAAAACATTAATAGATCATTTATATTTGAGCAGATATTTAGATAGAACGTTAGCCAAAAAGGGTCCGAACGTGGACACAGTGACGCTATGTGTATTTCCTCTTCTTTTTTTTTTTATATACGAGCTACCCAGGGATGCACAAAGAATTTCAGCCTTGGCTGACAATAAAGTCGTATTGTGTATAGAGTCAACATATTTTCACATGTTAATCACTGAACTATGTTTATTTCAACCATAACTAGAGTTGTGATGGTTTGAACATTGGAAAAGACGACCCCAAAACGCCTTTTCATAGTTATATTTTGTTTCTGTCGGCTCTGAATAAAGTGTATTTTTAAGATGCTAAAATTGCTCTTTATTTACATGGAGTCTGGTGGGTTAAGGCTGGTTACACACTGGAAGCGTCACGCGAGCGTGGCGTTCCTGTTGCGTCTCAGAAGCGTGGCGGCTGCGTGGATTTTTCTGTGTCCTCCACACCAGAAGCTGCTCCTGCTGCTGGGTACAGGGGGGGGGGGGGGGGGGGGCTGATCTCGGGACATAGCGCCGACAGATTCAAACTCTGAAAAATGGGTAAGTGGGCTGTCTGTTTATAACAACTTTGTGTAGAGCAGATATAGCCGATCTGATGTTGGACCGTCACTCAGAACACACACTACGCTGTTATTGTAGCCTATCCTACCCTTTATATATAGGATACACACATGTTATCCTACCCTTTATATATAGGATACACACATGTTATCCTACCCTTTATATATAGGATACACACGTGTTATCCTACCCTTTATATATAAGATACACACATGTTATCCTACCCTTTATATATAGGATACACACATGTTATCCTACCCTTTATATATAAGATACACACATGTTATCCTACCCTTTATATATAGGATACACACATGTTATCCTACCCTTTATATATAGGATACACACATGTTATCCTACCCTTTATATATAGGATACACACATGTTATCCTACCCTTTATATATAGGATACACACATGTTATCCTACCCTTTATATATAGGATACACACATGTTATCCTACCCTTTATATATAGGCTACATACATATGTTATCCTACCCTTTATATATAAGATACACACATGTTATCCTACCCTTTATATATAGGATACACACATGTTATCCTACCCTTTATATATAGGATACACACATGTTATCCTACCCTTTATATATAGACTACATACATATGTTATCCTACCCTTTATATATAGACTACATACATATGTTATCCTACCCTTTATATATAGACTACATACATATGTTATCCTACCCTTTATATATAGGATACACACATGTTATCCTACCCTTTATATATAGGCTACATACATGTTATCCTACCCTTTATATATAGACTACACACATATGTTATCCTACCCTTTATATATAGGATACATACATGTGTTATCCTACACTTTATATATAGGCTACATATGTTATCCTACACTTTATATATAGGCTACATATGTTATCCTACCCTTTATATATAGGATATATACATATGTTATCCTACCCTTTATATATAGACTACATACATATGTTATCCTACCTTTTATATATAGGCTACATACATATGTTATCCTACACTTTATATATAGGCTACATATGTTATCCTACCCTTTATATATAGGCTACATATGTTATCCTACCCTTTATATATAAGCTACATATATATGTTATCCTACCCTTAATATATAGGATACATACATATGTTATCCTACCCTTAATATATAGGATACATACATGTTATCCTACCCTTTATATATAGGCTACACATGTTATCCTACCCTTTATATATAGGCTACATATGTTATCCTACCCTTTATATATAAGCTACATATATATGTTATCCTACCCTTTATATATAGGCTACATACATATGTTATCCTACCCTTTATATATAGGCTACATACATATGTTATCCTACCCTTTATATATAGGCTACACATGTTATCCTACCCTTTATATATAGGCTACACATGTTATCCTACCCTTTATATATAGGCTACACATGTTATCCTACCCTTTATATATATAGGATACATACATATGTTATCCTACCCTTTATATATAGGATACACACATGTTATCCTACCCTTTATATATAGGATACATACACATGTTATCCTACCCTTTATATATAGGATACATACACATGTTATCCTACCCTTTATATATAGGATACACACATGTTATCCTACCCTTTATATATAGGCTACATACATATGTTATCCTACCCTTTATATATAGGCTACATACATATGTTATCCTACCCTTTATATATAGGCTACATACATATGTTATCCTATCCTTTATATATAGGATACACACATGTTCTCCTACCCTTTATATATAGGATACATACATATGTTATCCTACCCTTTATATATAGGATACACACGTTATCCTACCCTTTATATATAGGATACACACATATGTTATCCTACCCTTTATATATAGGCTACATACATATGTTATCCTACCCTTTATATATAGGCTACATACATATGTTATCCTACCCTTTATATATAGACTACACATGTTATCCTACCCTTTATATATAGGCTACATACATATGTTATCCTACCCTTTATATATAGGATACATACATGTTATCCTACCCTTTATATATAGGATACACACATATGTTATCCTACCCTTTATATATAGGCTACATACATATGTTATCCTACCCTTTATATATAGGATACATACATATGTATCCTACCCTTTATATATAGGATACATACATATGTTATCCTACCCTTTATATATAGGATACATACATATGTTATCCTACCCTTTATATATAGGATACATACATATGTTATCCTACCCTTTATATATAGGATACACACATATGTTATCCTACCCTTTATATATAGGATACATACATATGTTATCCTACCCTTTATATATAGGATACATACATATGTTATCCTACCCTTTATATATAGGATACATACATATGTTATCCTACCCTTTATATATAGGATACATACATATGTTATCCTACCCTTTATATATAGGATACACACATATGTTATCCTACCCTTTATATATAGACTACATACATATGTTATCCTACCCTTTATATATAGGATACATACATATGTTATCCTACCCTTTATATATAGGATACATACATATGTTATCCTACCCTTTATATATAGGATACATACATATGTTATCCTACCCTTTATATATAGGATATACACATATGTTATCCTACCCTTTATATATAGGCTACACATGTTATCCTACCCTTTATATATAGGATACATACACATGTTATCCTACCCTTTATATATAGGATACATACATATGTTATCCTACCCTTTATATATAGGCTACATATGTTATCCTACCCTTTATATATAGGATACATACATATGTTATCCTACCCTTTATATATAGGATACACACATATGTTATCCTACCCTTTATATATAGGCTACACATGTTATCCTACCCTTTATATATAGGATACATACACATGTTATCCTACCCTTTATATATAGGATACATACACATGTTATCCTACCCTTTATATATAGGATACATACATATGTTATCCTACCCTTTATATATAGGCTACATATGTTATCCTACCCTTTATATATAGGCTACACATGTTATCCTACCCTTTATATATAGGTTACACATGTTACCCTACCCTTTATATATAGGATACATACATATGTTACTATGGAAAATTAAAACGCTATTTGATATTTTTCAGTTGGAGTTGTTGACAGAAGAAAAGCCGTTGCAGCTCTTCTTCTGTTAAGAGTTCTCCGGAGGGGAGAGAGTTGTTAAACATGAATATATAGCCTACTGATCTGATTAAAGCCAGACAACGTCGGCAGTATTGACTGCAAAATATGTTACAGAATATTTCCTTCTGTATGACAGGTGCTATATTTAAAAATCTTTTCTCTGAAATGTTTTATTACATTTATATCGACACTGATGTCAAAACCTCGAGACTTTCAAACATCAAGATGTCCTTAATTAATATGC
>CM042317.1:41298201-41323201 GCA_023566125.1 Zingel zingel
ACACACACACACACACACACACACACACACACACACACACGCAGAAGATTACTAATAAAAATATTACGGTGTAATCCTCCATCATAACAGCAATGCTCCAAGGTCCAAACACGCCTGGCTTTTAAAGGGAATGGGAGATGATCTCTGATTGGTTGCTTGCATGTTACGCCCAGAACACACCTCTGATTAATGAAGACACTAAGTCCAACCCTTTAGAACCATGACCCGGCACACGGACCCTTTTTACCGCCGTCAAACTAACAAAAGTGGATTTGGACACGCCCTAAACACACCTGCGCCAGGCGCTTCACGCCGTGACCTCAGATCGTTGAAATAGATCCCAGCGAGTGAACGTGGCCCTTTGGCTTTAAGGAGGAATATGCGTTAACTCGGTAGTTTTGACAGCCCTAATCTCAACCCCTCAGACGAGTCTCGTGTGGGTGAGTGTTTGTGCGTTGGTCGGTGGAGACGAACCTGCGGCCTCGGCGGCGGAGCTCGTTGAGCAGCGTCACCACCTGGCGCGCCCCGGTGCAGCCCAGAGGGTGACCCAGAGCGATCGCTCCCCCGTTGGGATTCACCTTCTCCAGCGGGATCCCCAGCTGCTCCACGCAGTACAGGGCCTGCAGCGAGGAGGGGGGGGGGGGGCAGTTAGACTGATCTCACACACACAGATACATACAGATACACACACACACACACAGATACATACAGATACACACACACACACACAGATACATACAGATACACACACACACACACACAGATACATACAGATACACACACACACACACACACACACACAGATACATACAGATACACACACACACACACACACACACAGATACATACAGATACACACACACACACACACACACACACAGATACGTATATATACACAGATACACACACACACACACACACACACACACACACACACACACACACACACACACACACACACACACACACACACACACACACACACACACACACACACACATCCAGCCATTGAAGAGAAACATCCACTTTCAGGTCTGAACTCACCTGACTGGCGAAGGCCTCGTTGATTTCAAACACGTCGATATCAGCCACCGTTAGTCCTGAGAGGAGGAACGGGAGTTAGAACAGGGGTTCTCAAATGGGGGTCCGTGTCCCCCTAGGGGTACTCTGGAGGACTGCAGGGGGTCCGTGTCCCCCTAGGGGTACTCTGGAGGACTGCAGGGGGTACGTGTCCCCCTAGGGGTACTCTGGAGGACTGCAGGGGGTCCGTGTCCCCCTAGGGGTACTCTGGAGGACTGCAGGGGGTACGTGTCCCCCTAGGGGTACTCTGGAGGACTGCGTGAGACGTGGGCGCTTTTTGTCACTATTTCAACCTGTTCTTGCCTTCCTTCCTCGAGTCTGTTCGGTGTTCTGAGGAACTTTTTGGACCAACTCGGGGACACTGATCAGTCCGACTGCCTTCTCTGCCGCCGGTCGGCCGTCTGGTTGGTGTGTAACGGCCTTAAAAGGTGCCCTGCTACACAAAACCGTTTTTACTTGTATTTTTTGAAATCTGTCGGGTCCATATGTGTTGGTGTTGTCGTGAATGTGAAATGAACGGCTGCCTCCTCTGTCAGCTCTAGCCACTGGACAGAAATAAGCAGAGAAATCAGGCCAACTACAAAAGCTGGTCAGTCTGACATCATGTTGCCTGAGCTCATTACTATTCATGAGCTCGCCCAGTTGCGCTGGGTAAAGGATGCTGATAGCCAGGCTCTCATTGGCTAGCTGTTAGCCAATCAGAGTCGGGCAGCTTAGCCAGTTGAATATTAATGAGAGCTGGCACAAATGGAGCTGAGTCTTCCTGCAGGCTTTCTATACCACGCTAGAATGGCTTGAAACAAGGTAACCAAGTTACAGAGTCCATGGTAGACCTTCAGACGTTACCGTAAAGTGATGACATACGTGTGGCGGGGCACCTTTAAGACGCGAGGAAGGGAAGCCAGTGGAGGAGTCCAGGAGGCGGTTTAAGAGAACTGATATTTTTACAGTCTATATGCATAAATGTACTTAGTTACTTTCCACCTCAGTGAGGAAGTTAATGGTCACACATCTCACCGGCCTGCTCCAGAGCCGCGGGGATGGCGACCGCCGGTCCAATCCCCATCAGATCCGGGGGGACCCCCACCACCGCACTGGCCCTCAGGACTCCCAGGACGGGCAGGCCCAGAACCTCCACCGCAGACCTGCGGCCAATCAGCACGGCCGCTGCTCCGTCACTCACCTGGCTGGAGTTCCCTGTGTGTGTGTGTGTGTGTGTGTGTGTGTGTGTGTGTGTGTGTGTGTGTGTGTGTGTGTGTGTGTGTGTGTGTGTGTGTGTATGAGAGAGATGAAAGAGAACAAAATTTAATTTCATTATGTATACTTGTACTTATTTAATAAGTGCCCAAAAGCCATATCGCGCTAACGGTTATAGTTTGTTGACGTTGCCAAAGCAACGTTGGAGACCCGGCAAATTTGAGATTTTGCTCTGCAAGTCCATCTGGCCAAGACCCCATTTAAACCCATTTCAAATGTCCCTGAAATCGAGGCACCAATCACAACGGTTGAGGCGGGCTCTACACCAATCACAACCGCTGAGGCGGGCTTTACACCAATCACAACCGTTGAGGCGGGCTTTACACCAATCACAACCGTTGTGGCGGGCTTTACACCAATCACAACCGTTGAGGCGGGCTTTACACCAATCACAACCGTTGAGGCGGGCTCTACACCAATCACAACCGTTGAGGCGGGCTCTACACCAATCACAACCGTTGAGGCGGGCTCTACACCAATCACAACCGTTGAGGCGGGCTTTACACCAATCACAACCGTTGAGGCGGGCTCTACACCAATCACAACCGTTGAGGCGGGCTCTACACCAATCACAACCGTTGAGGCGGGCTTTAGGGCTTTACACCAATCACAACCGTTGAGGAGGGCTCTACACCAATCACAACCGTTGAGGCGGGCTCTACACCAATCACAACCGTTGAGGCGGGCTCTACACCAATCACAACCGTTGAGGCGGGCTCTACACCAATCACAACCGTTGAGGCGGGCTCTACACCAATCACAACCGTTGAGGAGGGCTTCACGCGCCGACGATAGCGCAGCGACGGCGAGCAGCTTTTTGTTTACATTCAACATGACGGCCACCGAAGCACAGCGTCACCCAGATCGTTGGTCTGATTGGTTGACGGACTGTCCAATGGCACCCAGAGGCATTTGAGTGGCATCCATTGGTGACGCCCCCTTTGGAAATGAACTGTCAATTAACCTTCCCCTTCCCCCCCACCCCCCCTCAGTTACAGCTGAGGAGGCTCTGGGCTCAACCAGCAAAGTACAAGACTTCATACAAACATACTTAAGTAGAAGTACAATCACAGATTTTAAAAAATACTTAATAAATATAAATAACTGGCCTTTCAAAATAAAAGCCTGCCTGCCTCTATGGGAATCTAACATAGGGGTGGACTGACTTATGCCCCCTGTATTTCAAGGAAGAACATTTATTTATTGACGATACATTATTCATTCACAAAGAACATTGGTGTCCTTAAAGGTCGGATTTTTCCTAATTTGTTTTAATTAAGGCATTAAGATCAATTCCTCTTTTTAGTCAACTTTAGCGTGGGTGTATTCACTTATGCTGAGCACTGTAGCTGGACTTGAACGGCCTTCTTTTGACTGAAAGTGCTGCCAAACATCACTTTTTCTGCTCACCAGTTCCATTTCCACTTCCTCACAGCCGGCTGCATTGAACGCTCCACCTACGTTAACACCTTCCCGTAATCAACAGCGCCGTCATCACGGCGACCAGCGTAGCGCGCGGAGTGCAAGCGTAGGGTTCGGAAACCCAACCCCGTCAAAAAGCCCAATATTCGGCCCAATCAGAAGCCGGATCCTGGATTCGGTGCATCCCTGATTCTTTCAAATCGCGATTGTTAGAAAATGATGACTACTCTTTCCTTTTCTGTTAATATTAAACTGTTTGCATGGTAACAACTAAGACGAAATACAGTTTGCCTCTCACGAGATAATCCTGGGAGACACTACTGACTGACCTTGTGAGAAGCACAGGATGCTCCGGAGGGCAGAGCAGGCGGTGGAGACGCCCGGCCTGACCGGAAATAACATCGACTTTGTATTATGACTTCATGTTAATCATAAAAAAGCTGCTGTGGAAGGATTTTGTCACTTTCTGTACTTTGCACAAGTAAAAATTAACTTTGAGAAGAACTTCAGTGTTTCTGTCTATTATTTGATAAATAATTATCTTAAAAGGTCCGATGATATGGTGCTCTTTGGATGCTTTTATATAGGCCTTAGTGGTCCCCTAATACTGTATCTGAAGTCTCTTTATATAGGTATTAGTGGTCCCTAATACTGTATCTGAAGTCTCTTTTATATAGACCTTAGTGGTCCCCTAATACTGTATCTGAAGTCTCTTTTATATAGGCCTTAGTGGTCCCCTAATACTGTATCTGAAGTCTCTTTATATAGGCCTTAGTGGTCCCCTAATACTGTATCTGAAGTCTCTTTATATAGACCTTAGTGGTCCCCTAATACTGTATCTGAAGTCTCTTTATATAGACCTTAGTGGTCCCCTAATACTGTATCTGAAGTCTCTTTTATATAGACCTTAGTGGTCCCCTAATACTGTATCTGAAGTCTCTTTATATAGACCTCAGTGGTCCCCTAATACTGTATCTGAAGTCTCTTTATATAGGCCTTAGTGGTCCCCTAATACTGTATCTGAAGTCTCTTTTATATAGGCCTTAGTGGTCCCCTAATACTGTATCTGAAGTCTCTTTTATATAGACCTTAGTGGTCCCCTAATACTGTATCTGAAGTCTCTTTATATAGACCTTAGTGGTCCCCTAATACTGTATCTGAAGTCTCTTTATATAGACCTTAGTGGTCCCCTAATACTGTATCTGAAGTCTCTTTTATATAGACCTTAGTGGTCCCCTAATACTGTATCTGAAGTCTCTTTATATAGACCTTAGTGGTCCCCTAATACTGTATCTGAAGTCTCTTTATATAGACCTTAGTGGTCCCCTAATACTGTATCTGAAGTCTCTTTTATATAGACCTTAGTGGTCCCCTAATACTGTATCTGAAGTCTCTTTCCTGAAATTCAGCCTTGGTACAGAATTACAGCCACTAGAGCCAGTCCCACAATGAGCTTTCCTTAGGATGTGCCATTTCTGTGTCTGTAGCTTTAAATGCTATTGAGGAGGAGGGGGGGGGGGGGGGGGGGGGGGGGGGGGCAAGGTGGAGGGTGGGGGTGTGGTCTTGACCAGCTGCCACTTTGCTTGTTTGAAAGCCATGATGTCTCTCTCTCTCTCTCATGGGCGGGCCAAATTCTCTGGGCGGGCAAAGCAGAGAAAGGGGAGGTAACCTTTCCCCTTATGACGTCATAAAGGGAAGATTCCAGATCGGCCCATCTGAGCTTTCATGTTCTCAAAACCAGAGCAGGATACCCAGGGCTCGGTTTACACCTATCACCATTTCTAGCCACTGGGGGACCAGAGGCAGGCTGGGGGAACTCATATTAATGTTAAATAACCTCATAAAGTGACATGTTCATGCCATGGGACCTTTAACAGCCTGACTCAGTTACAGTAGCGTGACTAACGTGTAATCCGCTACTTTCTCCCTCCGGTGAGCACCAGCTGAGAGATGTAACAGCTGACCTGCCGTGGTGCTGCCGTCGGGCTTGAAGGCCGGCCGGAGTTTCCCCAGACCGGCCAGCGTCGTGCCCGCTCTGACGCCGTCGTCTCGGTCCACGGTCACCTGCCGCTCGCTACCGTCGGCGTCCACAAACCGGGTGCTGACGGGAACGATCTCCCGCTCAAACGCGCCCGTGTCCTGCGCCCGCGCCGCTCTGTGAAGGGTTAGGGTTAAAGATAGTGTTGTAAGGTAACAAAGTACAATTACTTTGTTACTGTACTTAAGTATCTGTACTTACAGATACTTTAAGACTTTTATTCAAGACTTTAACTTCTACCAAAGTCGTTTTCTGGTAACATAATTGTACTTTTACTCAAGTATTGCTTCCAAGTACCTTATACAAGACTGGTTAAAGATGTCGGAGCTTTAAAGGGTCCTTATTTTCTACCTGGACCCCGATTTCCATGCGTTTTTTGCTTTGATTTCAGTGAAAGACTCGTATATGCCAAGAATGTCGGAAAAAAAACGTCAAAAACGCTGAAAATGTCGGAAAAAGCTATAAAAGCTAGGCGCGCTAATATTTATTGAGAACCCAAATTGATATGCGGGCCGGTTCAAAGTCTGCAAGGGGCCGGATTTGGCCCGCGGGCCTCGAGTTTGACAAATGTGCTAAAGGGCAGTTGCGCACCTTCAATTTCCGTCCACTAAAAAAGAGTCAAAATGATCAGTTATACTAAATTAAAAAACTGCCGCTGAAGAGATAGTTACAGTACACGTTGTTGTGGTTTTAAAAGTTAGTTATTATGTCATAAGTGGTCTGACGTGTGTCTAAGTGACTAATGTGAACAAAAATCTCTGAAACTGGTCCAGTATTGAGCGAGAACGCTGTAACCGGAAGCCTTTAAACCGGGCTGTAACGTAACCCGACAGGATAAATGATCAGCATCAGCTAGCGTCCACTAAAAGTTCTGTTGTTGATGCTGACAGACTCAGATTATTATTCTAAGTCTGACAACATTATGACAGGATCCCTACAGAGATAGACCTTTTAGTTAAAGAGGAAGATCCTTTTAGTTTAACATGGAACAGCCCCGAAATCACCATCACCAAACTACACCAGACTCCATGTAAATAATCAGGACTTTTAGCGTGTATAGAGCCAGCATATTTCCACCAGACTCCATGTAAATAATCAGGACTTTTAGCGTGTATAGAGCCAGCATATTTCCACCAGACTCCATGTAAATAATCAGGACTTTTAGCGTGTATAGAGCTAGCATATTTCCACCAGACTCCATGTAAATAATCAGGACTTTTAGCGTGTATAGAGCCAGCATATTTCCACCAGACTCCATGTAAATAATCAGGACTTTTAGCGTCTATAGAGCCAGCATATTTCCACCAGACTCCATGTAAATAATCAGGACTTTTAGCGTGTATAGAGCTAGCATATTTCCACCAGACTCCATGTAAATAATCAGGACTTTTAGCGTGTATAGAGCCAGCATATTTCCACCAGACTCCATGTAAATAATCAGGACTTTTAGCGTCTATAGAGCCAGCATATTTCCACCAGACTCCATGTAAATAATCAGGACTTTTAGCGTGTATAGAGCCAGCATATTTCCACCAGACTCCATGTAAATAATCAGGACTTTTAGCGTGTATAGAGCCAGCATATTTCCACATGTAAATGGGTGAATTAAGGGTTTATTTCAACCAAACCAGAGTGGTGATTGTTGGAACAGCGGAAAGATGAACCAAGACGGCTTTGATAGTTATATTTAGTGCTGATTATTTACATGGAGTCTGGTGGAGTTTGGCGATGGCGAGTTAGGAGGGTTTTTTTTAAACTGTTGTTTACATATGAAGCAAAATGCACGAAAATATCAATAATATCCGTACGTGTCTACTGTCTGTGACTCACTTTTGCTGAGAACTGAGAGCGAAGGCGTCCTGCTTTTCTCTGGAGATGCCGAATTTCTCTGCGACGTTCTCCGACGTGATGCTGCAGAAAAATGAACACACAAACGTGGACCGCAGTGCTCGTGTCACACGGTCTAATATCATATCTGAAATTATTACCATTTTGGGTTTCAATGACAAATCTAAGGATAAGACGTTTTGTGGCTTCTTTGGCACATGTTGGGATTATATAAATACATTTTAGGGCTGAAAACTAACTGTGGGATGACGATAACGTGATTTAGGGATTGGTTTAATTACACACTCGGGAATTACAGCCAATGTGGAGCGGAGCTAGGGGGCAGTCGCTGGTCTCTCACCCCATCGGGATGATGCAGTCTCTGGCCTTGTCGTTGTCCGTCAGCCTGGAGCTCAGATCTCCGGGTTCTCCTATCGAACGCAGAGACATACTCTCCACTCTGACACGCACAGACAGACAGGCAGGCAGACAGACAGGCAGACAGGCAGACAGACAGACAGGCAGACAGATAGAGAGAGACAGACAGACAGACAGGCAGACAGGCAGACAGACAGACAGATAGAGAGAGAGAGACAGACAGGCAGACACACACAGACAGACATACACACAGACAGGCAGGCAGACAGACAGATAGAGAGAGAGAGACAGAGACAGACAGGCACACAGACAGGCAGGCAGGCAGGCAGACAGACAGATAGAGAGAGACAGACAGACAGACAGGCAGATAGAGACAGACAGACAGACAGACAGACAGACAGACAGACACACAGACAGACATACACACAGACACACACAGAGAGACAGACAGACACAGACAGACAGACAGACAAACAGAGAGACAGACAGACAGACAGAGAGACAGACAGACACACAGAGAGACAGACAGATACAGACAGACAGAGAGAGAGAGAGAGACAGACAGACACACAGACACAGAGAGACAGACAGACAGACACACAGACAGACAGACACAGACAGATAGACAGACAGAGAGAGAGACAGACAGATACAGACAGAGAGACAGACAGACAGACAGGCAGGCAGACAGACACACACACAGCGACAGACAGGCAGACAGAGAGACAGACACATACACAGACAGACCGAGAGACAGAGAGAGAGAGACAGACAGACAGACACAGAGACAGACAGACACAGATAGACAGAGAGACAGACACACACACACACACACACACACACACACACACACAGAGAGAGAGAGAAAGACACACACACACTTATTTTTTACAGAAGGAAGCAGAGAAGACCTCCCGACACCGACCCAGCTGGAGAAAGTCCCTGAAAGACCTCCGCCCCCCAAAGAGCACATCAGGAAGATGGATGTTTTACAGCTGGAATGATTGATTGATAAATAAATAAATAAAACGTACCCACACGCAAGGCCCAGGTCAATGGATCCGCTCCTGATGGCTCCTACACACACACACACACACACACACACACACACACACACACACACACACACACACACACACACACACACACACAGTTACAAACAGGGAAAATCCACGGTGTATATTAATATATTTAATATGATAGTATGTATATGTAACAAGGTGTACTATATATTATGAAGTGTGTTCATGTTATTTGTATTTCTATGTTATAAGTTGTAATAATATGTGTATTGATGTATATGTTAAAAGGCTTATTAATATGTGACATGCATTAGACACCCCAACAGAATCTGAGAGCTGGTTACAGTCCAGCGCTGATCCAGGATGGAAACATTTTCAAGTTCCTTTATTTCAATTTGTTTAAAATCTGCAGAAAACCCGAGTCATTCTGCGCCCGCAGTTTCTGCGTGGCCCCGGTTATAACGTGTATTAATACGTTGTGAAGTGCTCGTGGGTACGCGATCTGTGCCGCCTGCACGATCCGACATGCGCGTGATGTTCGCGCGACGACACGGCACGATCTGTTCCACGCTTGCGCGCCTTTGCACCGCGGGAATTTCATTCATTTCACAGCGCTCGCAAACGGCGATTGTGGAGGACACTGAAGGCTTGAAGTGACAGAAAGACTCAGACTTCATTCCACTTGGAACCAAAATTAGGGATGTCCAGATCCGATCACGTGATCGGAAATCGGGCCCGATCACGTGGTTCCAGACTCGATCGGAATCGGCCGTTACCTCCCGATCAGGACTCGGATATATATGTATATATATTCTCATTATTTGTTAACACGTCTATAGTTATGCGGTGGCACAGAGTTAGACCCTTTTGACTCCACACAGGAACAGCAACGCGTGCGGCATGACATCACTTTGTTGCAGAGACGCTATTGGTTAAAGCCGGCGACGTAGAAGACGGAAGCAGCTTGAAGCGGACAGCGCGAGGATGTCTGGGACAGGAAGAGTCAGGAGGGCAGCTCCTAAAAGCTCATTACTGGCTCTGCAAACACTGGGGCTCTTTGATTACATGCTGCCGGGGATCTTAAGTTGAAGTCACTTTTTTTATATTTCCTGTTGCACGAAAGTCCAAAAGTGAAGAATTAATGTTATGACTTGATTGTTGGAGCTGCCTCCCAGAAGAGGAAGAGCTCTGTTTGTTAACAGAGTTGTTGAATGTTGAAATAAGGTGAATTAAATCAAAAATAAAGAACATCCTGGATCTGTTTTTTCGCTCTTCTTTAAGTATCGGATCGGGACTCGGTATCGGTAGATACTCAAAATCAAATGACTCGGACTCGAGGACATCCCTAACCAAAATGGCAGAACCAGAATGTCAGAGTGAATATTTCGGCGTGGTCTTTAAAACATTAGCAAACCTCTTTCTAGCACGTGTATTGACAGGGAGGGTCTAACCTGTCAGCTGTGTAGTATTGACAGGGAGAGTCTAACCTGTCAGCTGTGTAGTATTGACAGGGAGAGTCTAACCTGTCAGCTGTGTAGTATTGACAGGGAGAGCCTAACCTGTCAGCTGTGTAGTATTGACAGGGAGAGTCTAACCTGTCAGCTGTGTAGTATTGACAGGGAGCGTCTAACCTGTCAGCTGTGTAGTATTGACAGGGAGAGTCTAACCTGTCAGCTGTGCTGTATTGACAGGGAGAGTCTAACCTGTCAGCTGTGTAGTATTGACAGGGAGAGTATAACCTGTCAGCTGTGTTGTATTGACAGGGAGAGTCTAACCTGTCAGCTGTGCTGTATTGACAGGGAGAGTATAACCTGTCAGCTGTGCTGTATTGACAGGGAGAGTCTAACCTGTCAGCTGTGTAGTATTGACAGGGAGAGTCTAACCTGTCAGCTGTGCTGTATTGACAGGGAGAGTCTAACCTGTCAGCTGTGCTGTATTGACAGGGAGAGCCTAACCTGTCAGCTGTGTTGTATTAACAGGGAGAGCCTAACCTGTCAGCTGTGTTGTATTAACAGGGAGAGCCTAACCTGTCAGCTGTGTTGTATTAACAGGGAGAGTCTAACCTGTCAGCTGTGTTGTATTAACAGGGAGAGTCTAACCTGTCAGCTGTGTTGTATTAACAGGGAGAGTCTAACCTGTCAGCTGTGTTGTATTAACAGGGAGAGTCTAACCTGTCAGCTGTGTAGTCGATGCCTCGAGCACCCAGCAGTGTGTATTTTCTTAACCTCCCCTTTTGAATGCAACATTCAAATTACTAGACAAAAAATTATATCCTGAGAAAAGTGGATTTTGAGGGGTATAGCTCCATAGACCTCCATTCATTCTGCACTCGCCTGTGAGCGCCCCCTATATGCAACCAGAGTGGAACTGCATCCAGTTCAGAAGCCGGAAGTAACGAGAGAGTGGAACTTCTTCCCTTATTAGAAATTCTTTGACTCGACTTACTGTCTCATAGTAGAGGAATTACCGTATAGTACAGGAGAAGCTCTCAGGCAGTTTGGACTTCCATTAGCTGTTTAAGTGTAATTACTAATGTTAACTATCATGTTAGTGATCAGTAATTAGCCTGTGCCTATGTTATCTCCTTACATATACCTACGCTCTCCGTCTCTGCTAGATTGGGAATGATTGAGATTTCTCTTGGCACAGCTACCAGAAGACTTCCAACTTTCAGACAGGTTGCTCACGTCACATCTACGTCTTCAAGCTCAGTTGGAGGCTGCTCAGTAACGCTCAGCCATCACCGGAAAAGAGCTTCTAACATCCTTCACTGGTCTCCGTGGAAATGTACAGCAATACATTGTCCATTTTTTTACTGTCTATGATAATGAATAACATAAAATGCAGCCTACAAAAATATGCCGCCAGTTAACACACGCGCGATACAAACCGTCACTTTTCTACTACATATTTACGCACATGCATATCGGATCGTGCAGGCGGCACAGATCGCGTACCGACAGCGCTAAAGAGCTCGTACCTGCGATGTTAAACAGCGCCTGGAGTCCAGAGGAGCACTGCCGGTTGACTGTGTAGACGGGTACGGTCTCTGGGAAGCCGCTGAAACAGAGACGGAGAGACAGTGAGACGTCGCTGGGATGGAGGGAATCATGGCGGCTGAGTGGATCAGCGATGAGCAGTCTGACCTGAGGAAGTGAGCCACTCGGGCCATCAGAGCGCCCGCGCCGGGCTGGAGCACGTTACCTGCAGACAGCGGCACACGGCGCAATTTAAAATCACAACAGTCCAAACAGAAATATGAGTTATTGTGAAGAATGAATGGGGAAGTTCACAGATCAAACACCAGTAAGAGAGTCGGTGTAGCAAACGTTAACCGTTATAGATTAAAATCGCAGACAGCTGGGGAATCTTTTCTCTGTGTTGTTGTTGCTGCAACGAATGAAATGATCTGTTCTCATGAACTATTCCAACATATCTCTCTGAAAAGTAGGGCTGCAACTAACAATTATTTTAATAATTGATTAATCGATGAATCAGATAAAAAAAACAAAAGCATTCATTTACATCAACTCAATACATACTTACATACATACTTGTTGTTTTAGTTAATAGTTGTGTAAAGGTAAGTAGCCCAAAGAGCAGATACACACACACACTCTCTCACACACACACACACACTCTCTCTCAGACTCTCTCTCTCTCTCTCTCTCTCTCTCTCTCTCACACACACACACACACACACACACACACACACACACACACACACACACACACACACACACACACACACACACACACACACACACACACACACACACACACACACACACACACACACACTCTCTCTCTCTCACACACACACACACACGAAGCTTATTCATTAATTATTACCATCATTGTAGTAAGTGCAAGTTAAGTTCATTTGTACACTTAAGATGTCCAACTGCTATAAAAGAACTATAAAATGAAATTAAAAAGTACAACACACAACAGTAACCGATACCGATATTTTACACCGCTATGATCGGGCCGGGCCGGGCCGGGCCCTTGATCAAGCATTTGTGTTTTTGTAATCATTACTTTATCAGTCTTATTGGGTGGGGAGCAAGCTCTGCCTCTCCAGCTCCTCCCGTAGCTCTGGCTGGACGTCCTGACCTGACCTGAGTGGGAGGTCAACTGGGCTACATCGTGTCTCCCCCCTCTGCAGCACTGTTGTCGACCAGTGCGTCAGCATGCAGACCGTGGTGAAGGACAGTATTAATTAGGTGATGAGACCGTGGTGAAGGACGGTATTAATTAGGTGATGAGACCGTGGTGAAGGACAGTATTAATTAGGTGATGAGACCGTGGTGAAGGACAGTATGAATTAGGTGATGAGACCGTGGTGAAGGACAGTATGAATTAGGTGATGAGACCGTGGTGAAGGACAGTATTAATTAGGTGATGGAGACCGTGGTGAAGGACAGTATTAATTAGGTGATGAGACCGTGGTGAAGGACGGTATTAATTAGGTGATGGAGACCGTGGTGAAGGACAGTATTAATTAGGTGATGAGACCGTGGTGAAGGACAGTATTAATTAGGTGATGAGACCGTGGTGAAGGACAGTATTAATTAGGTGATGGGGACCGTGGTGAAGGACAGTATTAATTAGGTAATATAGACCGTGGTGAAGGACAGTATTAATTAGGTGATGAGACCGTGGTGAAGGACAGTATTAATTAGGTGATGAGACCGTGGTGAAGGACAGTATTAATTAGGTGATGGAGACCGTGGTGAAGGACAGTATTAATTAGGTGATGAGACCGTGGTGAAGGACAGTATTAATTAGAGATGGAGACCGTGGTGAAGGACAGTATTAATTAGGTGATGGAGACCGTGGTGAAGGACAGTATTAATTAGGTGATGAGACCGTGGTGAAGGACAGTATTAATTAGGTGATGAGACCGTGGTGAAGGACAGTATTAATTAGAGATGGAGACCGTGGTGAAGGACAGTATTAATTAGGTGATGAGACCGTGGTGAAGGACAGTATGAATTAGGTGATGAGACCATGGTGAAGGACAGTATTAATTAGAGATGGAGACCGTGGTGAAGGACAGTATTAATTAGGTGATGAGACCGTGGTGAAGGACGGTATTAATTAGGTGATGAGACCGTGGTGAAGGACAGTATTAATTAGAGATGGAGACCGTGGTGAAGGACAGTATTAATTAGGTGATGAGACCGTGGTGAAGGACAGTATTAATTAGGTGATGAGACCGTGGTGAAGGACAGTATTAATTAGAGATGGAGACCGTGGTGAAGGACAGTATGAATTAGGTGATGAGACCGTGGTGAAGGACGGTATTAATTAGGTGATGAGACCGTGGTGAAGGACAGTATTAATTAGGTGATGGAGACCGTGGTGAAGGACAGTATTAATTAGGTGATGAGACCGTGGTGAAGGACAGTATTAATTAGGTGATGAGACCGTGGTGAAGGACGGTATTAATTAGGTGATGAGACCGTGGTGAAGGACAGTATTAATTAGGTGATGAGACCGTGGTGAAGGACAGTATTAATTAGGTGATGAGACCGTGGTGAAGGACAGTATTAATTAGGTGATGAGACCGTGGTGAAGGACGGTATTAATTAGGTGATGGAGACCGTGGTGAAGGACGGTATTAATTAGGTGATAGAGACCGTGGTGAAGGACGGTATTAATTAGGTGATGAGACCGTGGTGAAGGACAGTATTAATTAGGTGATGGAGACCGTGGTGAAGGACAGTATTAATTAGGTGATGAGACCGTGGTGAAGGACGGTATTAATTAGGTGATGAGACCGTGGTGAAGGACAGTATTAATTAGGTGATGAGACCGTGGTGAAGGACAGTATTAATTAGGTGATGAGACCATGGTGAAGGACGGTATTAATTAGGTGATGAGACCGTGGTGAAGGACGGTATTAATTAGGTGATGAGACCGTGGTGAAGGACGGTATTAATTAGGTGATGGAGACCGTGGTGAAGGACAGTATTAATTAGGTGATGAGACCGTGGTGAAGGACGGTATTAATTAGGTGATGAGACCGTGGTGAAGGACAGTATTAATTAGGTGATAGAGACCGTGGTGAAGGACGGTATTAATTAGGTGATGAGACCGTGGTGAAGGACGGTATTAATTAGGTGATGGAGACCGTGGTGAAGGACGGTATTAATTAGGTGATGAGACCGTGGTGAAGGACGGTATTAATTAGGTGATGAGACCGTGGTGAAGGACAGTATTAATTAGGTGATGAGACCGTGGTGAAGGACGGTATTAATTAGGTGATGAGACCGTGGTGAAGGACAGTATTAATTAGGTGATGAGACCGTGGTGAAGGACGGTATTAATTAGGTGATGAGACCGTGGTGAAGGACGGTATTAATTAGGTGATGAGACCGTGGTGAAGGACAGTATTAATTAGGTGATGAGACCGTGGTGAAGGACAGTATTAATTAGGTGATGAGACCGTGGTGAAGGACGGTATTAATTAGGTGATGAGACCGTGGTGAAGGACAGTATTAATTAGGTGATGAGACCGTGGTGAAGGACGGTATTAATTAGGTGATGAGACCGTGGTGAAGGACAGTATTAATTAGGTGATGAGACCATGGTGAAGGACGGTATTAATTAGGTGATGAGACCGTGGTGAAGGACGGTATTAATTAGGTGATGAGACCGTGGTGAAGGACGGTATTAATTAGGTGATGAGACCGTGGTGAAGGACAGTATTAATTAGGTGATGAGACTGTGGTGAAGGACAGTATTAATTAGGTGATGAGACCGTGGTGAAGGACGGTATTAATTAGGTGATGAGACCGTGGTGAAGGACAGTATTAATTAGGTGATGAGACCGTGGTGAAGGACGGTATTAATTAGGTGATGAGACCATGGTGAAGGACGGTATTAATTAGGTGATGAGACCGTGGTGAAGGACGGTATTAATTAGGTGATGAGACCGTGGTGAAGGACAGTATTAATTAGGTGATGAGACCGTGGTGAAGGACGGTATTAATTAGGTGATGAGACCGTGGTGAAGGACAGTATGAATTAGGTGATGAGACCGTGGTGAAGGACGGTATTAATTAGGTGATGAGACCGTGGTGAAGGACGGTATTAATTAGGTGATGAGACCGTGGTGAAGGACGGTATTAATTAGGTGATGAGACCGTGGTGAAGGACAGTATTAAGCTGTCCAGTACTACCACAGTCTGATCTGATGGCCACTGAGCAGCTCCACTGGAGCGGTGGGAGGTTAAAGGGCCTTGCTCAAGGGCACCTCAGTGGTGGTAATGAGGGAGGGACAAGCGCTGCTCTTTCACTTTCCCCACCCAGATTTTATCCTGCCGGTCTGGGGGATTGAACCGGCGACCTCGCGGCCCGATTCTCTAACCTCTAGGCCACCACTGCCCCAATTTAACTGTAAAGTCGCCTAATTTCGTATGATATCATACAAATTGTTGCGCATCACTTTTCGTACAATTTCATACAAACCCATTAATGAGAATGTGTCGTTTTAATTCATTGATATTTGCATCATGAACTGGTTTCACAGCCACCAAGGTAAACGCAGTAATACTCCAGAGCAGTAATACTCCAGAGCAGTAATAGTCCAGAGCACTAATACTCCAAAGCAGTAATACTCCAGAGCAGTAATAGTCCAGAGCAGTAATACTCTAGAGCAGTAATACATCTAGAACAGTAATACTCTAGAGCAGTAATACTCTAGAGCAGTAATACATCTAGAACAGTAATACTCCAGAGCAGTAATACTCCAGAGCAGTAATACTCCAGAGCAGTAATAGTCCAGAGCAGTAATACTCTAGAGCAGTAATACATCTAGAACAGTAATACATCTAGAACAGTAATATACTCCAGAGCAGTAATACTCCAGAGCAGTAATAGTCCAGAGCAGTAATACTCCAGAGCAGTAATAGTCCAGAGCAGTAATACATCTAGAACAGTAATACTCCAGAGCAGTAATACTCCAGAGCAGTAATAGTCCAGAGCAGTAATACATCTAGAACAGTAATACTCCAGAGCAGTAATACTCCAGAGCAGTAATAGTCCAGAGCAGTAATACTCCAGAGCAGTAATAGTCCAGAGCAGTAATACATCTAGAGCAGTAATACTCTAGAGCAGTAATACTCTAGAGCAGTAATACTCCAGAGCAGTAATACTCCAGAGCAGTAATACTCTAGAGCAGTAATAGTCCAGAGCAGTAATACTCCAGAGCAGTAATAGTCCAGAGCAGTAATACTCCAGAGCAGTAATAGTCCAGAGCAGTAATAGTCCAGAGCAGTAATACTCTAGAGCAGTAATAGTCCAGAGCAGTAATAGTCCAGAGCAGTAATACTCTAGAGCAGTAATACTCCAGAGCAGTAATACTCTAGAGCAGTAATACTCCAGAGCAGTAATACTCCAGAGCAGTAATACTCCAGAGCAGTAATACTCCAGAGCAGTAATACTCCAGAGCAGTAATAGTCCAGAGCAGTAATACTCTAGAGCAGTAATAGTCCAGAGCAGTAATAGTCCAGAGCAGTAATACTCTAGAGCAGTAATACTCCAGAGCAGTAATACTCCAGAGCAGTAATACTCCAGAGCAGTAATACTCCAGAGCAGTAATACTCCAGAGCAGTAATACTCTAGAGCAGTAATACTCCAGAGCAGTAATACTCCAGAGCAGTAATACTCCAGAGCAGTAATACTCCAGAGCAGTAATACTCTGTTCCTCTGCGTCTCACCGACACACACGTCTCCCAGCTTGTCAGGTGAAAGTCCAACATCTGTCAGCACAGCTGTCATCACGGCACTCAGCAGCTCGTCAGGCGTGGTGTCCTGCAGAGAAAAGGGAACCCTCAAGTGGTGTAGTGGTGTAGTTGTTTTGCATCTCTGTGTGGTCGTGTTTTTTGTAATTTTGGGTCATTTCTTAGTTGTTTTGTGTATGTTTTTGATGTTTTTGTGTCTATTTTGAGTTATTTAACATCTTTTAGTGATCATTTTGCACCTTTGTATTAATTTGGGGTCGTTTTGTTAGTCGTTATGTGTATGTTTTTGATCGTTTTGTGTCATTTATTGTTACTTTGTGATCATTTTGTATCTCTGTAGTAAATATTGGGTGGGTTTGAGACAGACAGACAGACAGACAGACAGATAGACAGACAGAGTTAGTTAGACAGACAGACAGACAGACAGATAGACAGAGAGTTAGTTAGACAGACAGACAGATAGACAGATAGATAGACAGATAGATAGTTAGACAGACAGACAGATAGACAGACAGACAGAGAGAGAGTTAGTTAGACAGACAGACAGACAGACAGATAGACAGAGAGTTAGTTAGACAGACAGACAGATAGATAGACAGACAGATAGATAGATAGATAGATAGATAGATAGACAGATAGACAAATACTTTATCCGAGGTAAATTTTAGGCATCCAGTAGCTTAGACAACCATAACACAACACACTCATACACACACACACACACACACACACACACACACACACATATATATATATATATATATATATATATATATATATATATATATATATATATATATATATCTCCCATACATAAACACCACTCAGAGAAATGTAAAGAGTTAACCATTAGTGAAGGGATTACAGAGGTTTGGTGTGGACTGACCCTGATAAGGTGCTCTGGTAGAGTGTGTGCAGGGGTGGTAGAGCACAAGTCAACAGTGCAGGGATTGAACTGTGCAATAGCTTATATTATTAAATATTAACAGAACAATATATAACAGGGAATCAGTTATAATGTGTTGTTATTTGTGTGTATACGTGTGGTCATTTGGCGTTATGTTGTGGTTATTATCAGCAGCATGTTAAGAGTCAGGACCCCTGAGACTGACCCCAGCCAGTTCCAGTTGAGTTACCTTGAACGCGCCTCTCTTCGCCTTCCCGACGGCCGTCCTCCGGCCGTGAACTACCACCACGTCCTCCGGGCTGCTGCTGCCCGCGCAGCCGCACTCCGACCTCCATACGTCCCGTCTGTGTTCAGAGGAACCGGGGGGACACAGGTGGCCCGAAAGGACTTTTATTCTGTGCATTACGACGACAAGAATACCAGTCTGATGAGAGATACACCGCTGCAGACGGAGCGTTTGGTTTGCACTCTGCTCTCAGCTGTCACGTCATACATCCGTGTTGTTACAGCGCGGACGGAATGCGCGGAGGGACAAAAAGTTTTTTTGCATAAAGGAAATTTTGTCTTTTTTTTGGTGCATTACAATAAACATAATGAGAGAAGAGTAGGCTAGGTCATACAAATGTCATAAAAGTATGTCAAAAAACGTCATAAAAAGTCATAAGTGGCATGACGTGGTTATCTGCGCAAATTTCATCTAAAAAAAGTCAAAGTATATTATGTCGAAAAAAAATTAGTCATATTATAGTATGTTGAAAAAATTAAAAAGTCATATTATAATATGTCGAAAAAAGTCATAAAAAGTCATAGTATAATATGTCGAAAAAAGTCATAAAAAGTCATAGTATATGTCAAAAAAATTAAAAAGTTATATTATAATATGTCGAAAAAATGTAAAAGTCATAGTATAATATGTCGAAAAAAGTAAAAAAAAAAGAAAAGTCTTAAAAATTGTCATCAAATCAGTCATACTCAATTCTGATTGGCTGCAGGGTGTCCGTGGTATAATAAGCTTTAATGTTGCAGCTGGTTAATGTGGAGCTCATTTCAATAACTTTATACACCACTGGATAGGTTAATCCTAAATAATACATCATCATTTATTAGTTGATTATATTTTGTTTCATTAATCTGAAACTGCAAAGTAACTAAAGCTTTAGAATAAATGTAGTGGAGAAAATACTCAAATACAAATATCCTAAATTTGTTAACTTAACCCTTAACTTTCTATATCAAGAACTACGACAAAAGAACGTTGAAAAAAGTGACAAATGTTGGAAAAAGCTACAAAAATGCAGAAAAAAATCGACAGAAAAAGTGACCAAAATAAATCGGAAAAGGTGAGAAAAAAAAATTGTTAAAAAAAGTGAGAAAAAATTGGAAAAAAAAAAAACTTCGGAAAAAGCAACAAAAACTTGGAATAAAATTGACAAAAACATAATTTAAAAAAACGCCAAAAAGTGACAAAACAAATTGGAAAAGAGTGACATTTTTTTAATCAAAACGCCAAAAACGTTGAGAAAAGTGTCGAAAAAACACGAAGTTGCAGGTCGACGGGAAGGCAACACGAGGGTTAGCGTTAACTTTTAGTTTTTCTGCGTCAACATTTTAAATGAAGAATCTTTATCAACGTTTCGGACGTCTTTTTCGAAACTTTTGTGGCTTTCCCCTCCAATGTTTTCACACTTTTTTCAACGTTTGTTGACTTTTTCTGAGCAATTTGAAGTTTTTGTGGGGTTTTTTCCCCAAATGTTCCCCAAAAAAGTCACTTATTTTTACATTTTTGTCACTTTTTTAACATTTGTGTCATTTTCAAAATTTTGTCACTTTAACATTTGTGTCATTTTCAAAATTTTGTCACTTTAACATTTGTGTCATTTTCAAAATGTTGTCACTTTAACATTTGTGTTACTGTTTTCAAAGTTCTTTCATCAATAGTTTTTCCTTCAAATGCTATAAAATTGACTAAAACACCCAAATTCGATTAAAGTCGTGACCTGATCATATATTTAACTTCTAAAGAGCGTTGAAGGGAACCATCCACGTTATTTATTTTGACAATTTAGTTGAAAGAAAACCCAAAATTTCTGATGTAGAAACTTTTTGAAAATGGGTCAAATTTGACCTCGAGGACAACAGGATTTAAAAAGTTTCAACGTTTGTTGACTTCTTCCGAGCATTTTGAAGTTTTTTTTTTTATTTTTTTACATTTGTAACTTATTTCGCAATTTTTGTCACTTTTTTTAACATTTGTGTCACTTTTCAAAATTGTCACTTTTTAACATTTGTCAATTTTCAAAATGTCACTTTTTTAACATGTCATTATTTTCAAAATTTTGTCATTTTTTAACATTTGTGTCATTTTCAAAATTTTGTCACTTTTTTAACATTTGTGTCATTTTCAAAATTTTGTCACTTTTTTAACATTTGTGTCATTTTCAAAATTTTGTCACTTTTTTAACATTTGTGTCATTTTCAAAATTTTGTCACTTTAACATTTGCGTCATTTTCAAAATTTTGTCACTTTAACATTTGTGTCATTTTCAAAATTTTGTCACTTTTTTAACATTTGTGTCATTTTCAAAATTTTGTCACTTTTTAACATTTGTGTCATTTTCAAAATTTTGTCACTTTTTTAACATTTGTGTCATTTTCAAAATGTTGTCACTTTTTTAACATTTGTGTCATTTTCAAAATGTTGTCACTTTAACATTTGTGTCATTTTCAAAATTTTGTCACTTTAACATTTGTGTCATTTTCAAAATTGTCACTTTTTTAACATTTGTGTCATTTTCAAAATTTTGTCACTTTAACATTTGTGTCATTTTCAAAATTGTCACTTTTTTAACATTTGTGTCATTCTCAAAATTTTGTCACTTTTTTAACATTTGTGTCATTTTCAAAATTTTGTCACTTTTTTAACATTTGTGTCATTTTCAAAATTTTGTCACTTTAACATTTGTGTCATTTTCAAAATTTTGTCACTTTAACATTTGTGTCATTTTCAAAATTGTCACTTTTTTAACATTTGTGTCATTTTCAAAATTTTGTCACTTTAACATGTGTCATTCTCAAAATTTTGTCACTTTAACATTTGTGTCATTTTCAAAATGTTGTCACTTTAACATTTGTGTTACTGTTTTCAAAGTTCTTTCATCAATAGTTTTTCCTTCAAATGCTATAAAATTGACTAAAACACCCAAATTCGATGAAAGTCGTGACCTGATCATATATTTAACTTCTAAAGAGCGTTGAAGGGAACCATCCACGTTATTTATTTTGACAATTTAGTTGAAAGAAAACCCAAAATTTCTGATGTAGAAACTTTTTGAAAATGGGTCAAATTTGACCTCGAGGACAACAGGATTTAAAAAGTTTCAACGTTTGTTGACTTCTTCCGAGCATTTTGAAGTTTTTTTTTTTATTTTTTTACATTTGTAACTTATTTTGCAATTTTTGTCACTTTTTTTAACATTTGTGTCACTTTTCAAAATTGTCACTTTTTAACATTTGTCAATTTTCAAAATGTCACTTTTTTAACATGTCATTATTTTCAAAATTTTGTCATTTTTTAACATTTGTGTCATTTTCAAAATTTTGTCACTTTTTTAACATTTGTGTCATTTTCAAAATTTTGTCACTTTAACATTTGTGTCATTTTCAAAATTTTGTCACTTTTTTAACATTTGTGTCATTTTCAAAATTTTGTCACTTTTTTAACATTTGTGTCATTTTCAAAATTTTGTCACTTTAACATTTGTGTCATTTTCAAAATTGTCACTTTTTTAACATTTGTGTCATTTTCAAAATTTTGTCACTTTAACATTTGTGTCATTCTCAAAATTTTGTCACTTTTTTAACATTTGTGTCATTTTCAAAATTTTGTCACTTTTTTAACATTTGTGTCATTTTCAAAATTTTGTCACTTTTTAACATTTGTGTCATTTTCAAAATTTTGTCACTTTTTAACATTTGTGTCATTTTCAAAATTTTGTCACTTTTTTAACATTTGTGTCATTTTCAAAATTTTGTCACTTTAACATTTGTGTCATTTTCAAAATTTTGTCACTTTAACATTTGTGTCATTTTCAAAATTGTCACTTTTTTAACATTTGTGTCATTTTCAAAATTTTGTCACTTTAACATGTGTCATTCTCAAAATTTTGTCACTTTAACATTTGTGTCATTTTCAAAATGTTGTCACTTTAACATTTGTGTTACTGTTTTCAAAGTTCTTTCATCAATAGTTTTTCCTTCAAATGCTATAAAATTGACTAAAACACCCAAATTCGATGAAAGTCGTGACCTGATCATATATTTAACTTCTAAAGAGCGTTGAAGGGAACCATCCACGTTATTTATTTTGACAATTTATTTGAAAGAAAACCCAAAATTCCTGACAGAAACTGTTTGAAAATGGGTCAAATTTGACCTTGAGGACAACAGGAGGATTTAAAAAAAAAAAAGAACAACAACAACAACATGTGAACCTTTTTATTTCCAAATTCGTCACAACAACACATTCATAAGGCCACAGACTCACTGCACATTCTGGTTGGAATCAGACAAACATCCAAAAATACGTTTCTTCAATATAGAATCATATAAAACTTGTTTCGTTTCTCCATTTTCCGAGAGAGCTGATGGAGAAGTGCGTCAGGACACAACCAAGGAAATATTTACACGACTGCAACATCGATGAAACCCTAAAATCGGGATGTAGTACAAACAGGAAGGTATGTTTTTCAAAATAAAAGCACAGAAGTTGTTGCCTGTGTGTAGTGTAGTAGCAGCAGTAGGGCTGGGTATCGCTGGGATGTTCTGAATCGATTCGATCCTGCTTCACAAGGTCCCGATATATATATTTTTGATATTATATACACTTTGCTTGGATATAAAAGAGCTTCTCAGGCTACATTCACATCGCTACGTTTTGGTTTTTAGGCGGTTGAGTTTGGAGGCGAAAGTGATCTCCGTGCACACACGTATTTTTATCTCCAGTAGAAGAACTAATCTCAGTTCAAACCAAACCAAAATATCTCATCAGCAGGGGGAATGAGAGGGTGGAAACGCCAGATCAGGGGGAATGAGAAGGTGGAAACGCCAGATCAGGGGGAATGAGAGGGTGGAAACGCCAGAGCAGGGGGAATGAGAAGGTGGAAACGCCAGAGCAGGGGGAATGAGAGGGTGGAAACGCCAGAGCAGGGGGAACGACGGGGGGGGGGGGGACGCCAGAGCAGAGGGAACAAGAGGGGGAAACGCCAGAGCAGGGGGAACGAGAGGGGGAAACGCCAGAGCAGGGAGAACGAGAGTGAGAAACGCCAGAGCAGGGGGAACGAGAGGGGCAAACGTCAGAGCAGGGGGAATGGGAGGGGGAAACGCCAGAGCAGGGGGAACGGGAGGGGGAAACGCCAGAGCAGGGGGAACGGGAGGGGGAAACGTCAGAGCAGGGGGAATGAGAGGGGGAAACGCTAGAGCAGGGAGAATGAAAGGGGCAAACGCCAGAGCAGGGGGAACGGGAGGGGGAAACGTCAGAGCAGGGGGAATGAGAGGGGGAAACGCCAGAGCAGGGGGAATGAGAGGGGGAAACGCCAGAGCAGGGGGAATGAGAGGGGGAAACGCTAGAGCAGGGAGAATGAAAGGGGGAAACGCCAGAGCAGGGGGAATGAAAGGGGGAAAAGCTATTCCTTTTTAAACCCAAAACGTAGCAACGTGAATGTAACCGGAGACAACGCTGACTCTCCAATAACTTTACACACACCAACCCGACGGCAGCCAGTCGGACTGATCAGTCGGCTCCCCGAGGTCCCAAAAATGCCTCAGAACACACCAAAGCGACGCCGGCTTGAGCGTGTAATACGTCTCCATAACAGCAGGCGGCACTAATCTGTATTGTCGCACCAAAAAATGAAAACCGGCAGCTGATTGGACGAACGCGTCACATGGGTCTGGGTCACAATAGGCCGTGCAGTCGCTGAATCTGTCTTCATTTCAGATCGACAAAGGTCAGGTTAACAGATTTGTGTCAGATTTTGAGAGGCTTATGCAGGAACCTCCAGGAACCCCGTAACTCGTGCTCTAACGACCTTCTCCCCGTGAAAGTGTCCTGGAACGGCAGTCAAACTCCGTGACTTACTCCCCGTGAGCTGGTACCAGATGGTTGTTCTCCCAGTTACAGTTTTTGACGTCACACACACATTAACAACAATGGCGCCCCCTGTTGATGCTGTACAGACGCCGCTGATTAACGGTGAGAAATAGAAATAAATAGACACCAATAGGCAACGTAAAGTAATTCCGCACATTGTAATCAAAA
>CM042317.1:41328201-41333201 GCA_023566125.1 Zingel zingel
TAACGATTACCGATGTAACGGCAAACCACGATCAAAAAAAATGTTGACGATAACAATTACCGTTTTCATTTAAAATATCATTTTCATCACGGTGCGTTTAAATCCTTCCCAGCTTCATCCGAGTGTCTTGAAGTTGCCGTGCGGGCGCACTGCGTAGCCTCCAACGTGCGTTTCTAAAAGTACTGGAAATGTTCCTGACCAATAAGCTTGTTTACATGCTGATGTCAGAAGTTGCACGTTTGATAACATTTTGCCTATATTCTATATTCTACACTTTCTGAAAGTATTTCAGCTTGCGTAGGCCTATCGGCAGACACGAAGGAAACGGGACTCGAACGTGACTTGCAGGACACGACCCCCGGTCTCCTGGATGACAGTCCTGTGTTGGACCAACCTCCCTACGCAGATGCTTGCCCGTAAACATACACGCCACTTTCCACCCAAGCCACGTGGCGTGTTATCTGCACGTTAACGTGACACGAGGGAAACGTGACTCGAACGTGACACGAGGGAAACTGGACTCGCGGGACACGAGGGAAACGGGACTCGAACGTTACTCACGGGACACGAGGGAAACTGGACTCGCGGGACACGAGGGAAACGGGACTCGAACGTTACTCACGGGACACGAGGGAAACGGGACTCGCGGGACACGAGGGAAACGGGACTCGAACGTGACTTGCAGGACACGACCCCCGGTCTCCTGGATGACAGTCCCGTGTTGGACCAACCTCCCTACGCAGACGTTCGCCCGTAAACATACACGCCACTTTCCACACAAGCCACGTGGCGTGTTATCTGCACGCATTTTGAGCTGTCTGCGCGTACGTCTACGCCGTATACAGCGGACGGCGGTCTGCAACGTCACAGCGTAAACATACACGCCACTTTCTTCACGTGGCGTGTTATCGCGAGGTTACGGTTGGGTTTAGGAAGATCTAATCCCCAGTCTCCTGTCAGAAGAAGAAGTTGCACGTTTGATAACATTTTGCCTATATTCTATATTCTACACTTTCTGAAAGTATTTCAGCTTGCGTAGGCCTATCGGCAGCGGTGTAGTCTACGTGATACGCAGATATACGCAGTATACCCACTAAGAAAGCTCCAGGAGTTCCATATACCCTCTTAAAGATGTCCAATGACCTGCAACGACATACTTATATATATTTTTGATATATTTTGAATAGTCTTCTGTATTTTTCTCCTTTACACAGGCGAAATAAAGGGATTTTCACCATAAATTGGTGCATAAAAGCGTATCTAAATGCAGATTCTGGCCAATATAGAGTACAGCATACCCACTACGATACACTAGACTACACCACTGCCTATCAGTGCTTTCTGAACATTTTGAACACACACGAATACCGTGATAATACCGAAAACCATGATAATTTTGGTCACTATAACCGCGAGGTTATATGGCGATATTCAACAACGTTATCGCATATTTTCCTCATATTGTGCAGCCCTACTCCGCAGTAACGACCGGAGTCCGTCTCTCCTCAAACAGCTTCCGGAGAACTCGTCTCCACACTTATTTATTTTTTAAAAAGATACAAGTCCCACGTGGTGGCAGTAGGGTTGCAAAGGGGCGGAAATTTTCCAATAAGTTTCCGGAAACTTTCCATAGAAAAGTTTAGCTGGGGAATTTTGGAAACATTCCAATTCGGAAACTTTCATGGGAATTAACGGGAATAAACGGGAATTAACGGGAATAAAGGGATATTTTTAATCATGCTTTCCATGGAAAGTTTGGCTGGGGAATTTTGGAAACATTCCAATTTGGAAACTTTCATGGGAATTAACGGGAATAAACAGGAATTAACGGGAATATTTTTAATAATGCTTTCCATGGACAGTTTAGCTGTTAGTGGACTATACAATTAACACACATACGTTAATAGCAATGGGTTATGTATTCCCCCCCCCTCCTAAAAACAACCTCCCGTATTTTTAAAAACTAAATTTTGGCCGTAGTACCGTAGTACTACGCTGATTACTGCGTGCAGGGATGTCACTGACGAATATAGGGAGGACATTCAACTGAAGTTGCATTGTATATTTTTCCAACTACATTTAACCCTTGTGTTGACTTCGGGTCACATTGACCAGTTTTCAATTTTCGGAAAATATGGGACGTAGAAATAAGCGCAGAAAATGTGTAGAAGAAAAATATTACAATTTAAAACGGAAAAAGCAAAAACAAACCGTGAAAAAAAGGCGTCAAAAACAGCGGAAAAAGGTTGACGGGAAGACAGCACAAGGATTAAGTTATAGACTAACAGTGTTATAACAAGCAATATTAAAAATATCCATTTATTCCCGTTAATTCCCATTAATTCCTGTGGAAAGTTTCCAAATTTGAAAATTCCCGGAATTTTGCAACCCTAGGTGGCAGTGAAGCAGGAATGCTCGATGGCGTTTTTTGCCCCCAACTGGTCCATCCAGGCAGCTCTGCGACCACTGCCTTCAAGGCACCTAACCTTAACCTTAACCAGTGCCTAACAAGTCTAGGTGTAGTGGTTTGGGATCTGGACCTGGTCTAACCGGCAATTTCCACCGGCTGCGTAACGTCTCCGGAACGTCAGCGGAGTCATTAGGTTTCCATTGAAGTCAGTGTGTGTATTTCCACTGACTGCAGAACGTCTGCGTCCCTACTCCGTCCCAGCTCTATATAGTAGTATATACTAGTATCTGCTCTATATAGTAGTATACACTAGTATCTGCTCTATATAGTAGTATATACTAGTACCAGCTCTATATAGTAGTATACACTAGTATCTGCTCTATATAGTAGTATATACTAGTACCAGCTCTATATAGTAGTATACACTAGTATCTGCTCTATATAGTAGTATACAATAGTATCTGCTCTATATAGTAGTATACACTAGTATCTGCTCTATATAGTAGTATACAATAGTATCTGCTCTATATAGTAGTATATACTAGTATCTGCTCTATATAGTAGTATACACTAGTATCTGCTCTATATAGTAGTATATACTAGTACCAGCTCTATATAGTAGTATACACTAGTATCTGCTCTATATAGTAGTATATACTAGTACCAGCTCTATATAGTAGTATATACTAGTACCAGCTCTATATAGTAGTATACACTAGTATCTGCTCTATATAGTAGTATACAATAGTATCTGCTCTATATAGTAGTATACACTAGTATCTGCTCTATATAGTAGTATACAATAGTATCTGCTCTATATAGTAGTATACACTAGTATCTGCTCTATATAGTATACAATAGTATCTGCTCTATATAGTAGTATACACTAGTATCTGCTCTATATAGTAGTATACACTAGTATCTGCTCTATATAGTAGTATACACTAGTATCTGCTCTATATAGTAGTATATACTAGTATCTGCTCTATATAGTAGTATACAATAGTATCTGCTCTATATAGTAGTATACAATAGTATCTGCTCTATATAGTAGTATACAATAGTATCTGCTCTATATAGTAGTATACAATAGTATCTGCTCTATATAGTAGTATACACTAGTATCTGCTCTATATAGTATACACTAGTATCTGCTCTATATAGTAGTATACACTAGTATCTGCTCTATATAGTAGTATACACTAGTATCTGCTCTATATAGTAGTATACAATAGTATCTGCTCTATATAGTAGTATACAATAGTATCTGCTCTATATAGTAGTATATACTAGTACCAGCTCTATATAGTAGTATACAATAGTATCTGCTCTATATAGTAGTATACAATAGTATCTGCTCTATATAGTAGTATACACTAGTATCTGCTCTATATAGTAGTATACACTAGTATCTGCTCTATATAGTAGTATACACTAGTATCTGCTCTATATAGTAGTATACACTAGTATCTGCTCTATATAGTAGTATACAATAGTATCTGCTCTATATAGTAGTATACAATAGTATCTGCTCTATATAGTAGTATACACTAGTATCTGCTCTATATAGTAGTATACACTAGTATCTGCTCTATATAGTAGTATACACTAGTATCTGCTCTATATAGTAGTATACACTAGTATCTGCTCTATATAGTAGTATACAATAGTATCTGCTCTATATAGTAGTATATACTAGTACCAGCTCTATATAGTAGTATACAATAGTATCTGCTCTATATAGTAGTATACAATAGTATCTGCTCTATATAGTAGTATACACTAGTACCAGCTCTATATAGTAGTATACACTAGTATCTGCTCTATATAGTAGTATACAATAGTATCTGCTCTATATAGTAGTATACACTAGTATCTGCTCTATATAGTAGTATACAATAGTATCTGCTCTATATAGTAGTATATACTAGTACCAGCTCTATATAGTAGTATACACTAGTATCTGCTCTATATAGTAGTATACAATAGTATCTGCTCTATATAGTAGTATACACTAGTATCTGCTCTATATAGTAGTATATACTAGTATCTGCTCCGGCGGTCCCAGCCCTCCGGAGCAGATACCAGAGATTCTATTGTTGCCAGACGGCGGAGAGCTCCGCAGTAATTCAGCACACGGCAGATTGTGCGGGACAGGAAGTCGAGCACAGAAACAAAATAAAACATCCGGTTAATTTTCAAAGTAAAAGCCAGCGTGCTCACGGCGGATCATATCTCCTGCACTACACCTTGAGAACAGCTCAGAGCTGTTCCCCTCTACTCCTCTGGATGGAAACTAACTGGTGCTGGTGTTGTGGTTCTGTTCTACGTGAATTCGTGAGATCTCGTGGGTCCTCGTGACTACAGCTGCCAGTCATGGCCGCAGCCGTGCCGCAACAAATCCGGACCTGGTGGGTGTTGACGGACGGCGGAGCACGCAGCCGGTCCGCAGACGTTCCGCATCCAGTGGCAATTGCCGGTAACCCTAACCAGTGCCTAACCTTAACCCTAACCATAACCAGTAGGGTTGGGCATCGAGAACAGATTCCTACTTGGAATCGTTTCAAAAATTACGATTCCAGTGTAATCG
>CM042317.1:41335701-41348201 GCA_023566125.1 Zingel zingel
GAAGTCAGACTCCATGTTCTCTGTTGAGATGCTAAAGCTCTGACGTCGTGCTATTATTGTGCTAAGCTAGTTTGATGTTGCAGTAGACCCACTGTCCAGAGTTTGAGTTGTAATTGCGTCTGAACTGACTCCAACCTTTGGACCCTTCCTGTGGTCTCCTCCAGCCGGTCTCTTCTCTCAGCCCTCACTAGTTACCTCTGGCATGTGTCTGAACTGACTCCAACCTTTGGACCCTTCCTGTGGTCTCCTCCAGCCGGTCTCTTCTCTCAGCCCTCACTAGTTACCTCTGGCATGTGTCTCCAGCAGCAGACGGAGCCGTCTGGTGAGCGACGGTAGCGGGAACGCCGTCCGTCAGCGCTACAACGTTAGTAACACTGATGTAACCGAGCTTCCAGGCAAGTCATGTTGCATCGAGGATTTTTTGTAATCGAATTATTCGAGTTATTCGAGGAATCGTTTCAGCCCTAATGAACACACAGTTAATCATCCAGCCCTAGTCTCTATGAAGAATAAGAATACAGCGATAGCTTTACTCAACTACAGCCTTGGACCTGGAGAACATTTAGATGCTGATGGAAGAAGACGGGAGAGAGAAGGAAGGAAGGCAACACTAGGGCGACAAACGAGACACGAAATTCAGATAAGCGACAAACTTGGAGAGAAAAGAGTCAGAAGAAGTAACTCCAGCCTAGGAGGACACGTACCCCCTGCAGTCCTCCAGAGTACCTGTAGGGGGGACACGTACCCCTTGCAGTCCTCCAGAGTACCGCTAGGGGGGACACGTACTCCCTGCAGTCCTCCAGAGTACCCCTAGGAGAACCCCCTGCAGTCCTCCAAAGTACCCCTAGGAGAACACGTACCCCCTGCAGTCCTCCAGAGTACCCCTAGGAGAACACCTACCCCCTGCAGTCCTCCAGAGTCCCTGCAGGGGGACACGTACCCCCCTGCAGGGACTCCTAGGGGTACTCTGGTGGACTGCAGGGGGGTACGTGACATTTTTTGCAAACTGTTGTTCAGTTCCAAGGATGGAGTTACTTCTGTCTCTTTTCTCTCCAAGTTGTTGTCTCTGTTTTTGAAGTCCGTCACCCTTTTTTTGAAGGTTGTGTCGTTTGTTTTGATCTATTCTTGCCTTTCTTCATTACTTCTTTCTACGGTCTTTTTTTTTTGTCTCTTTTTTTAGAAGTTTGTCGCTTATTTGATTTTTTTTTGGTAACGTTTGTCGCCCTAGTGTTGCCTTCCTTCCTTCTCTCTCCCGTCTTTTTCCAAGTATTTGTCTCCTTTTTCCATCAGCATCTAAATGTTCTCCAGGTCCAAGGCTATCGCTATCGCTGACATCGCTGTATTCTTCCCCTTTATTAGAGACTTTTGTTTTTCTATCACAAATTATTCGCGCTGGTTAGGGGGTACATTGTTGAAAAAAGCTTGACAACCACTGCCCCAAGTCCCTCTCACTGCCCGATGCACTCGCTGACGTCACTTCGTCAACGCACCTGACTACAGACTAATGAACGCTGAACGAATCGGAGAGTGACGTACTTCAACATGGCCAGGAACGAAGGAGGCTCCACGTCAGGGATCCGGATCTCTTCCTGGTCCTCGGCCAGTTCTCCGTAAAACATGGCGTGGAACACGGAGCTGCCGACAGCCAGGACGTACTGACAGAGCAGAGGAACATCATCAGAGACAAGAAATCCACTTACAGCGGGTACAAGCATCATACCAGACTCACTCACAGGTTACATTTCATGTTTCATTTCAACGGTTTAGGGCCAAAATATATTTCTGATCTGCTGCTACACTATGACCCACCCAGACCTCTCAGGTGGTCTGGGACAGGTCTGCTAGACTATGACCCCCCCAGACCTCTCAGGTGGTCTGGGACAGGTCTGCTACACTACGATCCACCCAGACCTCTCAGGTGGTCTGGGACAGGTCTGCTACACTACGACCCACCCAGACCTCTCAGGTGGTCTGGGACAGGTCTGCTAGACTATGACCCCCCCAGACCTCTCAGGTGGTCTGGGACAGGTCTGCTTGTTGTCCCCAGAGTCAGAACTAAACAGGGGGAAGCAGCGTTCAGTTCTTACGCTCCACATATCTGGAACAACCTCCCAGAAAGCTGCAGGTCAGCCGCGACTCTCAGCTCTTTTAAATCAGGGCTGAAGACCTTTCTTTCTGATGTTGCCTTTCTTTAAATAACAGCTCATTTGTTACACTGAAGTTTGGTAACTGGGGGGTTGCTTTCAGTGCTCTGTAGTCGGGACGGGAGCTTTTGTGTCTCAAACGCAGCTTAACAATTAAACCGTGGTAGTGTAGACGTCGCCTCGGGCCAGTTGCTGCCTGCAGGAAGCCAAAGAGTGTGTGTGTGTGTGTGTGTATCTGTGTGTGTGCGTATCTGTGTGTGTGCGTGTGTGTATCTGTGTGTGTGCGTGTGTGTATCTGTGTGTGTGCGTGTGTGTATCTGTGTGTGTGCGTGTGTGTATCTGTGTGTGTGTGTATCTGTGTGTGTGCGTGTGTGTGTGTGTGTATGTGTGTGTGTGTGTGTGTGTGTGTGTATGTGTGTGTGTGTGTGCGCATGTATGTGTGTGTGTGTGTGTGTGTGTGTGTGTGTGTGTGTGTGCGCATGTATGTGTGTGTGTGTGTGTGTGTGTGTGTGTGTGTGTGTGTGCGCATGTGTGTCTGTGTCTGTGTGTGTGTGTGCGTGCGTGTGCGCGCATGTGCGCGCATGTGTGTGTGTGTGTGTGCGCATGTGTGTGTGTGTGTGTGTGTGTGTCTGTGTCTGTGTGTGTGTGTGTGTGTGTGTGTGTGTGTGTGTGTCTGTGTCTGTGTGTGTGTGTGTGTGTGTGTGTGTGGTACCTTGTGTCCCGGTACTCGCTGCGTCCCGCCAGGTGGCCCGACCACGAAGTGAACATCTGCCATCATCTCATTGTTGAACATGACTGAATTCCTGCAAGAACACGACATTCACGACCGTTTACCCTCACATGTAAACGCTAAAACACATCCTCGTATTTACAATTCAGAGTGACGGAACTGGCACGTTTAAGGCCGTCCCACTCAGGATCAAGAACTCTATTTTTGGGGCATTTTTCCCCCTTATTTACTTTACTTTTATTAGTTTATTTGTCAGGGACAATGTACAAAATACATTAATCTTACGAAAAGATGTTTGTACCAGAGTTAGCTAATGCTAGCTTCCATCTGCAGTCCCCGGGCAGGTGCACACAATAACACAACATTACATTACAAATAACTGTCAGTAGCACTAACAAATACATACAAGACTAGTTCAACACTAAACAGACGTTTAAATGAGAAAATAATCAAAAAACAAACATCACAGCCTAAAATATATACAACATAGTCAAAAACATTTACTTCAATATTACATTTGTAAACGTTTAAGTGTGCTGATGCTCACATAGCTGGTTATCGAGGAAGTTTCGAGAGAAATTATTCAAATCTACAGACAACGTTAGACCGCCTGGGAGTTGATTCCATTGTTTAATTGTTTTAAATGAGAAGGCTGTCTGTGCAAAGGCAGAGGATCTTTTCGGGATAGCACCATTTCTGTGAGCAGTGGAGCGCGATGTTCTGTTCGTATGTTCAGAATCAAGTTCTATGAATGTTGTCATTGAGGGTGGTGCAGCATTATTAACCATTTTAAAAATGGTTCTTAAGTTTGTACATCTGATTAGGGAATCAGAACTTAATATTTTATATTTACTGAGAATATTACAGTGATGATAGCGAAGGGCTTTTCCGTCAAGCTCTTTTAACGCTCGATTATAGACCGATCTGAGGGGTTTGAGTGTAGTCTAGTTGGCCTGAGACCAACAGGACAAACAGTAAGTGATGTGTGATGAGATCATGGCATTCAAATACATGAAAGCTGCTTCAATTGTCAAACTATTCCTAATATGTCTAAAGGTAGAGATATTACATTTAATTGAGTTGCATAGTGATAGTGACAGTGGATAGAGTGATGGGGGACGACACGCAGCAAAGGGCCGCAGGTCAGATTCACTCAGGGTCTTCTGACCGACCATACATTTGTTTTTATACCTTAACAGTAGTCACATTTCCATCAAAGTATTTTTATGCGCATTTTGAAGTATCTCAATGGAAAATGTTGATGGAAACGGCAAAATTCGAAGAAAAAAAAAAAAACTTTCTCAAATTCGCAGACATGTTTTTACGCTGGCGCGCCCGGGTAGCTCACCTGGTGGAGCGGGGTTGTCCTCAACGCAGCGGGTGTTGGACGTCAGAGTGCGAGCTTATCTGCTAACGTTAGCTCCCGACCGTTACCTTGAAACCATCCAGAAAATAGACGGTACCGTAGGGTGGTTTGACGTCACCGCTCATTTTACACACCGTTTAAGGACTAACCGCTGAGTGAACGTTACTCGCTACGTTTCTCATGTTGGTTTGGGGAGGTATGCACCCCCCCCGCTAACCTGGAGAACGGGTTTAAATCAGTAACGTTACTACAGCGTGTCGGAGGAACACACCCAGTCTCCTGCAGCGGGGAGGCAGAGGAGAGGGGCCGTCACAGCAGCGCGACTAATGTTAGTTAACGTTAACTAACGAGCTCAACCTAGAGGGAGAGAGAGCTCACCCTAGGGGGAGAGAGAGAGAGAGAGCTCACCCTAGGGGGAGAGAGAGAGAGAGAGCTCACCCTAGAGGGAGAGAGAGAGAGAGCTCACCCTAGGGGGGAGAGAGAGAGCTCACCCTAGGGGGGAGAGAGCTCACCCTAGGGGGGGGAGAGAGCTCACCCTAGGGGGAGAGAGAGAGAGAGAGCTCACCCTAGGGGGAGAGAGAGAGAGAGAGCTCACCCTAGGGGGGAGAGAGAGCTCACCCTAGGGGGAGAGAGAGAGCTCACCCTAGGGGGAGAGAGAGAGCTCACCCTAGGGGGAGAGAGAGAGAGAGCTCACCCTAGAGGGAGAGAGAGAGCTCACCCTAGAGGGAGAGAGAGAGCTCACCCTAGGGGGGAGAGAGCTCACCCTAGAGGGAGAGAGAGAGCTCACCATAGGGGGGAGAGAGAGCTCACCCTAGGGGGGAGAGAGCTCACCCTAGGGGGGAGAGAGAGAGCTCACCCTAGGGGGGAGAGAGAGAGCTCACCCTAGGGGGGAGAGAGCTCACTCTAGAGGGAGAGAGAGAGAGAGCTCACCCTAGGGGGGAGAGAGAGAGCTCACCCTAGGGGGGAGAGAGCTCACCCTAGGGGGGAGAGAGAGAGCTCACCCTAGGGGGGAGAGAGCTCACCCTAGGGGGGAGAGAGAGAGCTCACCCTAGGGGGGAGAGAGAGAGCTCACCCTAGGGGGGAGAGAGCTCACCCTAGAGGGAGAGAGAGAGAGCTCACCCTAGAGGGAGAGAGAGAGCTCACCATAGGGGGGAGAGAGAGCTCACCCTAGGGGGGAGAGAGCTCACTCTAGAGGGAGAGAGAGAGAGAGCTCACCCTAGGGGGAGAGAGAGTAAGCTCACCCTAGAGGGAGGGAGAGGGAGAGAGAGCTCACCCTAGAGGGAGAGAGAGCTCACCCTAGAGGGAGAGAGAGAGCTCACCCTAGGGGGAGAGAGAGAGCTCACCCTAGGGGGGAAGAGAGCTCACTCTAGGGGGGAGAGAGCTCACTCTAGGGGGAGAGAGAGAGAGAGAGAGCTCACCCTAGGGGGGAGAGAGCTCACCCTATCCCCCTAGGGGGGAGAGAGCTCACTATAGAGGGAGAGAGAGCTCACCCTAGAGGGAGAGAGAGCTCACCCTAGGGGGGAGAGAGCTCACTCTAGGGGGAGAGAGAGCTCACCCTAGAGGGAGAGAGAGAGAGAGCTCACCCTAGGGGGAGAGAGAGAGAGAGCTCACCCTAGGGGGAGAGAGAGAGAGAGCTCACCCTAGGGGGGAGAGAGCTCACCCTATCCCCCTAGGGGGGAGAGAGCTCACTATAGAGGAAGAGAGAGCTCACCCTAGAGGGAGAGAGAGCTCACCCTAGGGGGGAGAGAGCTCACCCTAGGGGGAAGGGGGCTCACTCTAGGGGGAGAGAGAGAGAGAGCTCACCCTAGAGGGAGAGAGAGCTCACTATAGGGGGGAGAGAGCTCACTCTAGAGGGAGAGAGAGAGAGAGCTCACCCTAGAGGGAGAGAGAGCTCACCCTAGGGGGGAGAGAGAGAGAGCTCACCCTAGAGGGAGAGAGAGCTCACCCTAGAGGGAGAGAGCTCACTATAGGGGGGAGAGAGCTCTACGACTTTATGACTTTCATAAACAGCTGGAGGAGGGGGTGCGCGGTGTAAGTAGCAGAAACCCTGTTGTGCGTCTGCCATATTTCTGATACCGTGGCGCTGGACATTATACCGTGGCGGACCGCCTCTATGCTATCAACATAGAGGAAACACTGAATACACCTGTGCTTTTCCTACTATGACATGTTAATAGGGCTGGGCAATATGGAGAAAATCAAATATCCAAATACCTTGATATCGATATTGTAGTGTTGACTATCTGTGCTTTCACAAAATATTTACACGAGATGTTTGATAAATAATCATCAGTAATGTGGATATAATGACTAAGGGGGTAAAGGGGAATAATAGAACAGCTACAACAGTCTGGTAAGATCAGAAAATGACATCACTTCACTGTAATGCAGCCTCTAAAACCAGGAAAAGACACTTATGCCGTATTACGATATCCAAAATCTAAGACGATATCTAGTCTCATATCACGATATCGATATAATATGGATATATCGCCCAGCTCTACATGTCAACCGTGAAAAAAGGTCTACTGCTTACCAGGTTTCTATGTAGCAAATACATCCAATTCTAACCGGCCCGTTTAGCCGGGAACTTATGTCGCTTTTCCATCACATGGTACCTGCTGGACTCGCCTCGACTCTACTCGCCTTTTTTGGTTTTCCATTACGATAAAGAGTCCCTGGTACCTGCTAACAGGAACTTTATGTAGTACCTGCTAACAGGAACTTTATGTAGCACCACCTCCGTGGAGGTCCCAGCGAGCTGAGGCGATACCAAAAGGTGAGGTGAAAGCGACAGACGGGGGTCCTGAACTAACCCTATCTTTAACTAGTTCAGCCAGCTGTGTGTTTGCTGCCTCCAGCTTCATTAGAAACTAAATGTGTCTTCTGGCATCAACACACCTTCCACGTTCTGTGTGTGTGACGTTAGGTCACGCCAGGTTACTGCGGCGCCGCTTGTTTCCAGTCCTGCGGAGGCTCCAGGCAGAGCTTTCTCCGTAGCCTACGTACACACACACACGGCCGGCTCCACGCACACACCAGCGCACAAGTATAACCATCAGGCCACTTCCATCGGCTACGGAGAAAGCTCTGCCTGGAGCCTCCACAGAGCTGGAGAACAAGCTCAAGGGGCCTGATGGTTATACTTGTGCGCTGGTGTGTGTGCGTTGAACCGGCGTATAAGACGACCAGCCACGCTGAGGCGGGACTAAAACGGACGCACAGTGTGGCGAGTCGAGGCGAGTAGAGCAGGTACCACGTAATGGAAAAACGCCATTAGCTTTAGTTCGGCCCGCTGGCCCTCGAGTTTGACATGTGCTCTACACGGACCTTGCTTCAGACTTTCAGGTGCGAAAACGCCCTTAGTTCGTCAGTTAGTAATAGTGAGTCCCCACTGACCTCTCCCGGAGGGTGGGGTACAGGCCCTGCCAGTTGCAGCAGCCGTGTGCAGCTGCGATGTTGTTGTTGTTGGCGAGGTTCTGCTGTTGGTACTGCTCCTGGATGGAGGAGGCGGTGCTGCTCGCTGAGGCGGAGGGGACCAGCTTCTTGGTGGGATACAGCTCTGCAGCCATTATCTTACAGTCAGACGGCAGGCCGGGTCATGGCAGCTCCGGGGCCGGCGGACTCAACGGCTGCTGTCGGACCGGCGGAGTCTGGAGAGCGCTGCTGAGAAATAGACTTTGTTATTTTATTTTCATTTTCTTTAAGGCAAGGCAATTATTTTTTTTTATATATATAGCATTGTTCATAAGTGCAATTCAAAAGTGCGTTACATAGGCATACACATACAAAGCAAATCATTTATTTGTAATCATTATCAAAATTTCATTTTTTCTCCCAGTCAAGTGAATGTACGTTATTGTTCAAATTTGACAAATTCATACATTTTCAACTGCTATCTACTCATTCATACGTTCACGGAGAAACTCCATTCAAACTTCAAAATGTTCCGCATCTTTCATACATTCAGGGTAAGATTCGACTTTCAAATCCCATAAATACTTTTTAAAATATTCAACCTTGTTCGAGGCGCTACAAATAAAGCCTTTGACATTTTTACATTAGATTGCATTGGATGTAATGTTCAGACTCAGAGTTGGGGGATCCACCTGACAGAGTGAGGAGCGGCAGAAGAGAAATCCTCTTTACTTTGCTCTACCATCCACAGTTTTAACTCTTCATACGTTCATTTTACATAGAGAGAGAATTTGGTGTCCTTTCTAACAATGTACTAAGGGAGGGAAATGGCCATTCACATGAGGCACAGTGAGCTTCCAAGTGAAAGGAGACCCAACCAACGGTTGGACTGCCTCCTGTATGAAAAAACAAACAAACGGTGAATTGAAAAAAACTTAAAAAGCACAGAGGTTGGATGCTGCTGCGCCCACCCACACCCAGTGGTCTGAGGGACGTTACGTCCTGCTTCAATCTCGAAAAAGATTTGGTTATTGGCTGCAACAACAGACTCAAAAAAGGTCCCTTTTCTAGAACACTTTCAGACTCTCCTTCTCTCTCTGTTGTACAATAGTTCGCTGTAAAATCATTTTCATTTTCACATAAGACACATTAAGACAGAGATCTTCCTAAAGGGGGTCCGGGACAGCTAGGGGGGTTCCCAGAGTCACTGCAGGGAGGGGACCACCAAATATGTGTTAATTTTTGAAAGTTCTTTTCAAAAATTGAAATGTCTGAACCATCCATCCATCCATCTTCGTCCGCTTATCCGGTATCGGGTCGCGGGGGTAGCAGCTCCAGCAGGGGACCCCAAACTTCCCTTTCCCGAGCCACATTAACCAGCTCAGACTGGGGGATCCCGAGGCGTTCCCAGGCCAGGTTAGAGATATAATCCCTCCACCTAGTCCTGGGTCTTCCCCGAGGCCTCCTCCCAGCTGGACGTTACTGTTACAGCTTTAGTTACTAGTTACTTTAGTTACTCCGCTACATTCATCTGTGACAGCTTTAGTTACTAGTTCCTTTAGTTACTCCGCTACATTCATCTGTGACAGCTTTAGTTACTAGTTACTTTAGTTATTCCGCTACATTCATCTGTGACAGCTTTAGTTACTAGTTACTTTAGTTACTCCGCTACATTCATCTGTTCCAGCTTTAGTTACTAGTTACTTTAGTTACTCCACTACATTCATCTGTTACAGCTTTAGTTACTAGTTACTTTAGTTACTCCGCTACATTCATCTGTGACAGCTTTAGTTACTAGTTACTTTAGTTACTCCACTACATTCATCTGTTCCAGCTTTAGTTACTAGTTACTTTAGTTACTCCGCTACATTCATCTGTTACAGCTTTAGTTACTAGTTACTTTAGTTACTCCGCTACATTCATCTGTTACAGCTTTAGTTACTAGTTACTTTAGTTACTCCACTACATTCATCTGTTCCAGCTTTAGTTACTAGTTACTGTAGTTACTCCACTACATTCATCTGTTACAGCTTTAGTTACTAGTTACTTTAGTTACTCCGCTCCATTCATCTGTTCCAGCTTTAGTTACTAGTTACTTTAATTACTCTACTACATTCATCTGTTCCAGCTTAGTTACTTTAGTTACTCCGCTACATTCATCTGTTCCAGCATTAGTTACTAGTTACTTTAGTTACTCCGCTACATTCATCTGTGACAGCTTTAGTTACTAGTTACTTTAGTTACTCTACTACATTCATCTGTTACAGCTTTGTTACTAGTTACTTTAGTTACTCCTCTACATTCATCTGTGACAGCTTTAGTTACTAGTTACTTTAGTTACTCTACTACATTCATCTGTTACAGCTTTAGTTACTAGTTACTTTAGTTACTCTACTACATTCATCTGTTCCAGCTTTAGTTACTTTAGTTACTCCGCTACATTCATCTGTTCCAGCTTTAGTTACTAGTTACTTTAGTTACTCTACTACATTCATCTGTTCCAGCTTTAGTTACTAGTTACTTTAGTTACTCTACTACATTCATCTGTTCCAGCTTTAGTTACTAGTTACTTTAGTTACTCTACTACATTCATCTGTTACAGCTTTAGTTACTAGTTACTTTAGTTACTCCGCTACATTCATCTGTTCCAGCTTTAGTTACTAGTTACTTTAGTTACTCCGCTACATTCATCTGTGACAGCTTTAGTTACTAGTTACTTTAGTTACTCTGCTACATTCATCTGTGACAGCTTTAGTTACTAGTTACTTTAGTTACTCTACTACATTCATCTGTTACAGCTTTAGTTACTAGTTACTTTAGTTACTCCGCTACATTCATCTGTGACAGCTTTAGTTACTAGTTACTTTAGTTACTCTGCTACATTCATCTGTGACAGCTTTAGTTACTAGTTACTTTAGTTACTCCACTACATTCATCTGTTACAGCTTTAGTTACTAGTTACTTTAGTTACTCCGCTACATTCATCTGTTCCAGCTTTAGTTACTAGTTACTTTAGTTACTCTACTACATTCATCTGTTACAGCTTTAGTTACTAGTTACTTTAGTTACTCCGCTACATTCATCTGTTCCAGCTTTAGTTACTAGTTACTGTAGTTACTAGTTACTTTAGTTACTAGTTACTTTAGTTACTCCGCTACATTCATCTGTTCCAGCTTTAGTTACTAGTTACTGTAGTTACTCCACTACATTCATCTGTTCCAGCTTTAGTTACTAGTTACTTTAGTTACTAGTTACTTTAGTTACTAGTTACTTTAGTTACTCCGCTACATTCATCTGTTCCAGCTTTAGTTACTAGTTACTTTAGTTACTCCACTACATTCATCTGTTCCAGCTTTAGTTACTAGTTACTTTAGTTACTCCGCTACATTCATCAGTTACAGCTTTAGTTACTAGTTACTTTAGTTACTCCACTACATTCATCTGTTCCAGCTTTAGTTACTAGTTACTTTAGTTACTCCGCTACATTCACCTGTTACAGCTTTAGTTACTAGTTACTTTAGTTACTCCACTACATTCATCTGTTCCAGCTTTAGTTACTAGTTACTTTAGTTACTCCGCTACATTCATCAGTTACAGCTTTAGTTACTAGTTACTTTAGTTACTCCACTACATTCATCTGTTCCAGCTTTAGTTACTAGGTACTTTAGTTACTCCGCTACATTCACCTGTTACAGCTTTAGTTACTAGTTACTTTAGTTACTCCACTACATTCATCTGTTCCAGCTTTAGTTACTAGTTACTTTAGTTACTCCACTACATTCATCTGTTCCAGCTTTAGTTACTAGTTACTTTAGTTACTCCACTACATTCATCTGACAGCTTTAGTTACTAGTTACTTTAGTTACTCCACTACATTCATCTGTTCCAGCTTTAGTTACTAGTTACTTTAGTTACTCCACTACATTCATCTGTTACAGCTTTAGTTACTAGTTACTTTAGTTACTCCTCTACATTCATCTGTTCCAGCTTTAGTTACTAGTTACTTTAGTTACTCCACTACATTCATCTGTTCCAGCTTTAGTTACAAGTTACTTTAGTTACTCCACTACATTCATCTGTTACAGCTTTAGTTACTAGTTACTTTAGTTACTCCACTACATTCATCTGTTCCAGCTTTAGTTACTAGTTACTTTAGTTACTCCACTACATTCATCTGTTCCAGCTTTAGTTACTAGTTACTTTAGTTACTCCACTACATTCATCTGACAGCTTTAGTTACTAGTTACTTTAGTTACTCCACTACATTCATCTGTTCCAGCTTTAGTTACTAGTTACTTTAGTTACTCCACTACATTCATCTGTTCCAGCTTTAGTTACTAGTTACTTTAGTTACTCCACTACATTCATCTGTTCCAGCTTTAGTTACTAGTTACTTTAGTTACTCCGCTACATTCATCAGTTACAGCTTTAGTTACTAGTTACTTTAGTTACTCCGCTACATTCACCTGTTACAGCTTTAGTTACTAGTTACTTTAGTTACTCCACTACATTCATCTGTTCCAGCTTTAGTTACTAGTTACTTTAGTTACTCCACTACATTCATCTGTTCCAGCTTTAGTTACTAGTTACTTTAGTTACTCCACTACATTCATCTGACAGCTTTAGTTACTAGTTACTTTAGTTACTCCACTACATTCATCTGTTCCAGCTTTAGTTACTAGTTACTTTAGTTACTCCACTACATTCATCTGTTACAGCTTTAGTTACTAGTTACTTTAGTTACTCCTCTACATTCATCTGTTCCAGCTTTAGTTACTAGTTACTTTAGTTACTCCACCACATTCATCTGTTACAGCTTTAGTTACTAGTTACTTTAGTTACT
>CM042317.1:41353201-41360701 GCA_023566125.1 Zingel zingel
GAACTACCAACACAAATCGACACTGCCAAGCCTCCTACTCACCAACACCAGATCGATCACACACAAAATGGATGAGCTACAAATACACACGGCACTGCTGCGTGATGATTACAGAAGCCTGGCTGAACACACGAACGGCAGCTAGCAGCTAGCAGCTAGCAGCTAGCAGGGCCAGCTACCTACCGAGGCAGGATTGAGACAGGGTAGGTGAATTTAAACGATGTCTGAGTTGAAAACGCATCTTGTTGTCACGTAAGGACCCTGTTCATGTTGCACAGACATTTTAATTGCATTTCGTGTCTGCTAAGAGGCACAAAGGCACTCTAAAACTTGCCCCAACAACTGCCGTGTTAGCACAGTGGAAGCTAGTAGACGTAGCTGCAGCTACTCCGTGTTGCTAGCACCGATTCGGGTCATTTTTTTCAATCTAAAGTACACGCATATTTATAGCGATAAAGATAAACGTAAAAAATTGGCTGGAATTCTTCTTTAACCGTCAGGTGAACAGCCGGCGGCCGGCGTAATGTCTTCCGATATCATACCAATTATTGTGCATGAGTTAAGAGTCCGTTCATGAGAATACGTTGGGGTGCCATCATTCAGGGTGCCATTAACTGTCATGTCATGTTTCTGCAACACTGGGAACCAGACTCCATTCAAAATCATCCCCAAAACTATTGAGTGTAGGTATGTTATCACAAGATATTTGAGGCCAAATTATCTCTTTACACATTGGTCTAGAAAAACAGTGGGCATCACTATACGGAAAGCTGAGGTTGTTCTGAACATGTTGATATGAAACACAGCTTTCCTGTGATTCTGTGTCTAAGTGACTGATGGGAACAAGAATCTCTGACATTGGTCCAGTATTAAGAGAGATCTCTGCAGCTGGCAGCAGAGAAACAAGCTACAATGTGAGTTAATAGTAATTGTCCAGCTTGTATTTACCTTCACAAAAGTGCTCGTTTAGCCGCTGACAGACTCAGATTATTATTCTAAGTGTCTGACAACATTATGGGATGGATCCCTACAGAGATATACCTTTAAAACCTCTTTGAGACCTTTCTGTTGAACCAGAAACAGCTCTGAAGTCGCTAGCTCTAACCCCACCAGACTCCATGTAAATAATCAGGACTTTTAGCGTGTATAGAGCCAGCATATTTCCACCAGACTCCATGTAAATAATCAGGACTTTTAGCGTGTATAGAGCCAACATATCTTCACATGTAAATCTGTCAACTATGTGTTTATTTCAACCAAAACTAGAGTTGTGATGGTTGGAAAAGTGGAAAGATGACCCAAAAACTGCTTTTGATAGTTGTATTTTGTTTCTGTTGACTGTGAATGAAGTGTATTTTACGATGCTAAAATGACTGATTATTTACATGGAGTCTGGTGGGTTTAGCGAACGCAATTTCGTGGATATTTTTATGTTTAAAAAAAGGATCTTACTCTGTAACAGAAAGGTCGACCTCCTTAGAAATCCTTTCCATAATGTTGTCAGACACTTAGAATAATAATCTGAGTCGGTCAGCGGCTAAACGAGCCCTTTTGTGAAGGTAAATACAAGCTGGACAATTACTATTAACTCACATTGTAGCTTGTTTCTCTGCTGCCGACTGCAGAGATCTCTCTTAATACTGGACCAATGTCAGAGATTCTTGTTCCCATCAGTCACTTAGACACAAACACACAGGAACACAGGGTCCAGGTTGAACAACATGTCAACCATTACATTAATCACCAACTATTTTGATAATCCATTAATCAGTTTGTACCATTTCTTATGTAAAAACAGTAACAATTCTCTGATTCCAGCTTGTTAAATGTGAATATTGTTCTAGTATCTTCTCTCCTCTGTGACAGTGAACTGAATATCTTTGAGTTGTGGACAAAACAAGACATTTTAAGGACGTCATCTTGGGACTTTTTTTCCCATCTTCATAAATGTGAACATTTCCAAATTGAGATATCTGTTACTGAGCTCAGATTAAAGAGGCTGAATGTAACTTTCAGTTTGTGTTGATTCTAGCGGCCGCTTTGGACAAAAGTAGTAGTGTTTTTACCACGACTGCTGTCGAAAAGGTCTTTTCTTTACGGTTCTGTATCGCCCACTGTAGATTACCAAGTTGGTGTTAAGGCGCTGACACACCAACTCGATAATCGGCCATTGGACCGTCCGGCGAGGTCGGTGACTCGAGTTGTTCGGTGTGTCCCGTGCCGTCGTCCGTCCGAGCAGCCGTCGGCCTTCATTTTGGCCGACCTGACTTGTTGCGTCAGAGGGCGGGCAGTCGGACTCAAATGACCCATCTGATTGGTGGAGCGCTAACCCGGAAACAGGGAGCGGGATGAGCGTGACTAGAGTCTCTCAAAATCTGACGAAGATCTTTTAAACTGACCTTTGTTGATCTGAAATGAAGACAGATTCAGCGACTGCACGGCCTATTCCTCTCTTGTAAATGTAACGTTACGAAACGTAAAATATGAGATCGTATTCTGAACGAGCCGCCATTATGCCCGGTTGAAAAATCTGGGAGCAGCCAGACCCACGTGACGCGTTCGTCCAATCAGCTGCGCTTTTTCAGTTTTCGGGCGACAATACAGATTAGCGCCGCCTGCTGCTATGGAGACGTATTACATCTCACGCAGGCGCAGAGCGTACGCTCAAGTCGGCGTCTCTTCGGTGAGTTCTGAGTCACTTTTTGGACCTCGGGGACCCGACTGATCAGTCCGTCTGGCTTTTCTGCGGACGGTCAGCCGTCGGGTTGGTGTGTCAGGGGCTTTACTAGGAGCTGCCTCCACCTAGTCCTGGGTCTTCCCCGAGGCCTCCTCCCAGCTGGACGTGCCTCCACCTAGTCCTGGGTCTTCCCCGAGGCCTCCTCCCAGCTGGACGTCCCTCCACCTAGTCCTGGGTCTTCCCCGAGGCCTCCTCCCAGCTGGACGTGCCTCCACCTAGTCCTGGGTCTTCCCCGAGGCCTCCTCCCAGCTGGACGTGCCTCCACCTAGTCCTGGGTCTTCCCCGAGGCCTCCTCCCAGCTGGACGTGCCTCCACCTAGTCCTGGGTCTTCCCCGAGGCCTCCTCCCAGCTGGACGTCCCTCCACCTAGTCCTGGGTCTTCCCCGAGGCCTCCTCCCAGCTGGACGTCCCTCCACCTTGTCCTGGGTCTTCCCCGAGGCCTCCCAGCTGGACGTCCCTCCACCTAGTCCTGGATCTTCCCCGAGGCCTCCTCCCAGCTGGACGTCCCTCCACCTAGTCCTGGGTCTTCCCCGAGGCCTCCCAGCTGGACGTCCCTCCACCTAGTCCTGGATCTTCCCCGAGGCCTCCTCCCAGCTGGACGTCCCTCCACCTTGTCCTGGGTCTTCCCCGAGGCCTCCCAGCTGGACGTCCCTCCACCTAGTCCTGGATCTTCCCCGAGGCCTCCTCCCAGCTGGACGTCCCTCCACCTTGTCCTGGGTCTTCCCCGAGGCCTCCCAGCTGGACGTCCCTCCACCTAGTCCTGGGTCTTCCCCGAGGCCTCCTCCCAGCTGGACGTGTCTGGAACATCCTTAGGCCTCCTGCACACTGGCTCCGTGGCGTGAGCGTGGCGTGAGCGTGGCGTGGCGGCTGTGTGGCGTTTTCTATGTCTTTGCACACCAGAAATGTGTCTGACGTGCTGCTAGCCTCGTCTGGACACATGCATGTTTCCCATTGATATAAGGCACTCCAGCAGTAGTATACTTCCTGTTAAACATGAATATAGACTGATCTGATTACAGCAAAGACAACGTCGGCAGTACTGACGGCAAAATAGGCTCCAGAATATTTCCTTCTGTATTGACAGCTAGGTGCAATATTAGAAAATCAATAATTATTATTTTAAATGACATTTATATCAAAACCTCAAGACTTTCAAACATCAACATGTCATTTATTAATATGTATTTGTGTCTAAATGACATATAAACATCTTTTTGTATTTCTATTTTGCCTGGAAACGCTTCCAACACGCTCGCGTGTCGTGTGAAAAATAGGCGTCGGTTCTATTTCTAGCATGCACGCGTTTTCGGCGCCTGGGATGTGCGAGTTACGCAGGCAGTGTGCACGCTCTAACCTGTTAACATGGGAGCTGAAATAAAAACGGACACGCCACGCAGCTGACACGCTCACGCCACGCAGCCGACACGCTCACGCCACGCAGCTGACACGCTCACGCCACGCAGCCGACACGCTCACGCCACGCAGCCGACATGCGAGCGCCGCGCAGCTGACACGCTCACGCCACGCAGCCAGCGTGCAGGAGGTCCGAACCACCTCAACTGGCTCCTTTCGACGCAAAGGAGCAGCGGCTCTACTCCGAGCTCCTCACTGATTACTGAGCTCATTTAAAGCCTAACTCTCGCCAAAATGCAAAGTAGGGTCTTTTTGTGAATGTACCCGAGTCAAACTTTCGTTTAAAAGCATATTTAGGACGGAATCGCCACTTTTAAGATTGACCGTATTATTGTTTTTGGGTCAAATGGCCTTTTGAATGGGAGTGCTAGCGGCACTTTGATGCTAGCCTCAAAATAGATATTTTTAAACACTAAGAAGGCTCGACACAACATGAGACTTTGCTCCAAGTATCAGCAGGGGCTCTACACCTTAACTCCACCGGTGACCAAGATATATACTATAACCAGGGGCTCTACACCTTAACTCCACCGGTGACCAAGATATATACTATAACCAGGGGCTCTACACCTTAACTCCACCGGTGACCAAGATATATACTATAACCAGGGGCTCTACACCTTAACTCCACCGGTGACCAAGATATATACTATAACCAGGGGCTCTACACCTTAACTCCACCGGTGACCAAGATATATACTATAACCAGGGGCTCTACACCTTAACTCCACCGGTGACCAAGATATATACTATAACCAGGGGCTCTACACCTTAACTCCACCGGTGACCAAGATATATACTATAACCAGGGGCTCTACACCTTAACTCCACCGGTGACCAAGATATATACTATAACCAGGGGCTCTACACCTTAACTCCACCGGTGACCAAGATATATACTATAACCAGGGACTCTACACCTTAACTCCACCGGTGACTAGTGTTTAAAAATAGCTATTTTGAGGCTAGCATCAAAGTGCCCCTAGCACTCCCGTTCAAAAGGTCATTTGACCCAAAAACGAAGATACGGTACATCTTAAATGTGGCGATTCCGTCCTAAATATGCTTTTAAACGAAAGTTTGACTCGGGTACATTCACAAAAAGACCCTACTTTGCATTTTGGAGAGAGTTAGGTTTTAAGACCATTGTATGAAAAATAACAGAGCTTCAGAAACATGAAAAAGTTACATATAGTCACTTTAAGATGAAACAGCAAAAGCAACCACAGTCATTATCTACATAGATTTTACAAGGAAATATGAATTATGTCACATGAATAATGTCTTGATCTCTCGGCTCAACTAGAAGTCCCTAAATAATTTTCACTTTACTGCTAAAATTTCCCTTAAATTACACCATATACGCTTATAAATAGATCTGCTTTAATACTTAGAAACTGTACACCCGTGTGCATCTGTTCACCCCTTTTAATTTACGTTGGAAAACAGAAACGCAACACAAAAATCACCCCCAAAATGTTCCCTCCGTTTCCCACGAACACGACAGCTGCAAGTTTGAGATGATCATTTTGGCAAAAAAAAAACCCAAAGTGTTACGTAGTGCCGAGAGGTAAAGTCACGTACATCTACGTACGTCTTAAGGCGCTGACACACCAGCCCGATAATCGGCCGTCGGACAGTCTGGCGAGGTCGGTGACTCAAGTCTGTTCGGTGTGCTCCGTGCCGTCGTCCATCTGAGGGGCCGTCGGCTTTAATTTGGGCCGATTTGACTTGTGGAATAAGCCAGCGGGCAGTCGGACTCAAGGACCAATCTGATTGGTGGAGTGCTAGCCCTTGACTAGCGAAAAAACCCGGAAATGGCGAGCGGGATGAGCGTGACTAGAGCCTCTCAAAATCTGATGAAGATCTGTTAACCTGACCTTTGTTGATCTGAAATGAAGACAGATTCAGCGACTGCACGGCCTATTCCTCTCTTAACATGTTCTCAGGAACACGTTACGGTGAACTATTTTAGGACAATATGAGATCGGATTCTGAACGAGCCGTCATTAATGTTCGGCTTTGAAATTCGGGAGAAGCCAGACCCACGTGATACGTTCGTCATTTCCGCCTGCTGGTATGGAGACGTATTACGTCTCACGCACGCGCAGAACGTACGCTCAAGTCGGCATCTCTTCGGTGGGTTCGGAGGCACTTTTTGGACCTCGGGGAGCCGACTGGCTCTTCTGCCGACGGTCGGCCGTCTGGTTGGCGTGTCAGCGCCTTTACAACACCAGCGGAAACCCCAAAGACATAAGAACTTCACCTTTCAAGTAAAACAGAGAATCTATACACCTGCATCTTACAAGTCTGTCACCAAAAAAACTCAAAGAGTTGCTTAAAAAACTCGTTATCGCTCCAAATAAAAAGAATAATCACACAAAATACAATATCTTCAGGCAGTCGGCGTGTAAAGCAGTTCACAAATCTGGAGTTTTTGGGAACTGAACGGCTGTAGAGTGTTCTTAAAGTATTGTTATTTCACACAACTAAATGAGCTAATTAGCGTTAGCAACAAGGTTTTCAGCAGGAAGCGTCTCGACTCGGTTTCCGAGTCTTTTGGCCTTTTTCATTTGGCGTAAATGTGATATAATGAAAGTAAAAACAAAATACACGTGGTTTAAAAAAAACAAACGCAGGCTCGGACGACCACAACTCGTTCTCACTCCCGACTCGTGAAATACGGACACTTTAGGGCCCTATTTTACCGATCTGAGGTCACGGCGTGAAGCGCCTGGTGCAGGTGCGTTTAGGGTGTGTCCAAATCCACTTTTGTTAGTTTGACGGCGGTAAAAAGGGTCCGTGTGCCGGGTCATGGTTCTAAAGGGTTGGACTTAGTGTCTTCATTAATCAGAGGTGTGTTCTGGGCGTAACATGCAATCAACCAATCAGAGATCATCTCCCATTCCCTTTAAAAGCCAGGCGCGTTTGGACCTTGGAGCATTGCTGTTATGATGGAGGATTTGCACCGTAATATTTTTATTTGTAGCCTTCTGCATGTGTGTGTGTGTGTGTGTCCCTGTGTGTGTGTGTGTGTGTGTATGTGTGTGTGTGTGTGTGTGTGTGTGTGTGTGTGTGCGTCCCTGTGTGTGTAACAAGCATAGTGTGCACGTGCTGTGCACGAGCCTAGGAGCCTTTTACTAATGCTCTGTTAAAATAACAATGAAATGCTGCATTACTGACTTTAGACCAGGTTTTTGTTGGTCAATGGTGCCATCACTTCCTGCTGCCTCAAGATAGCAATACTCCCAGAATGCACCTGAACACACCTCCCTGTAAGACCAGCACGCCCAGAATGCACCTGAACACACCTCCCTGTAAGACCAGCACGCCCAGAATGCACCTGAACAC
>CM042317.1:41375701-41395701 GCA_023566125.1 Zingel zingel
TGTGATTGGTGTAGAGCCCGCCTTAGCGGTTGTGATTGGTGTAGAGCCCGCCTCAACGGTTGTGATTGGTGTAAAGCCCGCCTCAACGGTTGTGATTAGTGTAAAGCCCGCCTCAACGATTGTGATTGGTGTAAAGCCCGCCTCAGCGGTTGTGATTGGTGTAGAGCCCGCCGGTTGTGATTGGTGTAAAGCCCGCCTCAACGGTTGTGATTGGTGTAAAGCCCGTCTCAGCGGTTGTGATTGGTGTAAAGCCCGCCTCAGCGGTTGTGATTGGTGTAAAGCCCGCCTCAACGGTTGTGATTGGTGTAGAGCCCGCCTCAACGGTTGTGATTGGTGTAAAGCCCGCCTTAACGGTTGTGATTGGTGTAAAGCCCGCCTCAACGGTTGTGATTGGTGTAAAGCCCGCCTCAGCGGTTGTGATTGGTGTAGAGCCCGCCTCAACGGTTGTGATTGGTGTAGAGCCCGCCTCAACGGTTGTGATTGGTGTAAAGCCCGCCTCAACGGTTGTGATTGGTGTAAAGCCCGCCTCAACGGTTGTGATTGGTGTAAAGCCCGCCTCAACGGTTGTGATTAGTGTAAAGCCCGCCTCAACGGTTGTGATTAGTGTAAAGCCCGCCTCAACGGTTGTGATTGGTGTAAAGCCCGCCTCAACGGTTGTGATTGGTGTAAAGCCCACCTCAGCGGTTGTGATTGGTGTAAAGGCCCGCCTCAACGGTTGTGATTGGTGTAAAGCCCGCCTCAACGGTTGTGATTGGTGTAAAGCCCGCCTCAGCGGTTGTGATTGGTGTAAAGGCCCGCCTCAACGGTTGTGATTGGTGTAAAGCCCGCCTCAACAGTTGTGATTGGTGTAAAGCCCGCCTCAACGGTTGTGATTGGTGCCTCGATTTTGGGGACATTGGAAATGGGCTTGAATGGGCTCTTGGAGAGCAAAATCTCAAATTTGCCGGAAGTTCGTCAGCGTTTACCCAGGCTAAGTTGTTGCAACAGCATGTGAAAAAAAGTACAAAGGTAGCTAGGCCAAAAAGAACGTTAACCTCGCGATAAAAAAAATTAACGCCGAAAAAAATGGGTTTGCGTTAACGCCGTTAATAACGCGTTTAACTGACAGCACTAGTTTTAACATGAGTGTTCCTTTTGGGACAATGTTAACCATCCAAAGCGGGCACGACGGCAGGAAGTGGTCAGTGCACGTTAGCGGTGTACTGACGGAAATATACGGCGAATGAGACACAGCCTGAGACTCTGGCAGTGCTTCTCTGACGGAGAATGTTTTTAAATCCCACCTGTGAGCTCTGAATGTGTAGATGGGCTCCACGTCTAAAGCAGCACACCTGGAGGATTAAAGAAAAGACAAAGAATGAAGGTTAGAAAAACAGAAAGGGCAGCCTGTCTCTAACGTCGGCCTGTTCCAGATTAAAGGTCCCACGTCGTGCTCCTTTTTAGGGTCGTACTTGTACGGTATTTTGGGGGTTTCTACTTAAAAACACGGTGACATGTTGTAATGTTCAAAAAAATATTTTTATTTTTCTCATACGGTCTTGAATATTCCAGCCCGGTCTCACGGTGAAATGGTCCCGTTATTGAATCTATTTGATTCGTGAACAGGACACGAATGTTGATTTTTTTTCGTGTGGTGATTACGAATTTTAATGTAATGTATTTAAATGGGAAGCATGTTTCGTGATCACAGCACGACAACGGTAGGGAGTAGTATGAAAAGCCAAAGATCCGCGTAGGGAGGTTGGTCGGGGGGGTGGACGGGTCAAACAACACGGGACTTTCACCCCGGAGAGCGGGGATCGCGTCCGCCGTGTGACGGTTCCTTTCCCAGTGCTTTTTTTTCCTAACCTCAACCGTCCCGTTGTTGTGGCGTTTAATTTCCCCATTGTGGCCACGTGTGGTGGTCCTTCGGACCGTCCCGTTGTTGTGGCGTTTAATTTCCCCGTTGTGGCCGCGTGTGGTGGTCCTTCGGACCGTCCCGTTGTTGTGGCGTTTAATTTCCCCGTTGTGGCCGCGTGTGGTGGTCCTTCGGACCGTCCCGTTGTTGTGGCGTTTAATTTCCCCGTTGTGGCCGCGTGTGGTGGTCCTTCGGACCGTCCCGTTGTTGTCGTGGGTGTGTGGCGTTTAACGGTACAGATCCATTTGACCGTGTGACGCTCCACTCTATTCCTATGGGTGGCGTCAAGCGACTTCAACGTGCACGCAAAGCCATCTGGGAAGGCGGCGCGTCCAACGCAGCGCGTCCAAAAGCTGGCCGATACCCATCTTTATGCAAATTAATCAGTTAAACGCGACGCGACTATCCAGTAGAAGTAGACGAAAATCTGTTGAACTGGCCTTCGTTCATCTGAAATGAAGACAGATTCAGCGACTGCACGGCCTATTTCTCTCTTAACATGTTTCGGTGAACTATTTGTGATCTGAACGAGCCGCCATGACAGTCTGTTGAAAACCCACGTCAGGCGTTCGTCCAATCAGCTGCTGGTCAAGGGCGAGGAGCCTCAACCATGGATGTTTGACGTCGCGACACCACGCTTCAGTCAGGTCGGATAAATGGATCTCTACCGTCATTTTCCCGTTGTGGTCGCGTGTGGTGGTCCTTCGGACCGTCCCGTTGTTGTCGCGGGCGTGTGGCGTTTAATTTCCCCGTTGTGGCTGCGTGTGGTGGTCTGTCAGACCGTCCCGTTGTTGTCGCGGGCGTGTGGCGTTTAATTTCCCTGTTGTGGCCGCGTGTGGTGGTCCTTCGGACCGTCCCGTTGTTGTGGCGTTTAATTTCCCCGTTGTGGCCGTGTGTGGTGGTCATTCGGACCGTCCCATTGTTGTGGCTTTAATTTCCCCGTTGTGGCCGCGTGTTGTGGTCCTTCGGACCGTCCCGTTGTTGTCGCGGGCGTGTGGCGTTTAATTTCCTCGTTGTGGCCGCATGTGGTGGTCCTTCGGACCGTCCCATTGTTGTGGCTTTAATTTCCCCGTTGTGGCCATGTGTGGTGGTCCTTCGGACCGTCCCGTTGTTGTGGCTTTCAATTTACCCGTTGTGGCCGCGTGTGGTGGTCCTTCGGACCGTCCCGTTGTTGTGGCTTTAATTTCCCCGTTGTGGCCGCGTGTGGTGGTCCTTCGGACCGTCCCGTTGTTGTGGCGTTTAATTTCCCCGTTGTGGCCGCGTGTGGTGGTCCTTCGGACCGTCCCGTTGTCGCGGGCGTGTGCCGTTTAATTTCCCCGTGGCAGTTCGTGAAATGGTAACGCTCAAAATTCGTGACCTGTACACGAAATAAACGAGAAAATCGTGACCTGTACACGAATCAATAAATAAAAATAACGTGACCATTTACGAACTGGCGTGAGACCGGGGTGGAATATACCGGTATTCACCCTCCGTTTATGGTCCTCTTTAAGAGAACTGAGCTTGGTTCGTTTTAAAGCAGGGATGCACCGATACAGGATTCGGCTTCGGATTCAGCTGAATATTGGGCTTTTTGACGGGGTTGGGTTTCTGCCAAACTCTACGCCTGCACTCCGCGCGCTACGCTGGTCGACGTGATGACGGCGCCGTTGATTACGGGAAGGTGTTTACGTTTTGATATAGAAACTTTTTGAAAATGGGTCAAATTTGACCCGAGGACAGCAGGAGGGCTAATGCCCTCGCTGCCCTGGCAATTGGTCTTTGTGTCCTTAGAAATTGACACCAGACAGAGTGGCCTTGCCCCTAAAATGATAAAATTTCAGGTCTTGTTGTGACATCACAGCCGTAAAAGATGTCCTGAGTGACATCACAGCTTCTGAATACGGGCCGTGTGCATTAACCTGTGGACTGAGCGTTTTGATACTGTCACAGTATTTATAAAGAGCCTGGACCTGCTTCATAATCAAACAAGACTCCTTACTATATGCCAGTGTTTTTCAACCGTTTTTTTTCGCCACGGCACATTTTTTTTTACGTTAAAACAATCCCACGGCAAACCACCAACCCAAAATGTTACAAAATAACACATTATAGCCTAATAAGATCAGAATCTGCATTTTTCCTTTTTAAAAATGTATCCATCACTGTTGCAGGCTTACGTCAATGACCTTGGCCCTACTGCTTACCTCCTGTCACTGCCACCAGGGGGCAGTCATTCTACGGTCTTAAATCAACAAGGTCATTATTGCGCTATACTGCCACCTACTGACACAGAACAGTATTTAATTTCTCTGCCAGTCATCACATTGCAGTCACAGATGCGCAAGAATGGACTCAACTGGACAATTTCCCACGGCACACAGGACGATCTCTCACGGCACAGTGGTTGAAAATCGCTGCTCTATGGGACCGTTGATGCAGCTGGTGTAAATGTACAGTTTGTGAATGAAAGATAGATATGTTAAAAGCCTGACTTCTTGGCGGGCGCCGTCTTCTGGAGGTTCCAGAGTTTGAGGGTGTGGTCCTCGGAGGCGGTGACGAGGACGGGCTCCACCGGGTGGAAGGCCAGACTCCGCACCGAGTCAAAGTGGCTCCGCAGGGTGAACTTTGGGTTCCAGGTCTTCCTCAGGGCATCCTGGCTGCTGGCGATCTACAGGGGGGGATGGGAGTGGAGAGGGGAGAGGGAGGGAGGGAGGGAGGGAGGGAGGGAGAGGAGAGGGAGGGAGGGAGGGAGGGAGAGGAGAGGAGAGGAGAGGAAGGGAGGGAGGGAGGGAGAGGAGAGGGAGGGAGAGAGAGGAGAGGAGAGGAGAGGAGAGGGAGGGAGGGAGAGAGAGGAGAGGAGAGGAGAGGAGAGGAGAGGGAGGGAGCGAGGGAGGGAGGGAGAGGAGAGGAGAGGGAGAGAGAGGAGAGGAGAGGAGAGGGAGGGAGGGAGGGAGAGGAGAGAGAGGAGAGGAGAGGGAGGGAGGGAGGGAGGGAGGGAGAGGAGAGGGAGGGAGAGAGAGGAGAGGAGAGGAGAGGAGAGGAGAGGGAGGGAGCGAGGGAGGGAGGGAGAGGAGAGGAGAGGGAGAGAGAGGAGAGGAGAGGAGAGGGAGGGAGGGAGGGAGGGAGAGGAGAGAGAGGAGAGGAGAGGGAGGGAGGGAGGGAGGGAGGGAGAGGGAAGGAGAGGAGAGGAGAGGAGAGGAGAGGAGAGGGAGAGGAGAGGGAGGGAGGGAGGGAGGGAGGGAGAGGAGAGGGAGGGAGCGGGAGGGAGGGAGGGAAGGAGGGAGAGGAGAGGAGAGGAGAGGGAGGGAGGGAGGGAGGGAGGGAGAGGAGAGGAGAGGAGAGGAGAGGGAGGGAGAGGAGAGGAGAGGAGAGGAGAGGGAGGGAGGGAGAGGAGGGAGAGGAGGGAGGGAGGGAGGGAGAGGTGAGGAGAGGAGAGGGAGGGAGGGATGGAGAGGTGAGGAGAGGAGAGGGAGGGAGGGAGGGAGGGAGAGGAGAGGAGAGGAGAGGAGAGGGGAGGGAGGGAGGGAGGGAGGGAGGGAGAGGAGAGGAGAGGAGAGGGAGGGAGGGAGGGAGGGAGAGGAGAGGAGAGGAGAGGGAGGGAAGGAGGGAGAGGAGAGGAGAGGAGAGGAGAGGGAGGGAGGGAGAGGAGGGAGAGGAGGGAGGGAGAGGAGAGGGAGGGAGGGAGGGATGGAGAGGTGAGGAGGGGAGAGGGAGGGAGGGAGGGAGGGAGGGAGAGGAGAGGAGAGGAGAGGAGAGGAGAGGAGAGGGGAGGGAGGGAGGGAGGGAGGGAGGGAGAGGAGGGAGGGAGGGAGGGATGGAGAGGTGAGGAGAGGAGAGGAGAGGGAGGGAGGGAGGGAGGGAGAGGAGAGGAGAGGAGAGGAGAGGAGAGGGAGGGAGGAAGGGGAGAGGAGAGGAGAGGAGAGGAGAGGGAGGGAGGAAGGGGAGAGGGAGAGGAGAGGAGAAGGAATCAAGAGTCTTTTAGTTGACCTATTCTTTAACTGGTATATAAACAGCACGGTTAAGATGGAAATGCTGAAATAAGAAGCTGAAACGTGACTAGTAGTCCACGTTCTCCTCCGGCAGCAGCTGTCGGTCTGACTCACGTCGTACGCCAGGCTGTCGGCCTCGTTGGCGACCGTCAGTCCGGCCAGTTCTCCCAGTCCCAGCTCGTTGGAAACCGCCTCGTCCACCCGGCCCAGGATGAAAGACTTCCCCGACGACGGCAGGAAAGTCATCGCTTCTACGGACACAAAACAGGAAGCAGCCGGGTCAAAGCCTACCACACACCGACCCGATAATCGGCCGTCGGACCGTCTGGCGAGGTCGGTGACTCGAGTCTGTTCGGTGTGTTCGTGGCGTCGTCCGTCGGAGGGGCCGTCGGCCTTCATTTGGGCCGACTTGATGAGCGTGACTAGAGTCTCTCAAAATCTGGTCAAATTTGACCTTTGTTGATCTGAAATGAAGACAGATTCAGCGACTGCACGGCCTATTTCTCTCTTAACATGTTCTCAGGAACACGTTACGGTGAACTATTTTAGGACAATATGAGATCGGATTCTGAACGAGCCGCCACGACGGTCTGGCTTTGAATTTCTGGAGAAACCAGACCCACGTGACGCGTTCGTCCAATCAGCTGCTGGTTTTCATTTTTGGACAATCCAGATTAGCGCCGCCTGCTGTTATGGAGACGTATTACGTCTGGTCTCTTCGGTGTTCTGAGGAACTTTTTGGACCAACTCGGGGAGACTGATCAGTCACACTGCCTTACTGCCGACGGTCGGCCGTCTGGTCGGTGTGTAACGGCCTAAAGACAAACACTGACTACTAAAGACTGAAAAAGATTTCTAATTCATTTCTAATTAATACTCTTTATTGAGCCCCAATGGGGAAATTACAATTTACACTCTGTTGTTATCTCTCTCACACACACACACACACACACTCGTTTGTTTCACTATCTTTGTGGGGACCCGTCATTGACATAATGCATTCCCTAGCCCCTTACCCTAACCTTAACCATCACCACTAGATGCCTAACCTTAACCCTTACCCTCACCCTAACCATAACCTAATTCTAACCCTAATCCTAAAACCAAGTCTTAACCCTCAAACAGACCTTTAACCTTGTGGGCTCCAGCATTTTGGGCCCCACAAGACTGTCGGGACCCTACAAGTATACTGGACTCCTGGTTTTTGGACCCCACGAATATAGTTGCCCACACACACACACACACACACACACACACACACACACACACACACACACACACACACACACACACACACACACACACACACACACACACACACACACACACACACACACACACAACGTCCTTTTACATGCACTAATGGAGAGATGTCAGAGTGAGTGGGCTGCGACAGCTGAACAGGCGCCCTGAGCAGTTCGGGGGGTTAGGTGCCTTGCTCAAGAGCAGTGCCCAGGAGGTGAACTGGCACCTCTCCAGCTACCAGTCCACCTCCATATTGCGGTCCGTACGGGAACTTGAACCAGCGACCCTCCGGTCCGAGCTACTGCCACCCCCTGACTGACACAGACTGCTATGTAAAAGTTTTTTTTACATGTGCTAAATACATCAAATTTGACAATAAAAAAGAAGGCGGGCAGGTTACCGTCTTCTGGGCGTCCCAGTTCGTGCTCATTGAGTCTGGGGACCGCCGGGCGGGACAGGGGCGTTACGGGCGGCTGCATGGAGGGAAGCTCCTCGGCGTCCCGTAGGTTAGCCAGCATGTCCTGCAGCTTAGACCGGTTCGGTCCTGGAGGAGGAAGAGAAGGGAGAGGGGGGGACACAAATCAGAGGAGGAAACGGAAACATGGAGTCAGGAGGAAGAAGGGGAACACCGGAAGAAAAAGGAGCTTAGGAGAGAAAGATAGAAACAGACATTAGCACGACAAAGGGTCTGAGGGTCCTATTTCACCGATCTGAGGTCACGGCGTGGAGCGCCTGGTGCAGGTGCGTTTAGGGCGTGTCCAAATCCACTTTTGCTAGTTTGACGGCGGTAAAAAGGGTCCGTGTGCCGGGTCATGGTTCTAAAGGGTTGGACTTAGTGTCTTCATTAATCAGAGGTGTGTTCTGGGCGTAACATGCAATCAACCAATCAGAGATCATCTCCCATTCCCTTTAAAAGCCAGGCGCGTTTGGACCTTGGAGCATTGCTGTTATGATGGAGGATTTGCACCGTAATATTTTTATTTGTAATCTTCTGCATGTGTGTGTTTGTTTGTTTGTTTGTTTGTGTGTGTGCGTGTGCTGCTGTGCGTCCCTGTGTGTGTGTGTGTGTGTGTGTGTGTGTGTGTGTGTGTGTGTGTGTGTGTGTGTGTGTGTGTGTGTGTGTGTGTGTGTGTGTGTAACAAGCATAGTGTGCACGTGCTGTGCACGAGCCTAGGAGCATTTTACTAATGCTCTGTTAAAATAACAATGAAATGCTGCGTTATTGACTTTAGACCAGGTTTTTGTTGGTCAATGGTGCCATCACTTCCCGCTGCCTCAAGATAGCAATACTCCCAGAATGCACCTGAACACACCTCCCTGTAAGACCAGCACGCCCAGAATGCACCTGAACACACCTCCCTGTAAGACCAGCACGCCCAGAATGCACCTGAACACACCTCCCTGTAAGACCAGCACGCCCATGGGCCACAGATGGGCGCAGGTGCATTTGCTATTTAAACGACGTGCCCCAAAAGTGTTCATATGTTACAAAAAAGAGAATTAAATCAGCACGAAGGATGGGAATAAAGCAGAGAGGAGTTCGCTCAGAGTTGGAGTAATAATCACTCCGCCCAAGTAGCAGAGAGTAGCAGTGCTTCGCCTTCTGAGAATATAGTTCCCAGTTTATATACGGTTAGAAGATGGCTGTGTGTCATGTGACCTTGTTATTTGTACACGCTGTGACTCTACAAATCACAACATGTAAATAGGAACGAGTTGCCGTTATTTTGTCACTTATTGGGAGCAGTAGGCTAGATGGAGCCGGTTACCTCCAGGATCTGTGCTAAGCTAGGCTAGATGGAGCCGGTTACCTCCAGGATCTGTCCTAAGCTAGGCTAGATGGAGCCGGTTACCTCCAGGATCTGGGCTAAGCTAGGCTAGATGGAGCCGGTTACCTCCAGGATCTGGGCTAAGCTAGGCTAGATGGAGCCGGTTACCTCCAGGATCTGTGCTAAGCTAGGCTAGATGGAGCCGGTTACCTCCAGGAGCTGTGCTAAGCTAGGCTAGATGGAGCCAGTTACCTCCAGGATCTGTGCTAAGCTAGGCTAGATGGAGCCAGTTACCTCCAGGATCTGTGCTAAGCTAGGCTAGATGGAGCCGGTTACCTCCAGGATCTGTGCTAAGCTAGGATAGATGGAGCCGGTTACCTCCAGGATCTGTGCTAAGCTAGGCTAGATGGAGCCGGTTACCTCCAGGATCTGTGCTAAGCTAGGCTAGATGGAGCCGGTTACCTCCAGGATCTGTGCTAAGCTAGACTAGATGGAGCCGGTTACCTCCAGGATCTGTGCTAAGCTAGGCTAGATGGAGCCGGTTACCTCCAGGATCTGTGCTAAGCTAGGCTAGATGGAGCCGGTTACCTCCAGGATCTGTGCTAAGCTAGACTAGATGGAGCCGGTTACCTCCAGGATCTGTGCTAAGCTAGGCTAGATGGAGCCGGTTACCTCCAGGATCTGTGCTAAGCTAGACTAGATGGAGCCGGTTACCTCCAGGATCTGTGCTAAGCTAGGCTAGATGGAGCCGGTTACCTCCAGGATCTGTGCTAAGCTAGGCTAGATGGAGCCGGTTACCTCCAGGATCTGTGCTAAGCTAGGATAGATGGAGCCAGTTACCTCCAGGATTTGTGCTAAGCTAGGCTAGATGGAGCCAGTTACCTCCACAATCTGTGCTAAGCTAGGCTAGCGGTGGAGCCGTGGGACAGAGTTACAACACGCACGGAGATGAGAAGGGTATGTATGGACTTCTCTAACTCTGGGGGATACGGGGAATGAGCTAAAGTCCCAATAAGTTGGCGTGTTCGTGCACATTTGCCCAATAGCGTTACATTACAGCCCGGTCTGTGGCTGCCAGTTAAAGCGCTCACGCTTAATACTGGACCAGTTTAAAGACTATTGTTCCCATCAGACACTTAAACCCATAAACATAGGAAAACAGGGTCCAGGTTGAAAAAGGGCACCTATGGAATCTGTCTTATAGCTTTTTTAGATTCTCAATTTCGCGAATCCATCCATCCGTGATCCTGTTACCACAGAAACTATTGGGCTCTACATTAAACCAAAGTATAGACTGAGAGGAGACACAACAGAAAAATTATGAGGAGAGAGGTTCAGGACTTACTCTTCACACCCTTCTTGCCCTTGCGTTCCTTCCTGTACTGCTCCTTGAGCTGGGCGATCAGTCCCTGGTCCACGTCCCAGGACAGTTCCCCTCCAGGGGACGGGTCATCCTTCTCTACAGGCCAGCAGGGGAGAGAAAGGAGGAGTATCAGAACCATAGACATTATATATAATGGACCAGCAGGTCCCGTGTCTCTGGACGGAGACCAGTGAAGGATATTAGAAGCTCTTTTCCGGTGATGGCTGAGCGTTACTGAGCAGCCTCCAACTGAGCTTGAAGACGTAGATGTGACGTGAGCAACCTGTCTGAAAGTTGGAAGTCTTCTGGTAGCTGTGCCAAGAGAAATCTCAATCATTCCCAATCTAGCAGAGACGGAGAGCGTAGGTATATGTAAGGAGATAACATAGGCACAGGCTAATTACTGATCACTAACATGATAGTTAACATTAGTAATTACACTTAAACAGCTAATGGAAGTCCAAACTGCCTGAGAGCTTCTCCTGGACTATACGGTAATTCCTCTACTATGAGACAGTAAGTCTCGTGGTTATGACCCAATCGTTAGCCTATTTTTATAACAACGTCTGCTACGGAGCCATAACGTGAGCTACAAGGTAATGGAGCCTTTTATACATTGTCGTGTTTCTTTAGAAATAAACAACGGACAAATAGAGTCTTTAAACGCTTCAGATGTAAAGTTATTCTCTGTCAAAGTGACGTCAGAATGAATGGGAGTCAATGGGATGCTAACGGGAGCTGATGGCTTGGTAGCATCAGAATGAATGGCAGTCAATGGGATGCTAACGGGAGCTGATGGCTTGGTAGCATCAGAATGAATGGCAGTCAATGGGATGCTAACGGGAGCTGATGGCTTGGTAGCATCAGAATGAATGGCAGTCAATGGGATGCTAACGAGAGGTGATGGCTTGGTAGCATCAGAATGAATGGCAGTCAATGGGATGCTAACGGGAGCTGATGGCTTGGTAGCATCAGAATGAATGGCAGTCAATGGGATGCTAACGGGAGGTGATGGCTTGGTAGCATCAGAATGAATGGGAGTCAATGGGATGCTAACGGGAGGTGATGGCTTGGTAGCATCAAAATGGCGCCATAGGTCCGAGGAGAAGCTCACCCCCCTTGCTCAGAACACACCGAAGCGACGCCGACTTGAGCGTGTAATACGTCTCCATAACAGCAGGTGGCGCTAATCTGTATTGTTTCCCAGAAAATGAAAACTGGCAGCTGATTGGACGAACGCGTCACGTGGGTCTGGTTTCTCCGGAAATTCACAGCCAGACTGTCATGGCGGCTCGTTCAGAATCCGATCTCATATTGTCCTAAAATAGTTCACCGTAACGTGTTCCTGAGAACATGTTAAGAGAGGAATAGGCCGTGCAGTTGCTGAATCTGTCTTCATTTCAGATCAACAAAGGTCAAATTTGACCAGATTTTGAGAGGCTCTAGTCACGCTCATCTCACTCGTCATTTCCAGGTTAGCTCTCCACCAATCAGATGGCTTATTTGAGTCCGACTGCCCGCCCTCCAACGCAACAAGTCAAATCGGCCAAAATGTCCCCCCTAGTTGACTCGCTCTCGTTTCGTGCCATAATTAACAACATCCCTACTACTGTCAATGCCGAGCTGCCTCACGGTAAACCGGTTGGCATTTTTGTGTTGAGGCTGAATGTAACTAATAAAGTAACTTGTAATGTAACTTAGTTACTTTTCAAATCAAGTAATCTGTAACGTGCCTCTTCCAACTACTGCCCTCTGGAAAGACAGTTCAAAACGGGCAAAACATCCCGCTTTTGCAACAGTACTTACCCCGCTATTAGGCTCCTTAAAGGAGAATTCTGGTCGATTTCAACATGTATCTCTGTTGTTTTTAAATGTGGAGAGCTGTCAGTAGCGAGAAAAATGAAACCAGTCGGTGTAACCTACGCCGTGTTATCCCCCTGCTAGCGTTAGCACCCAACAGGCTTAAACAGGGCAAGTTTTAAACTTGTTCAAAATGTCATTACGAGTGCCTCCCCATGTGCAGTGATTCCTTCTGAGTGAACACAGTGAATCTGACTGCAGGAGATGTGACAGAAATGCATGAAAGTTGTGCTAATTCAGCGGTTTAGTTCTGGTGTTGATACTGCAAGGAGTGCTTAGGGACCGTCTACAAACTACAACACCGAAAAGAGATACATCAAAAATATGTAGGCTGTTCATTTACTGATTAAATAAGGTAGTGTCTCCAAACTTAAAACGAAAAAAATGTAATGTCCGCAACACTGCTTTAAACTCCCGTATTTAATATAGATGCAAAGTTTCGACCCTACTGGGTCTTCTGCAGGCAAATGGTGAACACATTTGATGAAGGAATTATATGTAGGGCTCACATTCAGCCGACACACCATCTGGCTTCAATTAGTCTGATGAGGTCTGAACGGCCCAACAGCGGACATTACAGTTTTAAGTATTTTCATTTGTCCTGCACCTGCCAGAAGGTGGGATGTGCACACAATTACGTTTATAAATAGTGTCTCCAAACTTAGCTCTATTATAACTTGTCTCCTGCTAGTTGTACTACAGCACTTACTTTAAAAAAAATAAGTATATGCCTATTTTTGAACACAGAAAAGAGATGCAAACATATTTTCAAAAATAGGCATATACTTATTTTTTTTAAAGTAAGTGCTGTAGTACAACTAGCAGGAGACAAGTTATAATAGAGCTAAGTTTGGAGACACTATTTATAAACGTAATTGTGTGCACATCCCACCTTCTGGCAGGTGCAGGACAAATGAAAATACTTAAAACTGTAATGTCCGCTGTTGGGCCGTTCAGACCTCATCAGACTAATTGAAGCCAGATGGTGTGTCGGCTGAATGTGAGCCCTACATATAATTCCTTCATCAAATGTGTTCACCATTTGCCTGCAGAAGACCCAGTAGGGTCGAAACTTTGCATCTATATTAAATACGGGAGTTTAAAGCAGTGTTGCGGACATTGCATTTTTTTCGTTTTAAGTTTGGAGACACTACCTTATTTAATCAGTAAATGAACAGCCTACATATTTTTGATGTATCTCTTTTCTGTGTTGTAGTTTGTAGACGGTCCCTAAGCACTCCTTGCAGTATCAACACCGGAACTAAACAGAGCTGAATTAGCACAACTTTCATGCATTTCTTTCACATTTCCTGCAGTCAAATTCTCTGTGTTCACTCGGAAGGAATCACTGCACATGGGGAGGCACTCGTAATGACATTTCAAGCATGTTTAGAGGCTATAAACACGTTTAAAACTTGCCCTGTTTAAGCCTGTTGGGTGCGAACGCTAGCAGGGGGATAACACGGTGTAGGCAGCACCGATTGGTCTTATTTTTCTAGCTACTGACAGCACTCCACATTTACAAACTACAGAGATACGGGTTGAAATCGACCGGAATTCTCCTTTAATGCTCAGGCACCTTGCAGAGTAAACCTGTACTACATGCACTTTATAGACTGCATCACGCACTTCATGGGAAGTTGCAACAGCACAAGGTCTTTACATCTTCTTACTGGTCTGAATGATTGTCTATGTGATTGTCTTGTATGTACGGTATGTTCCTGTGTATGTCTTGTCTTTTTAATCTGATTAGCACCAAGACAAATTCCAATCAACTACATATTGACATGGCAATGACGTTTTAAATTGAATTGAACGTAAGTAAGTTAGAAGACGGATTAAAACACACAAAAGCTCTCGTTTAAAAAGAGAAAAGACTTTGTGAGTGGCAGCATGAGGCCGCTTGCTTCTGCACCGACGCATTTCCTGTCTGTATATATATAAAACACAAGATAAAGGTCCCAGCAGCCCCCGCAGTTCACACTACATCACCCCTTTCTATTGTCTACTGTTTCTTAGCAACGCATTCAGAGCCGCTGGGCCAATGGCAGAAGCTCCCCCCCCCCCACGCAGCTTGTGACTCAGCACTTCACAGACCAGATATAGTTTGTAAAGCAGCGCTGACTCAGACGCACACAGGAGGCGTTTAAAATCCCCCGAGAGGGGAAGCCTCTGCAGACTTCTCCATTTACAGACTGGACATGATCACTCAGTTAAAAACCCCGGTTTTGGCTGCCAGTCCCTCCACAAAAACGTGATTATGCGATTGCATAATTGAATGCATAATCAGCCAAAGTCCGTATATTTATGCGGGGGCCGCATTTCTTTCAAATACGCCGCACTTTCGTTGCATAAATTACCGATTTCCATGCAAACTATGCGGGGCTTGCATGATATCAAAATAACAAAACAGTCACATATATCTGCCAATGGGGAGTTCCCAGACCCAACATCTGGATGTGGGTCAGACCCAGACCCAACTTCTGGATGTGGGTCAGACCCAGACCCAACATCTGGATGTGGGGCTGGCTGGTCAGGCTAGCGTTGGCCAACAAAGAATTGAGTTTGTGCTTCCGTGATTCCGTATGAAATGTGTCCATCGAATCGGGAGAACCCATGATGACATCTTGAAAAGTCTCAGAGAAAAGCAGCTTTTTTTCTCCATGATTTTGAGGCAAGACCTGTTATCATCCAATAATTATAATCATCATCATCTCTTCTGATAAGCAGCCTCGTTAAGTGGCTCTAATTTCAGCACTTCAGAGTGTGTAGAGGCACATTCTCCAGCGAGCCTGAGGCAGGCTGGGATTCCTTTAACAGTCAGAATCACACGCTGGTAAGAGCCAATGAGGTTCAACCATGCATCAGCTAGTTACTAGCTCACGTTACCGTACCAGTCCCTCCAGAAAAACGGGATTATACGATCGCATAATTCAATGCATAATCAGCAAAGTCTGCATTGTTTCAAATAAGCCGCACTTTCGCCGCATGAATTGCAGATTTCCGCGCAAAATATGCGGGACTTGTATGATGTCATAATCCCCGCGTTTTTGTTGCAAAAAAGTCACACATATCTCAGCAGAAAGTTGAAAAATGTTGCGTTTACTTCACACAAGAGCAGCCGTTTCCCCTGCTGCCATGGGAACGTTACGAGGTGACGTTACAAGGTGACGTTATGAAGTGACGTTACGAGGTGACGTTACGAGGTGACGTTACGAGGTGACGTTACGAGGTGACGTTACGAGGTGACGTTACGAGGTGACGTTACGAGGTGACGTTACGAGGTTATTAGCTGCTATAAGTACTGCTGCTATAAGTACGTCACTTCGTAACGTCACTTCGTAACGTCACTTCGTAACGTCACTTCGTAACGTCACTTCGTAACGTCACTTCGTAACGTCACTTCGTAACGTCACGTTAAGCAGTACTTATAGCGCTAAAGGGACGGCAATAGTCCCGACCAAGCGCGTTTACTTATAGCGCGTTTGGACTTCCATTAGCTGTTTAAGTGTAATTACTAATGTTAACTATCATGTTAGTGATCAGTAATTAGCCTGTGCCTATGTTATCTCCTTACATATACCTACGCTCTCCGTCTCTGCTAGATTGGGAATGATTGAGATTTCTCTTGGCACAGCTACCAGAAGACTTCCAACTTTCAGACAGGTTGCTCACGTCACATCTACGTCTTCAAGCTCAGTTGGAGGCTGCTCAGTAACGCTCAGCCATCACCGGGAAAGAGACTTCACTGGTCTCCGTCAAAATATATGGCGTCGCTGTGTCCATTCTTTTACCGTCTATGGTTCCACCAAAACAAGTTCCTTTCTGAGACTATTTAGATATAGAAAGAGCTTCTAACGGCCTTCACTGGTCTCCGTCCAGAGACACGGGACCTGCTGCTCCATTATATATATAATTATGTCTATGGTGTCAACAAAGACAGATGGAAGTAGACGAAGGAGGAGACGAGAGACTTTTTGAATTTAATTTACGAGCAAAATATAACGCTGTCGTTCCCACGCCACAGGCCGCCTCCGTGGTCGTCGGGCATTTACGTGCATCTGCATCATTATAGCTCGATACGTCGCTATCAGCTGGCACGTAAGCACTATTACAACTTGTGCAATATTGATCTTTTGTTGGTAGATGGCGCGATCCATTTTGTCTAGCAAAACTTTGTTCGCAAATGTCAGCTTTAATGTTGTGCGATTCAGTGCGAAAATGAACGGAAACGCCTTAAAATGTCTAAAATCAAGTCGATATACCAATTTGACAGCAAAACAGCACGTGACGTCATTACGCAACACGTTTTTATTCGCTTTAAAGCCGTTGGATGGAAACACACTTTCACCAGCTTTATTCGCAGGAGTTTTTTTTCCCAAACTTCAGATAATTCGACTGACGAGTGGATGGAAACGTAGCTATTGTTGTGAATTGGCAGCTTTCAGAACGCTGCAGACCAACGCGGTGCAAGAAGTCTCGTCTCGTACGGCTCGTGGCGAATATTTGGTCTGACCTGGGTTTAAGAATTGGATCAACTGGCTCATCACGCCGTAAAAAGGCAGGCGAGGGCCGACCGCGGTGAGGGACACACCGCACAAACTAGGGCGACGTGCTCCTTGGTCCATCACGGCCTGGAGACCAGCGTACTTTTGATTTAACCCTCCTGTTGTCCTCGGGTCAAATTTGACCATTTTACAAAAAAAATTCTATATCACAACTATGACAAAAGAACGTTGGAAAAAATGACAAAGAACTTGTTAAAAATTTACATAAATATAATTACAAAAACGCCTAAAAAGTGACAAAATAATTGGAGAATATATATATATATATATATATATAGATATATATCTATATATATATATATATATATATATATATATATATATAGATATATATCTATATATATAGATATATATCTATCTATATATATATATATATATATATATATATATATATATATATATATATATATATATATATATATCTCTATCTATATATATATATATATATATATATATATATATATATATATATATATATATATATATATATATATATATATCTATATCTATATATATATATATCTATATATATATATATATATATATATATATATATATATATATATATATATAGATATATATCTCGGCGTCTCAAAGCTGTTACACACCAACCAGACGGCCGACCGTCGGCAGGAAAGCCAGTCGGACCGACTTGAGCGTACGCTCTGCGCATAATACGTCTCCATAACAGCAGGTGGCGCTGCTCTATATTGTTTCCCAGAAAATGAAAACCAGCAGCTGATTGGACGAACGCGTCACGTGGGTCTGGTTTCTCCGGAAATTCACAGCCAGACTGTCATGGCGGCTCGTTCAGAATCCGATCTCATATTGTCCTAAAATAGTTCACCGTAACGTGTTCCTGAGAACATGTTAAGAGAGGAATAGGCCGTGCAGTCGCTGAATCTGTCTTCATTTCAGATCAACAAAGCTCATCAGCTCCCCGTCTCCGTGTGAGTCCCGACTGTCCTGTCTCCGACTGAACATGTCGGGTCGGCCCAAATGAAGGCCGGCGGCTCCTCGGACGGACGACGGCACGAACACACCGACCAGACTCGAGTCACCGACCTCGCCAGACGGTCTGACGGCCGATTATCGGCTCGGTGTGTCAGCGCCCTCACCCCACTCTCCGCTGTCCTCGCCGCTCCGAGACTCCGGCGATCCGTCCAGCTCGTCGGGACTCGCCAAGAAGTCGAAACCCTTCAGAGCCTCCTCCGTGTCGGGGTCGTCGCTGAGCTCCGACGCCGAGGAAGACGGCGTGGACGGCTGTTTCTTCCTCACCATCTGTTGGCAAAGTTACAAAAAGTATATAAGTATATAAGTATATATGTAATAACTCCCCAAATCACAGAAAAAGTGATTTTTTTTCATAACATGGGCGCTTTAAGTAATTTTTAGTTTCAGCCCTTCTCTCAGCCTCGTAACGTTACTACTCACCATTCTGCTACGTTGATTTGAATGGAAATGGCCTTTCTATCCATTTCATTTCTCTGAATGAGTCTGTCGGTTAAGTGTGTGAAGGGCCTACCGTCGCCATGTCTAAGACGGTCTTGTCCCGTCCTTGGCTGTCGTCCTCATCGTCCTCGTCCTCGTCGCTGAACTCTGCCGCGGCGCTCTCTATGAACTTAAAGGCCTCCAGCACGCCAGCGGCCGAGTCCGACATCTCCGGTTTACTGGACGGGAAGAGAAGCCAGCGGGACTCACGGTTAATGAGTAGCTTTCCAGTTCAGAACATGAAATACAAATGACATCACAGGCGGGTAACAACCTCCTTCGTCTCTTTTTTTTTGTTTGATAATTGTTTCTATTATATGCCTACATCACTGTTTGAACGATTGACATAATGAGCATTTGACAGAAATAGCAGCCATCTTGAAAAAAATGGCCGCCATGTTGAATTTTTGGGTGGCCAACGCCTTTTTCCCAAAAAGTGACCCTAAGAGAGTATCTGTGCCAAATTCCACGCTTCTATACCAATTTGAATGATTCTCTTGAAATATGTCATGTTGCGGAAGCACCCGAGATAGTTGGAGATTAAGGCATGGATACCAGACCCGAGCCCTACGGGTCCCGACGGGTCCCGACGGGTCCCGACGGGTCCCGACGGGTCCCGACGGGTCCCGACGGTATCCAACGGTACCCGACGGGCAGGGCCGGGTTCGGACAGATATTTAGAAATGATGGTCGTGTTCGGGTCGGGTTCGGTCACATCAGCGCGATAAGGCATTTGTTGTAAAATGGTGCTGCGGCTCCTTTAAGAGAGCTCAGTGTGTGTGTGTGTGTGTGTGTATGTGTGTGTGTTTGTGTGTGTGTGTGTGTGTGTGTGTGTGTGTGTGTGTGTGTGTGTGTGTGTGTGTGTGTGTGTGTGTGTGTGTGTGTGTGTGTGTCTGTGTGTGGGTGTCTCTGTGTGTGTGTGTGTGTGTGTGTGAGAGATAATCCCCAGACTGAAAGCCAAGTTCATGCATCGTCTCACCATAACAGGATATAACCCTAACGTTATATAACGTGGGCCCTGGAGGTCACCAGTCTCCTGGTGTTCTGACCACGCTCGGAATAGACTTAACGTGCGCTTGTTGGCCCGTGTGATCTGTTGATATGTCTGAATGCCTTCCTCCAGCTGCTTAATAACAGCTTTCACACAAACAAACGGACATGTGGCATTAGGATGAGAAAAAAAAGAGATTTTAACTGTGTCGGGCTCGGACAGAAATATCATAATGCCTGTCGGGTTCGGTCACGGAAAAATTCAGCCCGATCCGGACTCTATTGAGATCTCAACCCCAAAGTCACACCCTTGAATGACATTGAAGAAATACAGAAGTATTGTTGTATTTCGTCAATTTCATTTGTATTATATGTATATATATATATATATAAACCAAAGGACATACACAGGGAGCATTATGCTCCCTGTGGTGGGACTCCGGTCTCATCAGTCTTATAGTTCGTGTCATATATTCGTTATTTTCACACAACGTTCAGAATACGATCTCTTATTTTACCCAAATAGTTAAAATAGTAACATGTTAAGAGAGGAATAGGCCGTGCAGTCGCTGAATCTCTTCATTTCAGATCAACAAAGGTCAATTTGACCCATTTTTCAGAAATTTGGGGTTTCTTTCAACCAAATTGTCAAAGAAAAGAACGTGGACGGTTCCGTACAACTTTCATAAGTAAAATAAATGATCACTTCACTACTTTTATTAAATTTCATCGTATTAGATTAAAAAAAGCTTCAAAAACGTCCAAAAAAAAAAAAAAAAAAAATCGAAAAAAATTGCTTAAAAGAATTTAAATAATCGACAAAAACATTACTTCAAAAAAATCGCT
>CM042317.1:41401685-41414185 GCA_023566125.1 Zingel zingel
AGAGAGAGAGAGAGACAGAGAGAGACAGAGAGAGGGAGAGAGAGGGAGAGAGAGAGAGAGAGACAGAGAGAGGGAGAGAGAGGGAGAGAGTGTGTGTGTGTGTGTGTGTGTGTGTATCTCTGTGTGTGTGTGTGTGTGTATCTGTGTGTCCTGTCTGTGTGTATCTGTGTGTGTGTGTGTGTGTGTGTGTATCTCTTTTGTGTATCTGAGTGTGTGTGTGTGTGTGTGTGTGTGTGTGTGTGTGTGTGTGTGTGTGTGTGTATCTGTGTCCTGTCTGTGTGTATCTGAGTGTGTGTGTGTGTGTGTGTGTGTGTGTGTATCTCTTTGTGTATCTGAGTGTGTGTGTGTGTGTGTGTGTTGTGTGTGTGTGTGTGTGTGTGTGTGTGTCTGTCGGTGTGTATCTGTGTGTGTGTGTGTGTGTGTGTGTGTGTATATCTCTTTGTGTATCTGAGTGTGTGTGTGTGTGTGTGTGTGTGTGTGTGTGTGTGTGTGTGTGTGTGTTAATCTTTTCTTTGATGGACTAATAAGAATGAAAGAGATCTTTACAAAAAAATAAAAGGAGACATTTTTTTCTCTTCCGTCCGGTCAGTGGGACCCAAACAGTCCCAAAGCCTGCTGGGAAACGGGACGGGGGACTGACAGGTCGACCCGTCATAGCCGTGGACGTAGACGCCGTGGGAACAGACGCCGTGGGAACAGACGCCGTGGGAACAGACGCCGTGGGAACAGACGCCGTGGGAACAGACGCCGTGGGAAGAAGAATTCAGATCCTTTACGTCGGTAAAAGTAACACCACACTGTAAAAAATACTCTGTTACAAGTAATAGTAGTAATACCACACTGTAAAAAATCCTGTCTGAACTGTGTTATGAGAACCGGTTGAACCGGTGTGTGTCACCGTGACAACCTTCAGCAGATGAAATGCAGATGACCTAACCAGCAGAGAGCAGGGGCTCAGACAGGGACAGGTGGAAATCAATGATGGGGGGGGGGGGGTTATACATTTTTATTTCCATTTAGATGGTTGTAGGCCTGGTTGCAGTCGGCAGCAGAGAAACAAGCTACAATGTGAGTTAATAGTAATTGTCCAGCTTGTATTTACCTTCACAAAAGGGCTCGTTTAGCCGATGACAGACTCAGATTATTATTCTAAGTGTCTGACAACATTATGGAAAGGATTTCTAAGGAGGTCGACCTTTCTGTTACAGAGTAAGATCCTTTTTTTAAACATAAGAACATCAGCAAACTGCGTTCGCTAAACCCACCAGACTCCATGTAAATAATTAGTAATTTTAGCATCGTAAAATACACTTCATTCACAGTCGACAGAAACAAAATACAACTATCAAAAGCAGTTTTTGGGTCATCTTTCCACTTTTACAACCATCACAACTCTAGTTTTGATTGAAATAAACATATAGTTGACAGATTTACATGTGAAGATATGCTGTCTCTATACACGCTAAAAGTACTGCTTTTTTAAATGGAGTCTGGTGGGTTTAATGCTTGCGACTTCAGAGCTGTTTCTGGTTCAACAGAAAGGTCTCAAAGAGGTTTTTAAAGGTCTATCTCTGTAGGGATCCATCCCATAATGTTGTCAGACACTTAGAATAATAATCTGAGTCTGTCAGCGGCTAAACGAGCCCTTTTGTGAAGGTAAATACAAGCTGGACAATTACTATTAACTCACATTATAGCTTGTTTCTCTGCTGCCGACTGCAGAGATCTCTCTTAATACTGGACCAATGTCAGAGATTCTTGTTCCCATCAGTCACTTAGACACAGGATTATGGCTTAAGTTGTTGTGTCAGTGACTGCAATCAGAAACACACATGTAAACGTCTTCACGGTGTGAAATCAGGCCGAGGAGTTTGGCCTGTCACTCTGAACGCAGGAGGGAAACTGGGTAACCCACTTGTTAATGTTATAAATTCCCATCAGCCTTTTCTCTATTTCTTTTTCTAGAACGAGTCGGTGCTCCACATCACATCGCAGAGGGAGCGCTTTGATTCATAAAAACTGCACAGAGAGGTATATATATATATATATATATATATATATATATATATATATATATATATATATATATATATATATATATATATATATATATATTTTAGGGATGCAACTAACGATTAATCTGTTGATTATTTTTTATTATTATTATAGACGTTTGATCTATAAAATGTCAAAACATGAAACTAGAAGATATTCAGATTACTGTCCCAGAGGAGAGAAGATACTAGAAGATATTCAGATTACTGTCAGAGGAGAGAAGATACTAGAAGATATTCAGATTACTGTCAGAGGAGAGAAGAGACTAGAAGATATTCAGATTACTGTCAGAGGAGAGAAGATACTAGAAGATATTCAGATTACTGTCCCAGAGGAGAGAAGAGACTAGAAGATATTCAGATTACTGTCCCAGAGGAGAGAAGAGACTAGAAGATATTCAGATTACTGTCAGAGGAGAGAAGACACTAGAAGATATATATATATATATATATATATATATATATATATATATATATATATATATATATATATATATATATATGTGTAAGAAGAATAATACACTGATGGGAAAGTGTTTAAAAATCAAGTCACCTTTGTGTATTTTTGTAAGTATGGAACATATTTCTCTGGCCGTGCTGTGTGGTTACAGTACCGTTAGTTGTGGCTTTTAGGAAAGTGGAATCAACGACAGGGTGCACCGGGGTTCCAGTTATTTCGGTGACACTCGATGATGTAACGCAACTCAACATGAAAGCACTCAGCAGCCCTCGTGAGCTGGTCGAACAGTTCTCGTGTCCTCATGTCATCGGGAGAACACTTTGTTGAGCACGTTGTTGTTGTATTTCGCCACTCGGAAGCAGAAGGACATTCAGGATTTTGTGGAAGACTTAAGAGGGATTAATGCTAGGGATGCACCGATCCACATTCTTTCACTTCCGATCCCGATCCCTGAATTTGGATATCGGCCGATACCGATACTATCCCGATACCAGAGCTGTGTTTGCTTTAATATTATTATCATTATCATTATTGCTGATTTTATATGATGCTGAAATAAACTCCTCTCAACAGGCAAGTACGATGCACGGCTTTCTACGTCACTAGCCGAGACGAGGGGGCTAGGGGGCTAACCGTTAGCATGCTAGCTCGTTCTCAATGGCACAACACTGCTACAACACACACTAGTTCACCCTAATCTCCAAAAGAACTACTTCCATGTCCCTGTTCTGCAGGTATTCACCACAAAGTTGGAAGTGCGCCCTCGTTTAGAAGAAGTCTCCCGGCTAATCCTGCCTTGTTCTACTGAATTTGGAGAAACAGCTAGCTAGCTCATGTAGTCCTTACCTAGCTACTGAGCATGTGATCTTACCTAGCTACTGAGCATGTCGCCTTACCTAGCTACTGAGCATGTGATCTTACCTAGCTACTGAGCGTGTGATCTTACCTAGCTACTGAGCGTGTGATCTTACCTAGCTACTGAGCATGTGATCTTACCTAGCTACTGAGCATGTGGTCTTACCTAGCTACTGAGCATGTGATCTTACCTAGCTACTGAGCATGTGGTCTTACCTAGCTACTGAGCATGTGGTCTTACCTAGCTACTGAGCATGTGATCTTACCTAGCTACTGAGCATGTGGTCTTACCTAGCTACTGAGCATGTGGTCTTACCTAGCTACTGAGCATGTGGTCTTACCTAGCTACTGAGCATGTGGTCTTACCTAGCTACTGAGCATGTGGTCTTACCTAGCTACTGAGCATGTGATCTTACCTAGCTACTGAGCATGTGATCTTACCTAGCTACTGAGCGTGTGGTCTTACCTAGCTACTGAGCGTGTGGTCTTACCTAGCTACTGAGCATGTGGTCTTACCTAGCTACTGAGCATGTGATCTTACCTAGCTACTGAGCATGTGATCTTACCTAGCTACTGAGCGTGTGGTCTTACCTAGCTACTGAGCGTGTGGTCTTACCTAGCTACTGAGCATGTGGTCTTACCTAGCTACTGAGCATGTGGTCTTACCTAGCTACTGAGCATGTGATCTTACCTAGCTACTGAGCATGTGCGACTGCCAACAAAGATGTTACAGCAGTGAGAGGTCTCACTCTGGAGCTAAAACAGAGACCTGAACACAGGGGGAAAAGAGGAGCTGCAGCAACGAGCAGTACAACTAAAATATAAAGTTAAACCATGTAAACCTATTCTGGTACAACCTCTAAATACAATTAACCTGAAAATGAGCAGAATATGAGCTCTTTAAGTTTATCACGAAAAAAGAATGAATGAAAGCGAAAGTGTTTTGGGTTAAAAAAAAGCCCAAACACATGACACGCCTGATGACTACATGACCCCTTCGCTGACGTCGTATTAAATGCAGCAATATTTCGAGACACAAAGAAGAGTCCTGAGGGAAGGGGGGGGATTTCCCGCCGCCTGAATCTGGAGCAGCGAGAGGATTATTCTTCCAGGGGGCCGGAGATGAAGAGAAGGGAGAGACGGAGAGGGTGAAGGGTGGAGAAAGAAGAGAGCGAGCGGGGATGGAGGGGGTCTGTCTGATGACCAGTCCGTCATGTCTAGCAGGTTGAGAATATACTTGTGGTTAGAGTTTGCATTGGGCCGCATTTTTCAGTCCAAGCCTGACACATTTTAGATCTCATTTTTATTTCCTCATACTAATGACACGTGTACGTTTGTTTGTTTTAGCAGTGAGGGCAGGTCTGTCTGAACATAATTGTTGTTAAACTGGACGGGTCCAATAACCTCTGAATAGTTCTTGTTGTTAAACTGGACGGGTCCAATAACCTCTGAATAGTTCTTGTTGTTAAAGTGGACGGGTCCAATAACCTCTGAATAGTTCTTGTTGTTAAGCTGGACGGGTCCAATAACCTCTGAATAGTTCTACTAGTTGTTAAACTGGACGGGTCCAATAACCTCTGAATAGTTCTTTTTGTTAAGCTGGACGGGTCCAATAACCTCTGAATAGTTCTACTTGTTGTTAAAGTGGACGGGCCCAATAACCTCTGAATAGTTCTTGTTGTTAAAGTGGACGGGTCCAATAACCTCTGTATAGTTCTTGTTGTTAAGCTGGACGGGTCCAATAACCTCTGAATAGTTCTACTTGTTGTTAAAGTGGACAGGCCCAATAACCTCTGAATAGTTCTACTTGTTGTTAAACTGGACGGGTCCAATAACCTCTGAATAGTTCTACTTGTTGTTAAACTGGACGGGTCCAATAACCTCTGAATAGTTCTACTTGTTGTTAAGCTGGACGGGTCCAATAACCTCTGAATAGTTCTTGTTGTTAAACTGGACGGGTCCAATAACCTCTGAATAGTTCTACTTGTTGTTCAACTGGACGGGTCCAATAACCTCTGAATAGTTCTTGTTGTTAAACTGGACGGGTCCAATAACCTCTGAATAGTTCTACTTGTTGTTCAACTGGACGGGTCCAATAACCTCTGAATAGTTCTTGTTGTTAAGCTGGACGGGTCCAATAACCTCTGAATAGTTCTTGTTGTTAAGCTGGATGGGTCCAATAACCTCTGAATAGTTCTTGTTGTTAAGCTGGATGGGTCCAATAACCTCTGAATAGTTCTACTTGTTGTTAAACTGGACGGGTCCAATAACCTCTGAATAGTTCTACTTGTTGTTAAACTGGACGGGTCCAATAAACTCTGAATAGTTCTACTTGTTGTTAAAGTGGACGGGTCCAATAACCTCTGAATAGTTCTACTTGTTGTTAAAGTGGACGGGTCCAATAACCTCTGAATAGTTGTACTTGTTGTTAAGCTGGACGGGTCCAATAACCTCTGAATAGTTCTACTTGTTGCTTAAACTGGACGGGTCCAATAACCTCTGAATAGTTCTTGTTGTTAAGCTGGACGGGTCCAATAACCTCTGAATGGTTCTACTTGTTGTTAAACTGGATGGGTCCAATAACCTCTGAATAGTTCTACTTGTTGTTAAAGTGGACGGGTCCAATAACCTCTGAATAGTTCTTGTTGTTAAGCTGGACGGGTCCAATAACCTCTGAATGGTTCTACTTGTTGTTGAAGTGGACGGGTCCAATAACCTCTGAATGGTTCTACTTGTTGTTGAAGTGGACGGGTCCAATAACCTCTGAATAGTTCTACTTGTTGTTGAAGTGGACGGGTCCAATAACCTCTGAATAGTTCTACTTGTTAAACTGGACGGCTCCAATAACCTCTGAATAGTTTTACTTGTTGTTAAACTGGACGGGTCCAATAACCTCTGAATAGTTCTTGTTGTTAAGCTGGACGGGTCCAATAACCTCTGAATGGTTCTACTTGTTGTTAAACTGGACGGGTCCAATAACCTCTGAATAGTTCTTGTTGTTAAGCTGGACGGGTCCAATAACCTCTGAATAGTTCTTGTTGTTAAGCTGGACGGGCCCAATAACCTCTGAATAGTTCTTGTTGTTAAGCTGGACGGGTCCAATAACCTCTGAATAGTTCTTGTTGTTAAGCTGGACGGGTCCAATAACCTCTGAATAGTTCTCCTTGTTGTTAAACTGGACGGGTCCAATAACCTCTGAATAGTTCTTGTTGTTAAGCTGGACGGGTCCAATAACCTCTGAATAGTTCTCCTTGTTGTTAAACTGGACGGGTCCAATAACCTCTGAATAGTTCTTGTTGTTAAGCTGGACGGGTCCAATAACCTCTGAATAGTTCTTGTTGTTAAGCTGGATGGTTCCAATAACCTCTGAATAGTTCTACTTGTTGTTAAACTGGACGGGTCCAATAACCTTAGAATAGTTCTACTTGTTGTTAAACTGGACGGGTCCAATAACCTCTGAATAGTTCTACTTGTTAAACTGGACGGGTCCAATAACCTCTGAATAGTTCTACTTGTTGATAAAGTGGACGGGCCCAATGACCTCTGAATAGTTCTTGTTGTTAAGCTGGACGGGCCCAATAACCTCTGAACAGTTCTACTTGTTAGGGTTAGCCCGGGACAGGTTTGGTTCGGGTATCCATCCTCTATCACTACGTCTTCTCAGTTCATTCATTTGAAGAGATTTGCTTCTGTTTTTTTCGTTATTTGGATGTGTGGATGTGATTTTGAGAACTGTTAGTTGCGGCTGTAACCGTTCCTCTGACTCGGACGGTCCGAGCGCCACTTCTCGCTGACCTCGGATCGCTGCTGCGAGCTTTCAGGGCTGAATTATGCAGCTGTGTGGTTCCACGCAGGAGGAGGAAAGAAGAGAGTTATGTAACCGATATAAACGGCACAAACACACAGCCAGACGGCCTCAGTCCTCCTCTCATTCCTCCTAAACACCCTGTCTGTCTGCCTGTCTGTCTCTCTCTTTCTCTGTCTGCCTGCCTGTCTGTCTCTCTCTCTGTCTGTCTGTATGGCGTGCACACCTGCTTGTTATTCGGCTGCCTCCCCGAGCCACGCCTCAGCGCTGTAACCAGGCTTTGTTTGACCAGGTATTCAGCCAAGAGTTCCCCTCACATGAGCACACGTTCCCTGCAGCCAGGCCAGGCCAGGCCAGCCAGACCAGGTCAGGCCAGGCCCGGTCCAGGCCAGGCCCGAGCTGGATGTCTGGGGCCAACACTGACATTTACAAAATGAAACGTAACTGGATTAAAGGACACCTACATGTTGAGGCCTGCATTTTTTCCAACCAGTAACCAGTAACATAGCTCTAGCACGGCATTCGTGATTCGACTGCTTGTGACTGTATACGTGAACGGTACTGTCTCTATATAGACATGACGGTACTGTCACGTACTTTAATCCTCCTCAGGTCCTCGGGTCAAATCAAATCCGTTTTGCAAAAACTTTCTCTATCAGAACTACGACAAAAGACCGTTGGAAAGAGTGACAAATGTTGGACAAAGCTACAAAAACGCAGGAAAAGAAATCGAAAAAGTGCCAAAAAAAATCCCAAAAATCGCCAAAGGTGACAAGAACATCATCGCTTTTTCCACTTCGTAACGTCACCTCGTAACGTCACCTCGTAACGTCACCTCGTAACGTCACCTCGTAACGCCACCTCGTAACGTCACCTCGTAACGTCACCTCGTAACGTCACCTCGTAACGTCACTTCTACTTCTTAACGTCACCTCGTAACGTCACCTCGTAACGTCACCTCGTAACGTCACCTCGTAACGTCACCTCGTAACGTCACCTCGTAACGTCACCTCGTAACGTCACCTCGTAACGTCACTTCTACTTCTTAACGTCACCTCCTAACGTCACCTCGTAACGTCACCTCGTAACGTCACCTCGTAACGTCACCTCGTAACGTCACCTCGTAACGTCACCTCGTAACGTCACCTCGTAACGTCACTTCTACTTCTTAACGTCACCTCGTAACGTCACCTCGTAACGTCACCTCGTAACGTCACCTCGTAACGTCACCTCGTAACGTCACTTCTACTTCTTAACGTCACCTCTTAACGTCACCTCGTAACGTCACCTCGTAACGTCACCTCGTAACGTCACTTCGTAACGTCACTTCGTAACGTCACTTCGTAACGTCACTTCGTAACGTCACTTCTACTTCTTAACGTCACCTCTTAATGTCACCTCGTAACGTCACTTCTACTTCTTAACGTCACCTCGTAACGTCACCTCGTAACGTCACCTCGTAACGTCACTTCTACTTCTTAACGTCACCTCGTAACGTCACCTCGTAACGTCACCTCGTAACGTCACCTCATAACGTCACCTCGTAACGTTCCCATGGCAGCAGGGGAAAGCGGCTGCTCTTGTGTGAAGTAAACGCAACATTTATCAACTTTCTGCTGAGATATGTGTGACTTTTCTGCAACGAAAATGCGGGGAAATCTACAATTTATGCGGCGAAAGTGCAGCTTATTTGAAAAAAAGCGGCCTCCGCATAAATATGCAGACTTTGCTGATTATGCATTGAATTATGCGATCGTATAATCCCGTTTTTCTGGAGGGACTGGTACGGTAACGTGAGCTAGTAACTAGCTGATGCATGGTTGAACCTCATTGGCTCTTACCAGCGTGTGATTCTGACTGTTAAAGGAATCCCAGCCTGCCTCAGGCTCGCTGGAGAATGTGCCTCTACACACTCTGAAGTGCTGAAATTAGAGCCACTTAACGAGGCTGCTTATCAGAAGAGATGATGATGATTATAATTATTGGATGATAACAGGTCTTGCCTCAAAATCATGGAGAAAAAAAAGCTGCTTTTCTCTGAGACTTTTCAAGATGTCATCATGGGTTCTCCCGATTCGATGGACATTTCATACGGAATCACGGAAGCACAAACTCAATTCTTTGTTGGCCAACGCTAGCCTGACCAGCCAGCCCCACATCCAGATGTTGGGTCTGGGTCTGACCCACATCCAGATGTTGGGTCTGGGAACTCCCCATTGGCTGGGCTCAATCTGAGGGGGCGGGATCAACGGTTGTCTTTCAAATTCCCTCTGCACGCAATAGGATAGCGCTACAACCAATCAGAGCAATGCTAGTTGATAGATTCAACTTTAAACTCCGAACACATCTTCCTTTTTTAAGAATGATTTCTGGGCCGTTCTTTGTTCTTTTCTTAAAGAAAAGCTGAACTCAAAGTCTTCCATAAGCCCCGCCCACCGACTCTATACACGATGTGATTGGCCTGACTAGAGTTTGGTTTGGCTGCCAATTACATTTGCTGCCGCTAGGGTCAAGGGGGTCCTTTAGTCCAGGAGAAGCTCTCAGGCAGTTTGGACTTCCATTAGCTGTTTAAGTGTAATTACTAATGTTAACTATCATGTTAGTGATCAGTAATTAGCCTGTGCCTATGTTATCTCCTTACATATACCTACGCTCTCCGTCTCTGCTAGATTGGGAATGATTGAGATTTCTCTTGGCACAGCTACCAGAAGACTTCCAACTTTCAGACAGGTTGCTCACGTCACATCTACGTCTTCAAGCTCAGTTGGAGGCTGCTCAGTAACGCTCAGCCATCACCGGAAAAGAGACTTCACTGGTCTCCGTCCAGAGACACGGGACCTGCTGGTCCATTATATGTAATTATGTCTATGGCTAGGGTGCATCTAGATTTCTAGGCTAATAAAAATTCTTTATTGGCCAACGGCACATTCAAATCAATCTTTCAACACACGTCCTCCGATGTTGGCAAGACAACAATTTCTTACGATGAGGCCCAAACGGGCAGCTGCGTTGTTATAACTACTCGCCCAACGTGGCGTTTTACTGTTCCCAGGCCGTCGGGAGACTTACTGTTGAACGCTGCCCTCGTAGCTCTCGGGGAACTCTCTGCAGACATTATGGGATGACCTAAAGCGAGACAGACGTGATGGTTGGAGAGGACTGTCTTTGTTCTGCTCCTTCGTCCTCTCCAGCTCTGCTTCTGAAGGCTTTAACTTGTTCTAATTAAGTATTGTCGGCTTCAGAGGAGCGCGCTATGGTATGGTGATGATGTGATGATGGGGGGGTATGGTGAAGGGGATGTGATGATGTGGGGGTATGGTGAAGGGGATGTGATGATGGGGGGGTATGGTGAAGGGGATGTGATGATGGGGGGGTATGGTGAAGGGGATGTGATGATGTGATGATGTGGGGGGTATGGTGAAGGGGATGTGATGATGTGGGGGTATGGTGAAGGGGATGTGATGATGTGGGGGTATGGTGAAGGGGATGTGATGATGGGGGGGTATGGTGAAGGGGATGTGATGATGGGGGGGGGTATGGTGAAGGGGATGTGATGATGTGGGGGTATGGTGAAGGGGATGTGATGATGGGGGGGTATGGTGAAGGGGATGTGATGATGTGGGGGTATGGTGAAGGGGATGTGATGATGTGGGGGTATGGTGAAGGGGATGTGATGATGTGGGGGTATGGTGAAGGGGATGTGATGATGTGGGGGTATGGTGAAGGGGATGTGATGATGTGGGGGTATGGTGAAGGGGATGTGATGATGGGGGGGTATGGTGAAGGGGATGTGATGATGGGGGGGGTATGGTGAAGGGGATGTGATGATGTGGGGGTATGGTGAAGGGGATGTGATGATGTGGGGGTATGGTGAAGGGGATGTGATGATGTGGGGGTATGGTGAAGGGGATGTGATGATGGGGGGGTATGGTGAAGGGGATGTGATGATGTGGGGACCAAGGGAGCTTTATCAGGATGCATAGTATCCTGGATCCATGAAATAACTGTCCTTTCAAAATAAAAGCCTGCCTGCCTCTATGGGAATCTAACATAGGGGTGGACTGACTTACACAATACATTATTCATTCACAAAGAAAATTGGTGTCCTTAAAGGTCGGATTTTTCCTATTTTTGTCAATTATGGCATTAAGATCAATTTCCAAAAGATGATTTTTTAATTTATTTTGATCAAATGTAGCATGGGTTCCTATACTCATGAGCAGCACTGTATAAGGTTGACCATAGTTTAGATTTTTTAACAATTCAGATTCTTCCTTTCGATTCCGGTGTGTCGGTATCTGACGCTGAGAGACACAGGCCAAGCGTCAGAGAACGGGCTCGCCACCCACCACCACTAGAGGATGGATGCCTGAACCGAGCCTGGCGGTACGCGACGGTACCTGACGGGCCGGGCCGGGTTCGGACAGATATTTAGAAATGATGTTGGGGTTCTGGTCGGGCTCGGTCACATCAGCGCGATAAGGCATTGAACATTTTCAATTTAAAACAGCTTATTATGCAGGTGCGCGCCTGTGTTAACGAGCGCTTGTTGCACTCATGCCTCATCTGGTGACATTTCCGGATGCCGTCCTACAAACGTACCTGTGTCATTAGTATGAGGAAAAAATGAGATTTTAACTGGGTCGGGCTAGGACAGAACAATGCGGCCCGATCCGAATTCTAGTAGTATAAGTGAACTCTGAAGTAGATTACGTCACGATGCATCGTTACACCCCTACCGATCGACTGAAGTGACTTTGTCTTTTCGATTGAAGACCAAACCAACGGATTAGTCGACAGACCTGAGTCGGAGCTCTGGAACAAACAGTATTTACGTTTTTGTCGGTTTTTTAACCTTTTTTTTGACGTTTGTTGCTTATTTTTACGTTGTTTTGACGCTTGTTTTGACGCTTGTTTTGAACGCTTTATCGACTTTTTTCTCTGATATTTGTAGCTTTTTTTGGAAAATTCTGTCTTTTTTTTGGTCAATGTTATTGTCGTTTTTTTCGTCATATTTGTCGTTTCTTTCTGCCTTTCTTATTCGACTGGGGGGGGGGGGCAGCTTTAGAATAATCACGCAGTCACACTGACGGTAAAGGCTGAAGAAACAGCTGATGGTCACTAGACCTGAATCCCAGATTGTGTGTGATGCAATGTGCAGCGCTGCAGAGACGAGGAATGTGAACAATGTTGTCCACACACACACACACACACACACACACACACACACACACACACACACACACACACACACACACACACACACACACACACACACACACACACACACACACACACACACACACACACACACACACACACACAC
>CM042317.1:41424185-41434185 GCA_023566125.1 Zingel zingel
ACTCGACTCTACTCGACTCTACTCGACTCTACTCGACTCTACTCTACTCGCCTCGACTCTACTCTACTCTACTCGACTCTACTCGCCTCTACTCTACTTGACTCTACTCGCCTCTACTCACCTCTACTCTACTCGCCTCGACTCTACTCGCCTCTACTCGACTCGACTCTACTCGCCTCTACTCGCCTCGACTCGACTCTACTCGACTCGCCTCTACTCTACTCGCCTCGACTCTACTCGCCTCTACTCGCCTCGACTCTACTCGACTCTACTCGACTCTACTCGACTCTACTCTACTCGCCTCGACTCTACTCGACTCTACTCGCCTCGACTCTACTCTACTCGCCTCTACTCGCCTCGACTCTACTCGACTCGCCTCGACTCTACTCGACTCTACTTGACTCTACTCTACTCGCCTCGACTCTACTCGACTCTACTCGACTCTACTCGACTCTACTCTACTCGCCTCGACTCTACTCGACTCTACTCGCCTCTACTCGCCTCGACTCTACTCTACTCGACTCTACTCGACTCTACTCGACTCTACTCGCCTCGACTCTACTCGACTCTACTCGACTCTACTCGACTCTACTCTACTCGCCTCGACTCTACTCGACTCTACTCTACTCGACTCTAGTCGACTCGCCTCAACTCTACTCGACTCTACTTGACTCTACTCGACTCTACTCGACTCTACTCGACTCTACTCGCCTCGACTCTACTCGACTCTACTCGCCTCGACTCTACTCGACTCTACTCGACTCTACTCGCCTCGACTCTACTCGCCTCTACTCGCCTCGACTCGACTCTACTCGACTCTACTCGACTCTACTCGACTCTACTCTACTCTACTCGACTCTACTCGACTCGACTCTACTCGACTCGACTCTACTCGACTCTACTCGCCACACTGTGCGTCCGTTCTCCGTTGCAGATTGTAGTCCCGCCTCAGTGTAGCTGGTCGTCTTATACGCCGGTTCAACGCACACACACCAGCGCACAAGTATAACCATCAGGCCCCTTGAGCTTGTTCTCCAGTTCTGTGGAGGCTCCAGGCAGAGCTTTCTCCGTAGCCGATGGAAGTGGCCTGATGGTTATACTTGTGCGCTGGTGTGTGCGTGGAGCCGGCCGTGTGTGTGTGTACGTAGGCTACGGAGAAAGCTCTGCCTGGAGCCTCCGCAGGACTGGAAACAAGCGGCGCCGCAGTAACCTGGCGTGACCTAACGTCACACACACAGAACGTGGAAGGTGTGTTGATGCCAGAAGACACATTTAGTTTCTAATGAAGCTGGAGGCAGCAAACACACAGCTGGCTGAACTAGTTAAAGATAGGGTTAGTTCAGGACCCCCGTCTGTCGCTTTCACCTCACCTTTTGGTATCGCCTCAGCTCGCTGGGACCTCGACGGAGGTGGTACTACATAAAGTTCCTGTTAGCAGGTACTAAAAAAAGTACCTGTTAGCAGGTACTACATAAAGTTCCTGTTAGCAGGTACTACATAAAGTTCCTGTTAGCAGGTACTACATAAAGTACCTGTTAGCAGGTACTTTATGTAGTACCTGCTAACAGGTACTACATAAAGTTCCTGTTAGCAGGTACTACATAAAGTTCCTGTTAGCAGTTCCTGTTAGCAGGTAGTAATTAAAGTTCCTGTTAGCAGGTACCACATAAAGTTCCTGTTAGCAGGTACCACATAAAGTTCCTGTTAGCAGGTACTACATAAAGTACCTGTTAGCAGGTACTACATAAAGTTCCTGTTAGCAGTTCCTGTTAGCAGGTACTACATAAAGTTCCTGTTAGCAGGTACTGCATAAAGTACCTGTTAGCAGGTACTACATAAAGTTCCTGTTAGCAGCTACTACATAAAGTTCCTGTTAGCAGTTCCTGTTAGCAGGTACTACATAAAGTTCCTGTTAGCAGTTCCTGTTAGCAGGTACTACATAAAGTTCCTGTTAGCAGTTCCTGTTAGCAGTTCCTGTTAGCAGGTACTACATAAAGTTCCTGTTAGCAGTTCCTGTTAGCAGTTCCTGTTAGCAGGTACTACATAAAGTTCCTGTTAGCAGTTCCTGTTAGCAGTTCCTGTTAGCAGGTACTACATAAAGTACCTGTTAGCAGATACTACATAAAGTTCCTGTTAGCAGGTACTACATAAAGTTCCTGTTAGCAGGTACTACATAAAGTTCCTGTTAGCAGGTACTACATAAAGTTCCTGTTAGCAGGTACTAAATAAAGTTCCTGTTAGCAGGTACTACATAAAGTTCCTGTTAGCAGGTACTACATAAAGTTCATGTTAGCAGTTCCTGTTAGCAGGTACTACATAAAGTTCCTGTTAGCAGGTACTGCATAAAGTACCTGTTAGCAGGTACTACATTACGTTCCTGTTAGCAGTTCCTGTTAGCAGGTACTACATAAAGTTCCTGTTAGCAGTTCCTGTTAGCAGTACCTGTTAGCAGGTACTACATAAAGTTCCTGTTAGCAGGTACATAAAGTTCCTGTTAGCAGGTACTACATAAAGTTCCTGTTAGCAGTTCCTGTTAGCAGTACCTGTTAGCAGTACCTGTTAGCAGTTCCTGTTAGCAGTTCCTGTTAGCAGGTACTACATAAAGTACCTGTTAGCAGTTCCTGTTAGCAGTTCCTGTTAGCAGTTCCTGTTAGCAGTACCTGTTAGCAGTACCTGTTAGCAGTACCTGTTAGCAGGTACTACAATCCTTGATTGTTCGGAACGTTTTCTTAAGAAATGCGATGGAATATGCGGATATTTAAGCAATTTTATGCGATGAAATTGCGGGAACTTGCAAAAACTGCGTCTTCATCGCGTCTTCATCGCGTCTTCATCGCGTCTTCATCGCGTCTTCATCGCGTCTTCATCGCGGGGTCTGCAGCTTTTCGATGATGTTCACGTTGCGTAATTACGTCACTTCGTAATGTTCCCATGGCAACAGGGGGAAACGGCTGCTCTCGTGTGACGTAAACGCGACATCTCTCAACTTTCTGCTGAGATGTATGCCTATGGGACTTTTTTGCAACGAAAATGCGGAGATTATGAAATCATGCAAGTGCGCCCCGAAATAAATATGCAGACTTTGGCTGATTATGCGTTGAATCATGAGATCACATGATCATGTTTTCCTGCAGGGACTGGTGTAGCTGCTGGAGATGGAGCCCCCAGACCCCCCCAATGTCTACAACATCTGGCTCCAGCCCTGCTGCCTCTCTCTCTCTCTCTCTCCCCCTCTCTCCCCCTCCCCCTCCCTCTCTCACCCTCTCTCTCTCTCTCCCCCTCTCTCTCCCCCTCCCCCTCCCTCTCTCCCCCTCTCCCTCTCTCTCTCTCTCTCAGCCAGTCTGAGCTCCAGCCTGCTCTCTCTAATTTGATCACACCGCCGATATGTCGCTCTGTCTGCGGCCATGTGCTAATCAGCTGATGCGCCACAGCCGCCGCCTCCATTTAACCCCTGCTCCGGGTTCAGACTGCATGATCAGCTCGCGCTGTTATCACTCAGTCACACACACAGTCAGTCAGTCACACACACACACACACACACACACACAGTCAGTCAGTCAGTCAGTCAGTCAGACACTCAGAGACAATGCCTCCGTTTGATAAGACCCAGGTGCAGAGCAAGCCCTTCAAGCAGAGGAAGAGCTTCGGTAAACGGCTGGACACACGAAGACAGAGATGGAGTCTGAGTCTGGACCACTTTGAAGAACTCTAAATTATGTTCTTATTTCTGTTTCTGTGTGCAGCTACGAGGAAACAAGAAGTGGCTGGAATCAGGTCCAAGTTCCCCAACAAGATCCCGGTGTGTGTGTGTGTGTGTGTGTGTGTGTGTGTGTGTGTGTGTGTGTGTGTGTGTGTGTGTGTGTGTGTGTGTGTGTGTGTGTGTGTGTGTGTGTGTGTGTGTGTGTGTGTGTGTGTGTGTGTGTGTGTGTGTGTGTGTGTGTGTGTGTGTGTGTGTGTGTGTGTGTGTGTGTGTGTGTGTGGTTAAAGGTCTGTTTGAGGGTTAAGACTTGGTTTTTGGGTTAGAATTAGGTAAGGGTTAAGGTTAGGCATCTAGTGGTGATGGTAAGGGGCTAGGGAATGCATTGTCAATGACGGGTCCCCACAAAGATAGTGAGACGCACTATATTTCTGTGTGTTCTTATTTATAGCCTACCTATCTTTCTTTAAAATTTCTTTTTCACTTGTTCAAAACTAATCTTGTCCCAGGTTCACACACACACAATTACACACTCCCAGGTTATTTGATTTTTCTGTCCTTGACCAAACTGTGGTCCGCGGCCCACTAGAGGTCCGTGAGGGTGCTGCAGGTGGTCCGTGGAAAAGCAAAATGAAGTATAAAATAGTTTTTTAACCTTCATTTTACCAGGAAACTCCCATTTTAAATAAAACAAATAAGAATAGGCCTATGTATATTGATATAAAATTGAAATATGAAGTTATTGTGTGATTACTAGAATAGGCTAGTGGCGCTCCCCTAACCCTAAACCTAAAATCGCCAAAGGTTTTGAACTTTTGACTATATCCAAGCGTTATTACTGTATATATTTAATACTCCATTGCTGTGGAAATAAGCCTGTTGTTCAAATGAACCTGATTCTGCCCTCGGGCGCCTGAATGAATAAATGAAATATGTGGCAGCCGTTGTGTGCTGTAAACTTTCTTTTAACTGGTGAGATGACCAGTTTTAGTGTTAGTAGGCCTATTAATTAAGATTAATTCAGGTAGGACTGTGTGTAGACATATTTTATTATGACGTGGTCTGCAAAAATTGATTACATTGAATGAAAATAGTTTGAAAACTCCTTTTTCAATCAGTCATAGGTTAGGTCCTAACCTAGCACTGATTATTCCAGACACACACACACACACTGTCCTAACCTGTGACTGATTGTCCCAGGTTATAACGTGATATCTCTGTCCTAACCTGTGACTGATTGTCCCAGGTTATAACGTGATATCTCTGTCCTAACCTGTGACTGATTGTCCCAGGTTATAACGTGATATCTCTGTCCTAACCTGTGACTGACTGTCCCAGGTGATAATTGAACGCTACGCGAGGGAGAAGTATCTTCCTCCGCTGGATAAAACAAAGTTCTTGGTGCCGCATGAACTCACCATGACTCAGTTTGTCACCATCATCAGGTAACGGTCATCTCTCACTATATTTTTGGTTGCCTTTTTGAACTTTTTGTTTTAACTGCAGAAAAAGCCCAGAATGGATTGATTAGTATGGGGGGTTGTAACCCCCCACTGATCAATCTTATCCTTCCAAATGTCTGACCACATTATGGAAAGGATCCCTACAGAGATGGACCTTTTTTGTTAAAGAGTAAGATCCTTTTTGTTTATCCAGAAACGGCTATCGCCAAACTCCACCAGACTCCATGTAAATAATCAGGACTTTTATCATCGTAAAACACACTTCATTCAAAGTGGACAGAAACTAAATCAAACTATCAAAAGCCGTCTTGGTTCATCTTTCCACTGTTCCAACAATCACCACTCTGGTTTGGTTGAAATAAACCCTTAATTCACCCATTTACATGTGGAGATATGCTGGCTCTATACACGCTAAAAGTCCTGATTATTTACATGGAGTCTGGTGGAAATATGCTGGCTCTATACACGCTAAAAAGTCCTGATTATTTACATGGAGTCTGGTGGAGATATGCTGGCTCTATACACGCTAAAAGTCCTGATTATTTACATGGAGTCTGGTGGAGATATGCTGGCTCTATACACGCTAAAAGTCCTGATTATTTACATGGAGTCTGGTGGAGATATGCTGGCTCTATACACGCTAAAAGTCCTGATTATTTACATGGAGTCTGGTGATGGTGATTTCAGGGCCGTTTCTGGTTAAACAAAAAGGATCTTACTCTTTAACAAAAAGGTCTATCTCTGTAGGGATCCATCCCATAATGTTGTCACTCTTAGAATAATAATCTGAGCAGCGTGACATCAAGTTGAACATGTTGGTTCATGCACGTACTTCAAAAAGACTTTCTATATTCGAGCCGGGAACATTTTTCTTTAACACATAACGAGAAATACAGTATTAGGGACCACTAAGGTCTATATAAAAGAGACTCCAGATACAGTATTAGGGGACCACTAAGGTCTATATAAAAGAGACTCCAGATACAGTATTAGGGACCACTAAGGCCTATATAAAGAGACTTCAGATACAGTATTAGGGACCACTAAGGCCTATATAAAGAGACTTCAGATACAGTATTAGGGGACCACTAAGGCCTATATAAAAGAGACTTCAGATACAGTATTAGGGGACCACTAAGGTCTATATAAAGAGACTTCAGATACAGTATTAGGGGACCACTAAGACCTATAAAAGAGACTTCAGATACAGTATTAGGGGACCACTAAGGTCTATATAAAAGAGACTTCAGATACAGTATTAGGGACCACTAAGGCCTATATAAAAGAGACTTCAGATACAGTATTAGGGGACCACTAAGGTCTATATAAAAGAGACTTCAGATACAGTATTAGGGACCACTAAGGCCTATATAAAAGACTTCAGATACAGTATTAGGGACCACTAAGGCCTATATAAAAGACTTCAGATACAGTATTAGGGGACCACTAAGGTCTATATAAAAGCATGTCATGGGACCTTTTTAACACCAATGCATCTTGGGAAAACAAAGGAAAAGGCGGGATTTATGTCTTTAAGAGTGCAGGATATTAAAGTGTTTGACGCTGAAATGTTTGTCCCGTCCCTATGCCCTTGGCTGCGACCTTGGATGGTGAAAAACGCCAAACGTCGCTCTGAAAGTTGAATATTTTGAGTTCTCAGCTCTTCTCTTGTGACTGACGCCACAGTGTTGTCACTCTATTGAGTTCCTCAAATCTCTTTAAACAGCTGGTCAAACGGCTCGTATTTCAATAGATCAATACGTCCTTTCTTTTTAAAGATTTTTTTTTTTTTTTTAAAGGATGTTCTGGACTTTAGTGCAGCCGTCCGCTCTGTTTAAAGCTTAATTTCTTCGTTGCAGAACATCTGTTGGACTTTTCTCGTTATGTGTTAAAGAAAAATGTTCCCGGCTCGAATATAGAAAGTCTTTTTTTGAAGCACGTGAACGAGCAGGTATTATTTGAAGTCACGCTGCTCAGATTATTATTCTAAGTGTCTGACAACATTATGGGATGGATCCCTACAGAGATAGACCTTTTACTTAAAGAGTAAGATCCTTTTAGTTTAACATGAAACAGCCCTGAAATAATCACCAAACTCCACCAGACTCCATGTAAATAATCAGAACTTTTAGCGTGTATAGAGCCAGCATATTTCCACCAGACTCCATGTAAATAATCAGGACTTTTAGCGTGTATAGAGCCAGCATATCTCCACCAGACTCCATGTAAATAATCTGTACTTTTAGCGTGTATAGAGCCAGCATATTTCCACCAGACTCCATGTAAATAATCAGGACTTTTAGCGTGTATAGAGCCAGCGTATTTCCACCAGACTCCCATGTAAATAATCAGGACTTTTAGCGTGTATAGAGCCAGCATATCTCCACATGTAAATAGGTGAATTAAGGGTTTATTTCAACCAAACCAGAGTGGTGATTGTTGGAACAGTGGAAAGATGAACCAAGACGGCTTTTGGTAGTTTTATTTAGTTTCTGTCCACTTTGAATGAAGTGTTTTACGATGATAAAAGTCCTGATTATTTACATGGAGTCTGGTGGAGTTTGGTGATGGGGATTTCAACTAAAAGGTCTATCTCTGTACGGATCCTTTCCATAATGTCAGACACTTGGAAGGATAATCTGGCAAAAAATGTTCCCATCAGTTACTTGGACACAAAGATTTGAAATAGGGTCCAGGTTGGAAAAATACCAAAGTTACTTTCCTTCACTGCTTGGCTTGTAGAGCCTGGAGTGTGTGAGTCCTTAATCTTCATCCGCAGGTCATTGCACAAGTTAAAGTTAAACGTTTGAGTCCACATACTAACATTCTTGCCAGTATGAATACAATGAATAACAAGCCTGTAATTATGAATGGACCCTGCACACAGCTGAGTGAGCAGCACGTAAACGCAACAATAGTCGACCCACATTAATGCTAAACATCTGCAGGACGTCCCTTGTTAAAGGGGAACTACTGTTCTTTTCAACCTGGACCCTGTGTTCCTGTGTGTTTGTGTCTAAGTGACTGATGGGAACAAGAATCTCTGACATTGGTCCAGTATTAAGAGAGATCTCTGCAGTCGGCAGCAGAGAAACAAGCTACAATGTGAGTTAATAGTAATTGTCCAGCTTGTATTTACCTTCACAAAAGTGCTCGTTTAGCCGCTGACAGACTCAGATTATTATTCTAAGTGTCTGACAACATTATGGAAAGGATTTCTAAGGAGGTCGACCTTTCTGTTACAGAGTAAGATCCTTTTTTAAACATAAAAAAACATCAGGGAAATTGCGTTCGCTGAACCCACCAGACTCCATGTAAATAATCTGTCATTTTAGCATCGTGAAATACACTTCATTCAGTCGACAGAAACAAAATACAACTATGAAAAGCAGTTTTTGGGTCGTCTTTCCACTTTTCCAACCATCACAACTCTAGTTTTGGTTAAAATAAACACATAGTTTACAGATTTACGTGTGGAGATATGCTGGCTCTATACACGCTAGAAGTCCTGATTATTTACATGGAGTCTGGTGGAGTTTGGTGATTGCGGGGCTGTTCCATGTTAAGCTGAAAGGATCTTACTCTTTAACTAAAAGGTCTATCTCTGTAGGGATCCTTTCATAATGTTGTCAGACACTTAGAATAATAATCTGAGTCTGTCAGCAGCAACAACAGAACTTTTAGTGGACCAAATTGACACTGAACATTTGTCTCGTAGCGTTACAGCTGCCGGTTACAGCGTTAACGCTTAATACTGGACCAGTTTAAAGACTGTTCCCATCAGACACAACCTGAAATTATCCTTTAAAGTCTCTCGTGCTGTCTCTCTCTCTCTCTCTGTCTGTCCCTGTGTCCGTCTGTCCCTGTGTCCGTCTCTCTGACTCTCCATCTGTCCCTGTGTCCGTCTCTGTCCCTGTGTCCGTCTCTGTCCCTGTGTCCGTCTCTGTCCCTGTCTCTGTCTGTCCCTGTGTCTGACTCTCCATCTGTCCCTGTGTCTGACTCTCCATCTGTCCCTGTGTCCGTCCGTCTGTCCGTGTCCGTCTGTCTGTCCCTGTGTCCGTCTCTCTGTCCCTGTGTCCGTCTCTGTCCCTGTGTCCGTCTCTGTCCCTGTCTCTGTCTGTCCCTGTGTCTGTCTCTCCGTCCGTCCCTGTGTCTCTCTGTCCCTGTGTCTGTCTCTCTGTCTCTCCGTCTGTCTCTGTCTCTCCGTCTGTCTCTGTCTCTCCGTCTGTCTCTGTCTCTCCGTCTGTCTCTGTGTCTGTCTCTCCGTCTGTCTCTGTGTCTGTCTCTCCGTCTGTCTCTGTCTCTCCGTCTGTGTCTGTCTCTCCGTCCGTCCCTGTGTCTCTCTGACTCTCCGTCCGTCCCTGTGTCTCTCTGTCCCTGTGTCCGTCTCTCTGTCCCTGTGTCCGTCTCTCTGTCCCTGTGTCTGTCTCTCCGTCTGTCCCTGTGTCCGTCTCTCTGACTCTCCGTCTGTCCCTGTGTCTGTCCCTGTGTCCGTCTCTCTGTCCCTGTGTCTTTCTTCCCCCCCTCCAGGAACAGGATGTCCCTGCTGCCCTCCCAGGCCTTCTACCTGCTGATTAACGGCGGTGGGATGGCGAGCATGTCTCTGACCATGGCGCAGGTGTACAAAGACCACCAGGACGAGGACGGCTTCCTCTACATGACGTACGCCTCGCAGGAGATGTTCGGACACTGACCGCCGCCTACGACGCCCGCTACGCCTTGACGTAGACTTTTACTAAACGCTGCAGGTTAACGGCTGCCGGCCCTCCCCCTCATGCTGTAAATACAAAATATTTTATATGTAATGTTGATTTTTGTTAAAGATGGATGTTTAAATATG
>CM042317.1:41471328-41481328 GCA_023566125.1 Zingel zingel
CGTTGGCTTAGTGCGTTGGCCTAGTGCGTAGCCTAGTACGTCGGCCTAGTGCGTTGGCCTAGTGCGTTGGCCTAGTGCGTAGCCTAGTACGTCGGCCTAGTGCGTTGGCCTAGTACGTCGGCCTAGTACGTCGGCCTAGTGCGTTGGCTTAGTGCGTAGCCTAGTACGTCGGCCTAGTGCGTTGGCCTAGTGCGTTGGCCTAGTGCGTAGCCTAGTACGTCGGCCTAGTGCGTTGGCTTAGTGCGTAGCCTAGTACGTCGGCCTAGTGCGTTGGCCTAGTGCGTTGGCCTAGTGCGTTGGCCTAGTGCGTAGCCTAGTACGTCGGCCTAGTGCGTTGGCCTAGTGCGTCGGCCTAGTGCGTCAGCCTAGTACGTCGGCCTAGTGCGTCGGCCTAGTGCGTTGGCTTAGTGCGTTGGCCTAGTGCGTAGCCTAGTACGTCGGCCTAGTGCGTTGGCCTAGTGCGTTGGCCTAGTGCGTAGCCTAGTACGTCGGCCTAGTGCGTTGGCTTAGTGCGTAGCCTAGTACGTCGGCCTAGTGCGTTGGCCTAGTGCGTTGGCCTAGTGCGTTGGCCTAGTGCGTAGCCTAGTACGTCGGCCTAGTGCGTTGGCCTAGTGCGTCGGCCTAGTGCGTCAGCCTAGTACGTCGGCCTAGTGCGTCGGCCTAGTGCGTCGGCCTAGTGAGTAGCCTAGTACGTAGCCTAGTACGTAGCCTAGTACGTCGGCCTAGTGCGTCGGCCTAGTGCGTCGGCCTAGTGCGTCGGCCTAGTGCGTCAGCCTAGTGCGTCGGCCTAGTACGTCGGCCTAGTGCGTCGGCCTAGTGCGTCGGCCTAGTACGTCGGCCTAGTACGTCGGCCTAGTGCGTCGGCCTAGTACGTCGGCCTAGTGCGTCGGCCTAGTACGTCGGCCTAGTGCGTCGGCCTAGTACGTCGGCCTAGTACGTAGCCTAGTACGTAGCCTAGTACGTAGCCTAGTGCGTAGCCTAGTGCGTTGGCCTAGTGCGTCGGCCTAGTACGTCGGCCTAGTACGTAGCCTAGTACGTAGCCTAGTACGTAGCCTAGTGCGTTGGCTTAGTGCGTTGGCCTAGTACGTTAGCCTAGTACGTTGGCCTAGTGCGGTGGCCTAGTACGTAGCCTAGTGCGTTGGCCTAGTGCGTCGGCCTAGTGCGTCGGCCTAGTACGTCGGCCTAGTGCGTCGGCCTAGTACGTAGCCTAGTGCGTCAGCCTAGTACGTAGCCTAGTGCGTTAGCCTAGTGCGTTGGCCTAGTACGTAGCCTAGTGCGTCAGCCTAGTACGTAGCCTAGTGCGTTAGCCTAGTGCGTTAGCCTAGTGCGTTAGCCTAGTATGTTGGCCTAGTGTGTCGGCCTAGTGCGTCAGCATTGTACGTAGCCTAGTGCGTTGGCCTAGTATGTAGCCTAGTACGTTGGCCTAGTGCGTCGGCCTAGTGCGTCGGCCTAGTACGTCGGCCTAGTGCGTCGGCCTAGTACGTCGGCCTAGTACGTCGGCCTAGTACGTAGCCTAGTGCGTCGGCCTAGTGCGTCGGCCTAGTGCGTCGGCCTAGTGCGTAGGCCTAGTGCGTTGGCCTAGTGCGTCGGCCTAGTACGTCGGCCTAGTGCGTCGGCCTAGTACGTCGGCCTAGTGCGTAGGCCTAGTGCGTTGGCCTAGTGCGTAGGCCTAGTGCGTTGGCCTAGTGCGTCGGCCTAGTGCGTCGGCCTAGTACGTAGCCTAGTACGTAGCCTAGTACGTAGCCTAGTACGTAGCCTAGTACGTCGGCCTAGTGCGTCGGCCTAGTGCGTCGGCCTAGTGCGTCGGCCTAGTGCGTTGGCCTAGTGCGTCGGCCTAGTGCGTCGGCCTAGTACGTAGCCTAGTACGTAGCCTAGTACGTAGCCTAGTACGTAGCCTAGTGCGTCGGCCTAGTGCGTCGGCCTAGTACGTCGGCCTAGTGCGTCGGCCTAGTACGTCGGCCTAGTGCGTCGGCCTAGTGCGTCGGCCTAGTGCGTAGGCCTAGTGCGTTGGCCTAGTGCGTCGGCCTAGTGCGTCGGCCTAGTGCGTCGGCCTAGTGCGTCGGCCTAGTACGTCGGCCTAGTACGTAGCCTAGTACGTAGCCTAGTGCGTTGGCTTAGTGCGTTGGCCTAGTACGTTGGCCTAGTACGTTGGCCTAGTGCGTTGGCCTAGTACGTAGCCTAGTGCGTTGGCCTAGTACGTTGGCCTAGTACGTTGGCCTAGTGCGTTGGCCTAGTGCGTCGGCCTAGTGCGTCGGCCTAGTGCGTCGGCCTAGTACGTCGGCCTAGTGCGTCGGCCTAGTACGTAGCCTAGTGCGTCAGCCTAGTACGTAGCCTAGTGCGTTAGCCTAGTGCGTTGGCCTAGTACGTAGCCTAGTGCGTCAGCCTAGTACGTAGCCTAGTGCGTTAGCCTAGTGCGTTAGCCTAGTGCGTTAGCCTAGTATGTTGGCCTAGTGTGTCGGCCTAGTGCGTCAGCCTAGTACGTAGCCTAGTGCGTCAGCCTAGTACGTAGCCTAGTGCGTTGGCCTAGTACGTTGGCCTAGTATGTAGCGTAGTGCGTTGGCCTAGTATGTAGCGTAGTGCGTTGGCCTAGTATGTTGGCCTAGTACGTAGCCTACTGCGTTGGCCTAGTGCGTCGGCCTAGTGCGTCGGCCTAGTGCGTAGCCTAGTACGTAGCCTAGTGTGTCGGCTTAGTGCGTAGCCTAGTACGTAGCCTAGTGTGTCGGCCTAGTGCGTCGGCCTAGTGCGTAGCCTAGTACGTAGCCTAGTGCGTAGCCTAGTGCGTAGCCTAGTACGTAGCCTAGTACGTAGCCTAGTGTGTCGGCCTAGTGCGTCGGCCTAGTGCGTAGCCTAGTACGTAGCCTAGTGCGTCGGCCTAGTGCGTCGGCCTAGTGCGTCGGCCTAGTGCGTCGGCCTAGTGCGTAGCCTAGTACGTAGCCTAGTGCGTCGGCCTAGTGCGTCGGCCTAGTACGTCGGCCTAGTGCGTCGGCCTAGTACGTAGCCTAGTGCGTCGGCCTAGTACGTAGCCTAGTACGTAGCCTAGTGCGTCGGCCTAGTACGTAGCCTAGTGCGTTGGCCTAGTACGTAGCCTAGTGCGTTGGCCTAGTACGTAGCCTAGTGCGTTGGCCTAGTGCGTTGGCCTAGTGCGTCAGCCTAGTACGTAGCCTAGTGCGTTGGCCTAGTACGTAGCCTAGTGCGTCAGCCTAGTACGTAGCCTAGTGCGTCAGCCTAGTACGTAGCCTAGTGCGTTAGCCTAGTGCTAATTTTGAAGCAGCTGGTCATTCCTCAGGAGCTGCATTAACCCTCGTATGTTCTCCTCCCGGCTTCCGGCACTTTTTGTCAAAGTTATTTTCATATGCACAAAGAAAACATGTTCTGGAAAACCGCATCTTTGTTGTTGTTGCGTTAAGTTGTTGTCGTTTTTTTTATGTTTTAGTTGCTTTTTTCAACGTTTTTTTCCGACATTTTTGTCACTTTTACGTTTGACTCTTTTTTTTCCTACCAACTCATACAACGAGGTTTCAATTCAATTCAATGTTATTTATAGTGTCAAATCATAACAAGAGTTATCTCAGGACACTTTACAGATAGAGTCGGTCTAGACCACACTCTGTAATTAACAAAGACCCAACAACTCCAGTTCCAGGTGTTCCCTTATTCTTGGAACTCATGGACACTAAACCTAATTTTTGAGTCTAAAAAGCAGAAATGTGCTATAAGATTGAATAAAACACCTCAACATTTTTACTTGAGAAAAGTGTTAAATGGAACCGTCCATGTTCAATTTTGGCAATTTTGGTTGAAATAAATCCAAAATTCTGATATCGACATTTTTTGAAAATGGGTCAATTTTGACAACAGGAGGATTAAAGAGCTCATATTCTGCTCATTTAAGGTTCATAATTGTATTTTAGAGGTTGTCCCAGAATAGGTTTACATGGTTTAACTTTATATTTTAGTTGTACTGCTCGTTGCTGCAGCTCCTCTTTTCACCCTGTGTTCAGGTCTCTGTTTTAGCTCCAGAGTGAGACCTCTCACTGCTGGAACATCTTTGTTGGCAGTCGCACATGCTCAGTAGCTAGGTAAGACCACATGCTCAGTAGCTAGGTAAGACCACATGCTCAGTAGCTAGGTAAGACCACATGCTCAGTAGCTAGGTAAGACCACATGCTCAGTAGCTAGGTAAGACCACATGCTCAGTAGCTAGGTAAGATCACATGCTCAGTAGCTAGGTAAGGACTACATGAGCTAGCTAGCTGTTTCTCCAACTTCAGTAGTACAAGGCAGGATTAGCCGGGAGGCTTCTGCTAAACGATGGCGCACTTCCAACTTTGTGGTGAATCCCTGCAGAACAGGGACATGGAAGTAGTTCTTTTGGAGATTAGGGTGAACTAGTGTGTGTTGTAGCAGTGTTGTAGCCATTGAGAACGAGCTAGCATGCTAACGGTTAGCCCCCTAGCCCCCTCGTCTCGGCTAGTGACGTAGAAAGCCGTGCAGATGTTGACCAGCTCACCCGGAGACTGAAGGCAGGACACATTCAGAAACCGGATCTCCCTCAGAACAGCATGGATGGATTATTTTCAAAGTTTGTATGCGTGTGGAAGCACTAGAGACACAAAATAACTCCCCAAATCCCAGAAAAAGTGATTTTTTTTTCCAGAATATGGGCGCTTTAAAGCATGCAAACGTGTTCTAGTAAAAATCCTGCAAATGCTATAGTCTAGTTGCCCTTTCACCTGGCCTCAAACTCAAACTGGCGTGCAGATCTGCATGTGTGCAGCTGACACAAACAAAACGTCCGTCCACGTGTCTCCCTGCAGCTCGGAGCACATGGCCCGCTGTGCGTCCCCCCTGTATCGGGTGTCGTGGTAACCAGAGATGCCTGACCTGTGCTTATGTAAGCTCACCGTCAGTCAGTTTATATTTAGACCGGGCAGAGGGGGGTCAGCGTTGCATCACACGGTCCCCGCTTGGGTTACGAGCCGCCCAGTTTAGCCCAACAGTTGTCGTGGGGGAACTGGACGGCAAACGGCGAGGATTTATAGCAGAGAGATAAAAACGCATCGGGTATCGCTCAAGGACACCTGGCTCGGCTCTACGTGACACTACGGCGACCTGAAACAGATCCACCGAGCACAGAGCCAGGAAACCCAATCACACGACACAAACACGTTGACTCAGCAGGGAGGAGGTCGACTTCCTGGCAAACAGACACGAACGCGAGGAGCTTCAACGGAGAGAATCATATCACAGTCCCACATATGCTGCTGTGTTTAACCCCCCCTGCACCGTCGACATGCAACTTTTAGGTTTCTGAGTCAAAATTTTAAATTAAAAAAACCTTTATGAAGGTTTTGGTCGTTTTTCCCCGATGTTTTGTCACTTTTTTCGAAAATTTTTTGTCACTTTTTTGTAACTTTTTGTAACTTTTTTGTCAATTTTTGTCACTTTTGTCACTTTTTTGTAACTTTTTTGTAACTTTTTGTAACTTTTTTGTCACTTTTTGTCACTTTTTGTCACTTTTTTGTAACTTTTTTGTAACTTTTTGTAACTTTTTTGTAACTTTTTGTAACTTTTTTGTCACTTTTTGTCACTTTTTGTCACTTTTTTGTAACTTTTTAGTAACTTTTTGTAACTTTTTGTCATTTTTTTGTAGTTTTTTTGTCATTTTTTTGTCACTTTTTTGTCACTTTTTTGGTCAATTTTTTGTCTCTTTTGTCACTTTTTTGTTACGTTTTTGTAACTTTTTAGTAACTTTTTGTAACTTTTTGTCATTTTTTTTGTCACTTTTTTTGTGTGTCACTTTTTAATCATTTTTTGAATAAATTTTTTTTTTGTCACTTTTGACGCTTTTTGTCATTTATTTTGGGTAACTTTTTGTAACTTTTTTGTCACTTTTGTAACTTTTTGTAACTTTTTGTAACTTTTGGTCACTTTTGTCACTTTTTTGTAGCTTTTTAATCATTTATTTGTCACATTTTTGTCACTTTTTTGAAAAAAAGAATTATCAAAATTTTAAATAAAAAAACCATCAACGTTTTCGTCATCTTTTCTCGATGTTTTGTCACTTCTTTCGAATTTGTATTGTCACTTTATTGTAACATTTTTGAAATTTATTTCTGTCACTTTTTTTTATCATTTTTTGTTACTTTTTGAAAAAAAAAGTCAACTTGTTCAACTTTTTTTGTCACTTTTTTGTAACTTTTTAGTAAGTTTTTGTAACTTTTTGTCATTTTTTTGTCATTTTTTTTGTCACTTTTTTTTTGTCACTTTTGACACTTTTTGTCATTTATTTTGGGTAACTTTTTTCGACATTTTTTGTCACTTTTTGTCACTTTTGTCACTTTTTTAAAAACTTTTTTGTCAATTTTTGTAACTTCTTGTAACTTTTTTTGTAACTTTTTGTTACTTTTTTGTAACTTTTTGACATTCTTTTTTGTCCTTTTTTTGTCACTTTTGTCATTTTTTTCTAACTTTTTGTCACCTTTTTTTGTCCTTTCTTTGTCACTTTTTGTCACTTTTTTGTCCTTTTTATGTAACTTTTTGTCACTTTTGTAACTTTTTTGTAACTTTTTGTCACTTTTTTTGTAATTTTTTGACATTCTTTTCTGTCCTTTTTTTGTCACTTTTTGTCACTTTCGTCAATTTTTTGTAACTTTTTTGTAACTTTTTGTCATTTTTTTGTCATTTTCTTTGTCACTTTTTTCGTGTGTCACTTTTTAATAATTTTTTGAATAAAATTTTTTTTTGTCACTTTTGACACTTTTTGTCATTTATTTTGGATAACTTTTTTCGACATTTTTTGTCACATTTTTTGTTACTTTTTTGTCACATTTTGTCACTTTTATCACTTTTTTTTAAAAACTTTTGTCAATTTTTGTAACTTTTTTGTAACTTTTTTTTAACTTTTTGAAATTCTTTTTTGTCAATTTTTTAACTTTTTTGCAACTTTTTGTAACTTTTTGACATTCTTTTTTGTCCTTTTTTTGTCACTTTTGTCATTTTTTTGTAACTTTTTTAACTTTGTCACTTTTTTTTGTCGTTTTTTGGTCACTTTTTGTCACTTTTTTGTCCTTTTTATGTAACTTTTTGTCACGTTTGTAACTTTTTTTGTAACTTTTTGACATTATTTTTGTCATATTTTTATAATTTTTTTGTAACTTTTTTGTAACTTTTTGTCACTTTTTTTGTCCTTTTTTTGTCACTTTTTTGTCACTTTTTGTCACTTTCGTCAATTTTTTGTAACTTTTTTGTAACTTTTTATCATTTTTTTTGTCACGTTTTTGAAAAAAAAAAATTGTCGAAATTTTAAATAAAAAAACCATCAACGTTTTGTTCGTCTTTTCTCGATGTTTTGTCACTTCTTTCGAATTTTTATCGTCACTTTATTGTAACATTTTTGAAATTTATTTCTGTCACGTTTTTATCATTTTTTGTCACTTTTTGTCACTTTTTTGTCCTTTTTATGTAACTTTTTGTCACTTTTGTAACTTTTTTGTAACTTTTTGTCACTTTTTTTGTAACTTTTTGACATTCTTTTTTTTATCATATTTTATCTTTTTTTAGTCACTTTTGTCACTTCTTTGTAACTTTTTTGTAACTTTTTTTCAATTTTTTTTGTCTTTTTTTTGTCACTTTTTGTCACTTTTGTCACTTTTTTGTAAATCTTTTGTAACTTTTTTTGTAACTTTTTGTCATTTTTTTGTCATTTTCTTTGTCACTTTTTTTGTGTGTCACTTTTTAATCATTTTTTGAATAAAATTTTTTTTTTTGTCACTTTTGACACTTTTTGTCATTTATTTTGGGTAACTTTTTTCGACATTTTTTGTCACATTTTTTGTTACTTTTTTGTCACTTTTTGTCACTGTTGTCACTTTTTTTTAAAAACTTTTGTCAATTTTTGTAACTTTTTTGTAACTTTTTTGTAACTTTTTTGTAACTTTTTGAATTCTTTTTTGTCACTTTTGTCACTTTTTGTCACTTTTGTGTAACTTTTTTGTCAATTTTTTAACTTTTTTGCAACTTTTTGTAACTTTTTGACATTCTTTTTTGTCCTTTTTTTGTCACTTTTGTCATTTTTTTTGTAACTTTTGTAACTTTATCATTTTTTTGTCGTTTTTTTGTCACTTTTTGTCACTTTTTTGTCCTTTTTGTGTAACTTTTTGTCACGTTTGTAACTTTTTTGTCACTTTTGTAACTTTTCTGTCACTTCTTGTAACTTTTTTTGTAACTTTTTGACATTATTTGTGTCATATTTTTATAATTTTTTTGTAACTTTTTGTCACTTTTTTTGTCCTTTTTTGTCACTTTTTTGTCCTTTTTTTGTCACTTTTGTCACTTTTTGTCACTTTTGTGTAACTTTTTTGTCATTTCTTGTCACTTTTTTGTAATTTTTTGACATTCTTTTCTGTCCTTTTTTTGTCACTTTTTGTCACTTTCGTCAATTTTTTGTAACTTTTTTGTAACTTTTTGTCATTTTTTTGTCATTTTCTTTGTCACTTTTTTCGTGTGTCACTTTTTAATAATTTTTTGAATAAAATTTTTTTTTGTCACTTTTGACACTTTTTGTCATTTATTTTGGATAACTTTTTTCGACATTTTTTGTCACATTTTTTGTTACTTTTTTGTCACATTTTGTCACTTTTATCACTTTTTTTTAAAAACTTTTGTCAATTTTTGTAACTTTTTTGTAACTTTTTTTTAACTTTTTGAAATTCTTTTTTGTCAATTTTTTAACTTTTTTGCAACTTTTTGTAACTTTTTGACATTCTTTTTTGTCCTTTTTTTGTCACTTTTGTCATTTTTTTGTAACTTTTTTAACTTTGTCACTTTTTTTTGTCGTTTTTTGGTCACTTTTTGTCACTTTTTTGTCCTTTTTATGTAACTTTTTGTCACGTTTGTAACTTTTTTTGTAACTTTTTGACATTATTTTTGTCATATTTTTATAATTTTTTTGTAACTTTTTTGTAACTTTTTGTCACTTTTTTTGTCCTTTTTTTGTCACTTTTTTGTCACTTTTTGTCACTTTCGTCAATTTTTTGTAACTTTTTTGTAACTTTTTATCATTTTTTTTGTCACGTTTTTGAAAAAAAAAAATTGTCGAAATTTTAAATAAAAAAACCATCAACGTTTTGTTCGTCTTTTCTCGATGTTTTGTCACTTCTTTCGAATTTTTATCGTCACTTTATTGTAACATTTTTGAAATTTATTTCTGTCACGTTTTTATCATTTTTTGTCACTTTTTGTCACTTTTTTGTCCTTTTTATGTAACTTTTTGTCACTTTTGTAACTTTTTTGTAACTTTTTGTCACTTTTTTTGTAACTTTTTGACATTCTTTTTTTTATCATATTTTATCTTTTTTTAGTCACTTTTGTCACTTCTTTGTAACTTTTTTGTAACTTTTTTTCAATTTTTTTTGTCTTTTTTTTGTCACTTTTTGTCACTTTTGTCACTTTTTTGTAAATCTTTTGTAACTTTTTTTGTAACTTTTTGTCATTTTTTTGTCATTTTCTTTGTCACTTTTTTTGTGTGTCACTTTTTAATCATTTTTTGAATAAAATTTTTTTTTTTGTCACTTTTGACACTTTTTGTCATTTATTTTGGGTAACTTTTTTCGACATTTTTTGTCACATTTTTTGTTACTTTTTTGTCACTTTTTGTCACTGTTGTCACTTTTTTTTAAAAACTTTTGTCAATTTTTGTAACTTTTTTGTAACTTTTTTGTAACTTTTTTGTAACTTTTTTGTAACTTTTTTGTAACTTTTTGAATTCTTTTTTGTCACTTTTGTCACTTTTTGTCACTTTTGTGTAACTTTTTTGTCAATTTTTTAACTTTTTTGCAACTTTTTGTAACTTTTTGACATTCTTTTTTGTCCTTTTTTTGTCACTTTTGTCATTTTTTTTGTAACTTTTGTAACTTTATCATTTTTTTTGTCGTTTTTTTGTCACTTTTTGTCACTTTTTTGTCCTTTTTGTGTAACTTTTTGTCACGTTTGTAACTTT
>CM042317.1:41486328-41491061 GCA_023566125.1 Zingel zingel
CCCTCTTTCCTTTCCCCTTCCTTCCTTCTTTCCCTTTCCTCTCTTCCTTCTTTTCTCCCGTCCTTCCCTGCACTCGTCTTTTTTATCTCCTCCCTCGATCGCAGACCTCCCCGTCCTGCCAGATCCCGTCCTGACAGATCCCGTCCTGCCAGATCCCGTCCTTTTGATGCTTCCTGTGGCACTGCATGGCAAACTGAGAAAGCCTTCCTGTTGTTTTAGCTGTCTGTACGGACCTCCATCATGTCTGACTCTCCCTCCTCTGTCTCTATCTTTTCCTCGCCCCTTCTCGCACGCTGAGATTACTCATTTACTGAGATTCTTGCATCTACAATTAAAATTAAAAAATAAATAAAAAAAAACTCTGTTTCATGTGACAGACGGATGTGATGAGACGCACGCAAACGTCGTTGAAGCCCTTTCAGATCTTGTGGTGCATTTTCTGACACGTAAAAATGAATTTTAGAATCTAGAATTTTAAGATGCGGCTCAAGACTGTAAAATATTAAGTTGAAGTTCTACAATGTTGAAGTCCTCAAATTTGAACATGCTGTTCTATAATGTTAATTATAGTTTAGAATGTTAAGTTGTATTTCTGGAATGTCATTACAGTTCTAGAATGTTAATTACAGTTCTAGAATGTTAATTTACAGTTCTAGAATGTTAATTACAGTTCTAGAATGTCATTTCAGTTTTAGAATGTCATTACAGTTCTAGAATGTCATTACAGTTCTAGAATGTCATTACAGTTCTAGAATGTCATAACAGTTCTAGAATGTTAATTACAGTTCTAGAATGTCATTACAGTTCTAGAATGTTAATTACAGTTCTAGAATGTCATTACAGTTCTAGAATGTTAATTACAGTTCTAGAATGTTAATTACAGTTCTAGAATGTCATTACAGTTCTAGAATGTCATTACAGTTCTAGAATGTCATTACAGTTCTAGAATGTTAATTACAGTTCTAGAATGTCATTACAGTTTTAGAATGTCATTACAGTTCTAGAATGTTAATTACAGTTTTATAATGTTAATTACAGTTCTAGAATGTCATTACAGTTCTAGAATGTCATTACAGTTCTAGAATGTTAATTACAGTTCTAGAATGTCATTACAGTTTTAGAATGTAATTACAGTTCTAGAATGTTAATTACAGTTCTAGAATGTCATTACAGTTCTAGAATGTTAATTACAGTTCTAGAATGTTAATTACAGTTCTAGAATGTTACATCTGCTTTCTTTGCTACTCTGTACTGCAACTGCTGCAATAATTTCCCTTTCATTTTACTTCATTGGTACCTTATTCAGAGAGTACAATTACACTTTAATATTTGCTGCGTCTGACTGTAACGCTTTGTGTAGTTTAACAGCTGGTGTCCTGCATTTAGCGTACGGTGGACATGATCTAAATATGTAGCCGTGTGTGTGTGTGTGTGTGTGTGTGTGTGTGTGTGTGTGTCTCTGTATGTGTCTGTGTGTGTGTGTCTCTGTGTGTGTGTGTGTGTGTGTGTGTGTGTGTGTGTTAGAGAGCGTACAAAGGTCAGTCAGAGCCCATTAGGCTGCTGTGTCAGCAGAACGGAGGCAGATGTGTAAATCTTTCACCTCATTAGCTTCATGTTGTCAGGCTGCTCTCCGTTCATGTTTCACAACCACGCAGCAACATCCAAACACGCTGACACGGCCACCCGAAATCAATCGACCAATTAATCAATCCATCCATCAATACGTCAGGCATGAAACCAACGAGGAGCAACACGCATGCTGACGGGTTGAAGAGCCGACCGGAGGATATTTCACTGCTCGAGAAAAGGCTTGGACGGTGAAGAACTACGCTGATGATTATTGAACATGAGTACAACTCTAGAAAGCTCTTTGATTCTGATTCGGAGGTTACTGATATCCAACGATCCAAATCACGTTAGTCAGTTCAAAGAGTTTGAGTTTATTGCATTCATGCTCACAGTTAAACAACAGAATAACAAGCTGTGTATACACAACGTGAACACAGAGACACAACGTGAACACAGACACACAACGTGAACACAGAGAGACAACGTGAACACAGACACACAACGTGAACACAGAGACACAACGTGAACACAGAGAGACAACGTGAACACAGAGAGACAACGTGAACACAGACACACAACGTGAACACAGAGACACAACGTGAACACAGACACACAACGTGAACACAGAGACACAACGAGAACACAGACACACAACGTGAACACAGAGACACAACGTGAACACAGAGACACAACGTGAACACAGACACACAACGTGAACACAGACACACAACGAGAACACAGAGACACAACGTGAACACAGAGAGACAACGTGAACACAGAGACACAACGTGAACACAGACACACAACGTGAACACAGACACACAACGTGAACACAGACACACAACGTGAACACAGAGAGACAACGTGAACACAGAGACACAACGTGAACACAGACACACAACGTGAACACAGACACACAACGTGAACACAGAGACACAACGTGAACACAGACACACAACGTGAACACAGACACACAACGTGAACACAGAGACACAACGTGAACACAGACACACAACGTGAACACAGACACACGACGTGAACACAGAGACACAACGTGAACACAGACACACAACGTGAACACAGAGAGACAACGTGAACACAGAGACACAACGTGAACACAGACACACAACGTGAACACAGACACACAACGTGAACACAGAGACACAACGTGAACACAGAGACACAACGTGAACACAGACACACAACGTGAACACAGACACACAACGTGAACACAGAGACACAACGTGAACACAGACACACAACGTGAACACAGACACACGACGTGAACACAGAGACACAACGTGAACACAGACACACAACGTGAACACAGACACACAACGTGAACACAGACACACAACGTGAACACAGACACACAACGTGAACACAGAGACACAACGTGAACACAGACACACAACGTGAACACAGACACACAACGTGAACACAGAGACACAACGTGAACACAGACACACAACGTGAACACAGACACACAACGTGAACACAGAGACACAACGTGAACACAGAGACACAACGTGAACACAGACACACGACGTGAACACAGACACACAACGTGAACACAGAGACACAACGTGAACACAGACACACAACGTGAACACAGACACACGACGTGAACACAGAGACACAACGTGAACACAGACACACAACGTGAACACAGAGACACAACGAGAACACAGACACACAACGTGAACACAGAGACACAACGTGAACACAGAGACACAACGTGAACACAGACACACAACGTGAACACAGACACACAACGAGAACACAGAGACACAACGTGAACACAGAGAGACAACGTGAACACAGAGACACAACGTGAACACAGACACACAACGTGAACACAGACACACAACGTGAACACAGACACACAACGTGAACACAGAGAGACAACGTGAACACAGAGACACAACGTGAACACAGACACACAACGTGAACACAGACACACAACGTGAACACAGAGACACAACGTGAACACAGACACACAACGTGAACACAGACACACAACGTGAACACAGAGACACAACGTGAACACAGACACACAACGTGAACACAGACACACGACGTGAACACAGAGACACAACGTGAACACAGACACACAACGTGAACACAGAGAGACAACGTGAACACAGAGACACAACGTGAACACAGACACACAACGTGAACACAGACACACAACGTGAACACAGACACACAACGTGAACACAGACACACAACGTGAACACAGAGACACAACGTGAACACAGAGAGACAACGTGAACACAGAGACACAACGTGAACACAGACACACAACGTGAACACAGAGACACAACGTGAACACAGACACACAACGTGAACACAGAGACACAACGTGAACACAGACACACAACGTGAACACAGACACACAACGTGAACACAGACACACAACGTGAACACAGAGACACAACGAGAACACAGACACACAACGTGAACACAGACACACAACGTGAACACAGAGACACAACGTGAACACAGACACACAACGTGAACACAGACACACAACGTGAACACAGACACACAACGTGAACACAGAGACACAACGTGAACACAGACACACAACGTGAACACAGACACACAACGTGAACACAGACACACAACGTGAACACAGAGACACACACACACTTTTCTGACATTTTTTTGGAGCTCTTTCATGATTTTCTAAATGTGTCTGTGCGCGTGTGTTTCTGTGTGTGTGGGTCTGTCTGTGTGTGTGTGTGTGTGTGCGTGTGTGTGCGTGTGTGTGTGTTTGAGTGTGTGTGTGTGTGTGTATATCTATGTGCGTGTGTGTGTATATCTGTATGTGTGTGTGTGTGTGTGTGTGTGTGTGTGTATATCTGTGTGCGTGTGTGTTCGTGTGTGTGTGTGTGTATATCTGTGTGCGTGTGTGTGTGTGTGTGTGTGTGTATATCTGTGTGCGTGTGTGTGTGTGTGTATATCTGTGTGTGTGTGTGTGTGTGTATATCTGTGTGCGTGTGTGTGTGTGTGTGTGTATGTGTGTGTGTGTGTGTGTGTGTGTATATCTGTGTGCGTGTGTGTGTGTGTATATCTGTGTGTGTGTGTGTGTGTGTGTGTGTATATCTGTGTGCGTGTGTGTGTGTGTGTGTGTGTATATCTGTGTGTGTGTGTGTGTG
>CM042317.1:41496301-41501301 GCA_023566125.1 Zingel zingel
TTTGTGTCGTTCGTACCTTTCTTTGTTCATGTTTGTGTTTCCAATAATATATCCTCAAGTTCAACCCTTCTCCTGCCTGCCTGCCTCTCCCTGCAATTTGGGTCTTTTTAATCCCTGGAAACCATCGGGCTACTTGCCAAGTCTCTTATTTGACATCTCTCCTCGCTTCTCGCTCCGCTGGAACCGGACGTCGTTCATCAACGAATGTCGACGGAAAAGGGCGACAAAAACAGGTGGAAGAAAGCTGCAAAAAAAAAGTGTGTCAGGGTGGACGGTGAGACTTCAAGGACTTAATAACAAACATATATCAGACAGCAAAGCATGACACGACAGATCTCACACTAACAGGAACAATGATCCGACAAAAGACGAGGGAAAACAGAGACTAAATACGCAGGGTAATGAACACTAACGAGGGACAGGTGATACGAACAGGTGGAACACATCGGGGCGGGGCGGGACAATCAAACAGGCGGGACAACAGAAAACAGGAAGTAAGCTAGACAAGACAAGGGAGAACAAACAGATTTCTAAATAAAACAGGAAACACAAAGTCACAATCGTGACAAAGTGACAAAGACCTCACCATTCAGATGTACTGGCATAGCAGTGGCCCTAGCACTCCCATTCAAAAGGCCATATGACCCAAAACTGAAACACGGTCAGTGTTAAAAGTGGCGCTTCCGTCTTAACGGACTCAGGTCCATTCACAAAAAGACCCTAGGTTGCATTTTGGCGAGAGGTACGCTTTAAGTGGCTTGAAAGCGTGACGTTACTGCTCAGTTTTAAGGCAGCGACACACCGAGCCGATAATCGGCCGTCGGACAGTCTGGCGAGGTCGGTGACTCGAGTCTGTTCGGTGTGTCCCGTGCCGTCGTCCGTCCGAGAGGCCGTCGGCCTTCATTTTGCCCGAACTGACTTGTTCAGCCGGAGACAGGGCAATCGGACTCAAATGAGCCATCTGATTGGTGGAGAGCTAACCAGGAAACGGGGAGCGGGATGAGCGTGACTAGAGTCTCTCAAAATCTGACGAAAATCTGTCAAACTGACCTTTGTTGATCTGAAATGAAGACAGATTCAGCGACTGCACGGCCTATTCCTCTCTTAACATGTTCTCAGGAACACGTTACGGTGAACTATTTTAGGACAATATGAGATCGGATTCTGAACGAGCCGCCATGACGGTCTGGCTTTGAATTTCTGGAGAAACCAGACCCACGTGACGCGTTCGTCCAATCAGCTGCTGGTTTTCATTTTTGGGCGACAATAATACAGACACGGCACAGCAGGTACAGAGCAGCAAAAACAAGCTGGAGGCAACGAGGAAAGTCAAACACGGGCCACTTGCCAAGGCTGTTATTTGACATCTTGCCTCGCTTCTCGCTCCGCTGGAACCGGACGTCGTTCAACAACGAATGTCGAAACAGTCGACGGAAAAGGGCGACAAAAAACCGTGGAAGAAAGCTACAAAAAAAACGTACGTATGTACAGTCCTTCCAGTTTTTTTGTGATTATTCGGCACGTTTTCTTAAAGAATACGATGAAATTGCGGGAACTTGCAAAAACTGCGGTTTGATCGCGGCTTCATCGCGGGGTCTGCAGCTTTTCGATGACGTTCACGTCGCGTAATTACGTCACTTCATAATGTTCCGCATATTTTGCGCAGAAATTGGCAATTTATGCGGCGAAAGTGCGGCGTATTTGAAAAAAACTGCCGCACTTTGGCTGATTATGCGTTGAATTATGCAATCGCATAATCACGTTTTTCTGGAGGGACTGGTGTATGAAATCCCCTTTTTAGGGAAGTCCCGATCACAGTATGGGATCACGGTATGAGATCACGGTATGAGATCACGGTATGGAAACACAGTATGGGATCATGGTATGGAAACACGGTATGGGATCACGGTATGGGATCACAGTATGGGATCACAGTATGGGAACACAGTATGAAATCACGGTATGAGATCACGGTATGGAAACACAGTATGGGATCAGGGTATGGGATCACGGTATGGGATCACGGTATGGAAACACAGTATGGGATCACGGTATGAGATCACGGTATGGAATCACGGTATGGGATCACGGTATGGGATCACGGTATGGGATCACGGTATGGAAACACAGTATGGGATCACGGTATGAGATCACAGTATGGAATCACAGTATGGGATCACGGTATGGGATCACGGTATGGGATCACGGTATGGAAACACAGTATGGGATCACGGTATGGAAACACAGTATGGGATCACGGTATGAGATCACAGTATGGAATCACAGTATGAGATCACAGTATGGAATCACGGTATGGAATCACAGTATGAGATCACAGTATGAAATCACAGTATGAGATCACAGTATGAGATCACGGTATGAGATCACGGTATGGAAACACAGTATGGAATCACGGTATGGAATCATGGTATGGGATCACGGTATGGAAACACAGTGTGGGATCACGGTATGAGATCACAGTATGGAATCACAGTATGAGATCACAGTATGGAATCACGGTATGGAATCACAGTATGAGATCACAGTATGGAATCACGGTATGGAATCACAGTATGAGATCACAGTATGAAATCACAGTATGAGATCACAGTATGAGATCACGGTATGAGATCACAGTATGAGATCACAGTATGAGATTACAGTATGGATACATACTCTGACTTTAATCACACACGCCGTGCGCCACAAAAGCACCGCCAGACAGACGCGTGGGAAGGTAGTTTTAAAGCTTCGCCACCAGGGGGTGCTGCAGCTGCACAGAGTTTACTCAAAAGAACGGGTCACTTTAGCGGTTTGGTTTTTCCGCTCGCCGCCATCTTTGCCAGTCAAAAAGAGTCGATCTCCGAATGCGAATGAACGGACTCCAGAAGAGGAAATGTCATTCTTATACGAGGCTCATTGTTCAACTAACAAGGTCAATATTAGTTTTATAAACAACGAATTATCCGTGCATTTATATGGAACTAAGCTAGGGTAACCAAAGTTACACGCATGCACACACACACACACACACACACACACACACACACACACACAGTGCGTCTCACTATCTTTGTGGGGACCCGTCATTGACATAATGCATTCCCTAGCCCCTTACCCTAACCTTAACCATCACCACTAGATGCCTAACCTTAACCCTTACCCTCACCCTAACCATAACCTAATTCTAACCCTAATCCTAAAACCAAGTCTTAACCCTCAAACAGACCTTTAACCTTGTGGGCTCCAGCATTTTGGCTCCACAAAGCTGGTCGGACCCCACAAGTATACTGGACTCCCGGTTTTTGGACCCAACGAATACAGTTAAACGAGAACACACACACACACACACACACACACACACACACACACACACACAGACACACACGCGCATGCACGCAGTTAGCATGCACATACACACACACACACACGCACGTGCACACACCCACACACAAGCACACACACGTGCATGCACACACACACACACACACACACACACACACACACTGAAATATTTTGACTCCAGCTTTTTCTTCTCCCAGAAGGTAGAACAGGCTCCACAGTCTGCACAGTCTGTAAAAACTATTAACAAGGCAGACTTAAACTAAATTACAGACATGCTCCGGTGACGATTACAGTCCCCCCCCCCCCCACCCCCACCCCACCCCACCCTGTGACACTAATCCCGTCCGAACAGGGCTCACAAGAAAGCCGAGGCGTGTCCAAACAGGGATTAGCGAGGTTAAAGAAGAAAATCACTCCTTCTGCAGAGTAAATGAAGGTATTAGCCGCCGCTGTCATACAGGGTCGTGGGAAGTTGTGTGGCGGTGGGTCTGCAGACGTGTGAGTCAGAGCCTCCGGCTTTTATTTTGGCGGGGAGGACGGTGACTGTGCACCGAGGTTAAGACGGTTCAGATGTTAACAAGGATCAGACATTAAGCAGCTGTCAGCCGTCTGATTAGCTGACGTTAATCCTAGTGTTGTCCCTGGGGTCAAATTTGACCCATTTTCAACTTTTTTCATCAGAAATATGGGTTTCTTTCAACCAAAATTGGATGCATGCATGTATGTTGTATGGAGCCTCTAGATTCAACGTTGTTCGCAGGTACAATTAATTGATCACTTGTGTTTTAATCAATTTTATAGCATTTGAAAAAAAGCATCCTGACCTAACTTTGACATGTACCACGTCCTCTAATCTTAATTAGTCAAAATAATTCATAATTTCTGCTTTTTTTTTCAAATCAAAAAGTAGGTATTAAATGTAATCTACAACTCACCTAAAGGATCATTAGGAACACCATACTAATACAGTGTTTGACCCCCTTTCGCCTTCAGAACTGCCTTAAAATGCTCATATTATGCTCATTTTCAGGTTCATAATTGTATTTTAGAGGTTGTACCAGAATTGTTTGCATGGTTTAATTATCAAAAAACTTTATATTTTGTTGTACTGCTCATTGCTGCAGCTCCTCTTTTCACCCTGTGTTCAGGTCTCTGTTTTAGCTCCAGAGTGAGACCTCTCACTGCTGGAACATCTTTGTTGGCAGTCGCACATGTTCAGTAGCTAGGTAAGACCACATGCTCAGTAGCTAGGTAAGACCACATGCTCAGTAGCTAGGTAAGACCACATGCTCAGTAGCTAGGTAAGACCACATGCTCAGTAGCTAGGTAAGACCACATGCTCAGTAGCTAGGTAAGATCACATGCTCAGTAGCTAGGTAAGACCACATGCTCAGTAGCTAGGTAAGACCACATGCTCAGTAGCTAGGTAAGACCACATGCTCAGTAGCTAGGTAAGATCACATGCTCAGTAGCTAGGTAAGGACTACATGCTCAGTAGCTAGGTAAGGACTACATGCTCAGTAGCTAGGTAAGACTACATGCTCAGTAGCTAGGTAAGGACTACATGCTCAGTAGCTAGGTAAGATCACATGCTCAGTAGCTAGGTAAGGACTACATGCTCAGTAGCTAGGTAAGACCACATGCTAAGTAGCTAG
>CM042317.1:41508801-41511301 GCA_023566125.1 Zingel zingel
TAATTCGTTACCGTGAATTCGTTACTGTGTATTTGTTACCATGAATTCGTTACCGTGTATTTGTTACCGTGTATTCATTACCGTGAATTCGTTACTGTGTATTCGTTACTGTGAATTTGTTACCGTGTATTCGTTACCGTGTATTCGTTACCGTGTATTTGTTACCGTGTATTCGTTACGTGTTTTCGTTACCGTGTATTTGTTACCGTGTATTCGTTACCATGTATTTGTTACCGTGTATTCGTTACCGTGTATTTGTTACCGTGTATTTGTTACCGTGAATTCGTTACTGTGTATTTGTTACCGTGTATTTGTTACAGTGTTTTCGTTACCGTGTATTTGTTACCGTGTATTCGTTACCGTGTATTTGTTACCGTGTATTTGTTACCGTGAATTCGTTACCGTGTATTTGTTACCGTGAATTCGTTACCGTGTTTTCGTTACCGTGTATTTGTTACCGTGTATTCGTTACCATGTATTTGTTACCGTGTGTTTGTTACCGTGTATTCGTTACCGTGTATTTGTTACCGTGTATTTGTTACCGTGAATTCGTTACCGTGTATTCGTTACCGTGAATTTGTTACCGTGTATTCGTTACCGTGTATTTGTTACCGTGTATTCGTTACCGTGAATTCGTTACCGTGTATTCGTTACCGTGAATTCGTTACCGTGTATTCGTTACCGTGTATTCGTTACCGTGTATTTGTTACTTTGTTACCGTGTATTCATTACCGTGTATTTGTTACCGTGTATTTGTTACCGTGTATTTGTTACCGTGTATTCGTTACTGTGTATTTGTTACCGTGTATTTGTTACCGTGTATTCGTTACTGTGTATTTGTTACCGTGTATTTGTTACCGTGTATTCGTTACATGTATTCGTTGCCGTGTATTTGTTACCGTGTATTTGTTACCGTGGATTTGTTACCGTGTATTTGTTACCGTGTATTCGTTACTGTGTATTTGTTACTGTGTATTTGTTACAGTGTATTCGTTACTGTGTATTTGTTACCGTGTATTTGTTACCGTGTATTCGTTACGTGTATTTGTTACCGTGTATTTGTTACCGTGTATTCGTTACTGTGTATTTGTTACAGTGTATTCGTTACTGTGTATTTGTTACCGTGTATTTGTTACCGTGTATTTGTTACCGTGTATTCGTTACGTGTATTTGTTACCGTGTATTTGTTACTGTGTATTCGTTACTGTGTATTTGTTACAGTGTATTTGTTACAGTGTATTCGTTACCGTGTATTTGTTACCGTGTATTCGTTACGTGTATTCGTTACCGTGTATTTGTTACCGTGTATTTGTTACAGTGTATTCGTTACCATGTATTTGTTACCGTGTATTCGTTACTGTGTATTTGTTACAGTGTATTTGTTACCGTGTATTTGTTACCGTGTATTTGTTACAGTGTATTTGTTACCGTGTATTTGTTACAGTGTTTTTGTTACAGTGTATTTGTTACCGTGTATTTGTTACCGTGTATTCGTTACTGTGTATTTGTTACCGTGTATTCGTTACCGTGTATTTGTTACCGTGTATTTGTTACTTTGTTACCGTGTATTCGTTACCGTGTATTCGTTACCGTGTATTTGTTACCGTGTATTTGTTACTTTGTTACCGTGTATTCGTTACCGTGTATTCGTTACCGTGTATTTGTTACTTTGTTACCGTGTATTTGTTACCGTGTATTTGTTACTTTGTTACCGTGTATTTGTTACCGTGTATTCGTTACCGTGTATTTGTTACCGTGTATTTGTTACTTTGTTACCGTGTATTTGTTACCGTGTATTTGTTACCGTGTATTCGTTACTGTGTATTCGTTACCGTGTATTTGTTACCGTGTATTTGTTACCGTGTATTTGTTACTTTGTTACCGTGTATTTGTTACCGTGTATTTGTTACCGTGTATTCGTTACCGTGTATTTGTTACCGTGTATTTGTTACCGTGTATTTGTTACCGTGTATTCATTACCGTGTATTTGTTACCGTGTATTTGTTACCGTGTATTTGTTACAGTGTTTTTGTTACAGTGTATTTGTTACAGTGTATTTGTTACCGTGTATTCGTTACCGTGTATTTGTTACCGTGTATTCGTTACCGTGTATTTGTTACCGTGTATTTGTTACTTTGTTACCGTGTATTCGTTACCGTGTATTCGTTACCGTGTATTTGTTACCGTGTATTTGTTACTTTGTTACCGTGTATTCGTTACCGTGTATTCGTTACCGTGTATTTGTTACTTTGTTACCGTGTATTTGTTACCGTGTATTTGTTACTTTGTTACCGTGTATTTGTTACCGTGTATTCGTTACCGTGTATTTGTTACCGTGTATTTGTTACTTTGCTACCGTGTATTTGTTACCGTGTATTTGTTACCGTGTATTCGTTACTGTGTATTCGTTACCGTGTATTCGTTACCGTGTATTTGTTACCGTGTATTTGTTACTTTGTTACCGTGTATTTGTTACCGTGTATTTGTTACCGTGTATTCG
>CM042317.1:41516301-41518801 GCA_023566125.1 Zingel zingel
GACGTGAGCGCTGGACGGTCTTAAAATAGCAAAGACACTTGCGTCGGGCTTGGCAGCTCGCTGCACCTGGTGCAAGATAGGGCCCTAGATGTTTGTCTCTTTAGATCAAACAGATGTTGACAACGTTTTCCTTTGGGGAGAACATTTGAAGTTGGTAAAAAGGTTATAAACATATAACCTTTTTAGAATATCGCAGAATGTTAGGAGTGCAGATCAACTTTCACCAAATACTAGCACGTCAATCATCCACAATCCAAGGGAAGACTTTTAAATGATCATCCTGCAGAATTAGATCAGTTCTAGAGAGGTCCTGAACCAGGAGAACTGATCCTGTGACTCTCACTGAAGATCAATACAAAGACACACACACACACACACACACACACACACACACACACACACACAGAGACACACACACAGAGACACACAGACACACACAGACACACACACACACACACACACACACACAGAGACACACACACAGAGACACACAGACACACACAGACACACACACACACACACACACACACACACACACACACACACAGAGACACACACACACACACACACACACACACACACACACACACACACACACACACAGAGACACACACACAGAGACACACAGACACACACAGACACACACACACACACACACACACACACACACACACACACACAGAGACACACAGACACACACACACACACACACACACACAGACAGACACACACACACACACACACACACACACACACACACACACACACACACACACACATACACACACACACACACACATACACACACACACACACACACACACACACACACACACACACACACACACACACACACACACACACACACATGCAGGAAAGCTTCTTTGTACTTAGAAACTGTGAAGCTGTAGAAAGGATTTCTCCCGCAGTCCGACAGGAAGCAGATCATCCTGCAGGAACAGCACTTCCTGTCTCTCTGCAAAGTCTTAGTCAGCAGGACAGACATGTGTTGATGCTCTCACACACACACACACACACACACACACACACACACACACACACACACACACACACACACACACACACACATAGGATCATCAGGATTATTATTATCAGGATTATCAGTCAGTGTCCACAGAGAGAAAAAGAAGGAAACAGATAAGTTAAAGAAGTGATGAGTCGTAGAAACAGAGAGAGGGACGACACGGAGGAAGGAAGTGGAGGGACAGCGTGTGCTGACAGCTTCCTGTTGTGTTCTCAGCGAGGTCCCAATCAGTAACCCGTAGACACCGGGGTCCACGTCCCGTTGGAAAACTGGACGTTTTTAACTGTACGGAACAAACAGAGCTGGGGATGGCACTAATATGCAAAGATGCATATTGGACTGATAAGTATGGCTGTGTGCCATTCGGCATTCTTCCGTCAGTACAACGCTAACGTGCACTGTATTGGTTGGTTAGTATTGGTTAGTATGGTATGGTTAGTATTGTCCTAAACGGAACACTTACGTTAAAACTAGGGCTGTCAATCCATTAAAAAATGTAATCTAATTAATTACATACTCTGTGATTAATTAATCGAAATTAATCGCATACATAATTAACGGTGCCTGAACCGAAAGTTTTAAGAAAGTAAAAAAAGAAAAGAAAAAAGAAAGGTACTAAACAGTCGGTGACGTTAGAGAACGGCTCGTTTGTTGCTAATATGGTCAAAATTAAATGCTTTAATAATAATGTAGAACAATAACAATAACTTATTTCACTAGTAAATAGCTGGTTGGCAGGAAGAAGATCTTTATAAGTAAATGTTCCAATCAATGATCCAGCAGCACATTCTCGTCTCCCTCCTTCATCTTACAGTCCAACGGAGGCTAGAACGGCTCCGGGTCAGACGGCGATAAGGAATGGATTAATCTGCGTTATTTTTTCTCAGATTAATTAATCGAAATTAACGCGTTATTTTGACAGCCCTAATCAAAACGCTTACCGGAAATGACGAGCGGGATGAGCGGGACGAACGCAACATGTGTGAAAGCGATTTTCCAGCTTGCTTTCCTGTATGCAAATGAGGAGCGTCTGACTTGGCTCGCCGCCTCTCAAAATCTGACGAAAATCTTTTACGCCTACCACACATGGAGCCGATAATCGGCCGTCGGACAGTCTACCGTTAGCTAGTTAACACTATACTCGACAGCAGCTAACGTTAGTCTACCGCTAGCTAGTTAACACTATACTCGACAGCAGCTAACGTTAGCCTACCGCTAGCTAGTTAACACTATACTCAACAGCAGCTAACGTTAGACTACCGCTAGCTAGTTAACACTATACTCAACAGCAGCTAACGTTAGCCTACCGCTAGCTAGTTAACACTATACTCAACAGCAGCTAACGTTAGACTACCGCTAGCTAGTTAACACTATACTCAACAGCAGCTAACGTTAGACTACCGCTAGCTAGTTAACACTATACTCAACAGCAGCTAACGTTAGACTACCGCTAGC
>CM042317.1:41526301-41541301 GCA_023566125.1 Zingel zingel
TTTTTGTGGTTTTTCTTCCCAGATTTTTTAAAGTTTGTTTTAGTTTTAGTCACTTTTCTTGACTTTATATCAACATTTTTGTCACTTTTTTTTCGAAAATGTTGTCACTTTTTGTCATTTTCTGACTTTTTGTCAATTTTTTTAGACATTTTTGTCATTTTTGTCATTTTTGTAATTTTTGTCATTTTTCAACATTTTTGTCACTTTTTGTCATTTTTGTAATTTTTCAACATTTTTGTAATTTTTCGACATTTTTGTAATTTTTCGACATTTTTGTAATTTTTCAAAATTTTTGTAATTTTTCGACATTTTTGTAATTCTTCGACATTTTTGTAATTTTTTGTAATTTTTGTAATTTTTCGATATGTAATTTTTCGATATGTAATTTTTCGACATTTTTCGACATTTTTCGACATTTTTCGACATTTTTGTCATTTTTTGTCATTTTTGTAATTTTTCGACATTTTTGTCATTTTTTGACATTTTTGTAACTTTTTGTAATTTTTCGACATTTTTGTCACTTTTTGTCATTTTTTGACATTTTTGTCATTTTTGTCATTTTTCGATATTTTTGTCACTTTTTGTAATTTTTCGACATTTTTGTAATTTTTCGACATTTTTGTAATTTTTCGACATTTTTGTCACTTTTTGTAATTTTTCGAATTTTTTGTAATTTTTCGACATTTTTGTAATTTTTCGACATTTTTGTCATTTTTGTAATTTTTCGATATTTTTGTAATTTTTCGACATTTTTGTCACTTTTTGTAATTTTTCGAAATTTTTGTAATTTTTCGATATTTTTGTAATTTTTGTAATTTTTCGACATTTTTGTAATTTTTTGACATTTTTTTCACTTTTTGTCATTTTTGTAATTTTTCGATATTTTTGTCACTTTTTGTAATTTTTCGACATTTTTGTAATTTTTCGACATTTTTGTCACTTTTTGTAATTTTTCGAAATTTTGTAATTTTTCGACATTTTTGTAATTTTTCGACATTTTTGTAATTTTTCGATATTTTTGTAATTTTTCGATATTTTTGTAATTTTTCGACATTTTTGTCACTTTTTGTAATTTTTCGAAATTTTTGTAATTTTTCGATATTTTTGTCACTTTTTGTAATTTTTGTCAAAGTTCTTTCATCAATAGTTTTTTCTTCAAATGCTATAAAATTGACTAAACCCCTAACCCAATGAAAGTCGTGAACGGATCGTGCATTTCTCTGGTTGGGAGCCGTGAGGACAGTTAGTTTGAAAGAAACCAAAATGTCTGATTTATGAACTCGTTGGGTCCGATGAGACCCGAGGACAACGGGAGGATTAAAACCGCGAATCAAATCGTATATCCTGAGTCGAGTGTATCGCTCCGTCCCCGACGTTGATGATGTTTCTGACGGATGTTTCTGACGGATGTTTCTGACGTGTCTCGTGTCCCTCAGGTGCACCTGTCTCCAGGGTTACCTTGGTAACGGCAAAGTGTGTTACGGGAACATCGTCCAGCGCCTGAACGAGCTGAACACGGAGCCGGGAGGACAGTGGAGCGGCCAGCTGAGCAGCGCCATCACTCTGCTAGGTACCTTTTTACAGCTATCATCGGCCAATGGCGGGCGGGGGCGGGGGTGCGGGATCGGGCCACCGGCTCTACCAAACATACAAAACGCCGCGTTACGTACCGGCAACCCTCCGTCCGTTTGGTTCTACTGAAGACTCACGATACACATAGTAACCACAAACACAAAGATACTCATTCAGCGCTAACCTGCGTGTCATTTCTCACTTTGCGTGAGTAATGTCCTCTCTTTGAGTCGGGCGCCCAAATATAGAGGGTTGGTCCTCGACGCATCGGGCACGGGTTTGACTCCGACCTGCGGCCCTTTGCTGCATGTTATCCCCCCCCCCCCCCACTCCCCCAAAAATATTCTTTATGGGAGCCAGAGGAGGAACCAGGCTCCATGTTACATTCAGACTAATTATTCTGTGTCTTACATGTGTGTGTGTGTGTGTGTCTGTGTGTGTGTGTGTGTGTGTGTGCGTCTGTGTCTGTGTGTGTGTGTGTGTGTGTGTGTGTGTGTGTGTGTATGTATGTGTGTGTGTGTGTGTGTGTGTCTGTGTGTGTGTCTGTGTCTGTGTGTGTGTGTGTGTCTGTGTCTGTGTGTGTGTGTCTGTGTGTGTGTCTGTGTCTGTGCGTCTGTGTGTGTGTGTGTGTGTGTGTGTGTGTGTGTGTGTGTGTCTGTGCGTCTGTGTGTGTGTGTCTGTGTCTATGCGTCTGTGTGTGTGTGTGTGTGTGTGTGTGCGTCTGTGTGTGTGTGTGTGTGTGTGTGTGTGTGTCTGTGTGTGTGTGTCTGTGTCTGTGCGTCTGTGTGTGTGTGTGTGTGTGTGTGTGTGTCTGTGTGTGTGTGTGTGTGTCTGTGTGTGTGTCTGTGTCTGTGCGTCTGTGTGTGTGTGTGTGTGTGTGTGTGTGTGTGTGTGTCTGTGTGTGTGTGTGTGTCTGTGCGTCTGTGTGTGTGTGTGTGTGTCTGTGTCTGTGCGTCTGTGTGTGTGTGTGTCTGTGTCTGTGTGTGTGTGTGTGTGTGTGTGTGTGTGTGCGTCTGTGTCTGTGTGTCTGTGTGTGTGTGTGTGTGTGTGTGTGTGTGTGTGTGTGTGTGTGTGTGTATGTATGTGTGTGTGTGTGTGTGTGTGTCTGTGTGTGTGTCTGTGTCTGTGCGTCTGTGTGTGTGTGTGTGTGTGTGTGTGTGTGTGTGTCTCCAGGTCCTCTGGTCTGGCAGCTCCAGAATCTGGGACCTTTCACTCTGTTTGTCCCGATCAACAAAGGCTTCAGAGGAACTTCAGTAAGATCATTTCATTCATCCTGTAGTTGATCTCAAGATACACAGATACAGGTCTGTCTGTCTGTAACCTCTCTGTCTGTCTGTCTGTCTGTCTGTCTGTCTTTAACCTCTCTGTCTGTCTGTCTGTCTGTCTGTCTGTCTGTCTGTCTGTCTGTCTCTTTTTAACCTGTCTGTCTGTCTGTCTCTTTATCTGTCTCTTTGTCTGTATGTCTGTCTGTCTGACTGTCTGCCTCTTTATCCTGTCTGTCTGTGTGTCTGTCTCTTTAACCTGTCTGTCTGTCTGTCTGTCTGTCTCTCTTTAACCTGTCTGTCTGTCTGTCTCTGTATCTGTCTCTTTGTCTGTATGTCTGTCTGTCTGACTGTCTGCCTCTTTATCCTGTCTGTCTGTGTGTCTGTCTCTTTAACCTGTCTGTCTGTCTGTCTTTCTCTTTAACCTGTCTGTCTCTCTTTAACCTGTCTCTCTGTCTGTCTGGCTCTCTGTCTGTCAGTCTCTCTTAAACCTGTCTCTCTGTCTTTCTGTCTGTCTGTCTCTCTAAACTGTCTGTTGGTCTTTCTCTATAACCTGTCTGTCTCTTTACCCTGTCTGTCTGTCTCTGTATCTGTCTCTCTGTCTGTCTGTATGTCTGTCTGTCTGACTGTCTGTCTCTTTAACCTGTCTGTCTGTCTGTCTGTGTGTCTGTCTCTCTAACCCATCTGTCTCTCTAACCTGTCTGTCTGCCTGTCTGTCTCTCAGCTGAAGACGCTGACTGCTGATTCGTCTAAAGCTAAGTACCTGTGTAAGATGCACCTGGTTGCCGGGGTGATGCCGTTTGACACGCTGAAGAAAACGGACATCTTCTACACGCTGACGGGAAAATCAGCTGAGACGGACACATCAGAGGGGGTGAGACGGGTATTATACCATCAGAGGGGGTGCGACGGGTATTATATCATCAGAGGGGGTGAGACGGGTATTATATTATGAGAGGGGATGAGACGGGTATTATAACATCAGAAGAGGTGAGACTGGTATTACATTATAAGAGGGGGTGAGACAGGTATTATATCATCAGAGGGGGTGAGACGGGTATTATATTATCAGAGGGGGTGAGACTGGTATTATATTAATCAGAGGGGGTGAGACAGGTATTATATTATCAGAGGGGGTGAGACTGGTATTATATTATCAGAGGGGGTGAGACAGGTATTATATTGATCAGAGTGGGTGAGACTGGTATTATATTAATCAGAGGGGGTGAGACAGGTATTATATTATCAGAGTGGGTTAGACAGGTATTATATTAATCAGAGGGGTGAGACAGGTATTATATTAATCAGAGGGGGTGAGACAGGTATTCTATTATCAGAGGGGGTGAGACAGGTATTATATTATCAGAGGGGGTGAGACAGGTATTATATTAATCAGAGGGGGTGAGACAGGTATTATGTCATCAGAGGGGTTAAGACAGGTATTATATCATCAGAGGGGGTGAGACTGGTATTACATCATCAGAGGGGGTGAGACAGGTATTATATCATCAGAGGGGGTGAGACAGGTACTATATTAAGTTGTGTCTATCTTCCAGGACTCCCAGACTAAGATCCGTCTCCATGGCAGCAGGAAGAAGGGCGTGATCCTCCAGCCTGACGTGCTGGCGTCTAACGGGATGATCCACGTCATCAACAAGCTGATGGACAGCGTGGCGCCCATCGTGGAGAGCGACTCGGAGGTGAGTTCACATATGTTACATATGTTATATATGTTATATATGTTACATATGTTATATATGTTACATATGTTATATATGTTATATATGTTACATATGTTATATATGTTATATATGTTATATATGTTATATATGTTATATATGTTATATATGTTACATATGTTATATATGTTACATATGTTATATATGTTATATATGTTACATATGTTACATATGTTATATATGTTACATATGTTATATATGTTACATATGTTATATATGTTATATATGTTACATGTTACATATGTTATATATGTTATATATGTTACATATGTTATATATGTTATATATGTTACATATGTTATATATGTTACATATGTTACATATGTTATATATGTTATATATGTTACATATGTTATATATGTTATATATGTTACATATGTTATATATGTTACATATGTTACATATGTTATATATGTTATATATGTTACATATGTTATATATGTTGCATATGTTATATATGTTATATATGTTACATGTTACATATGTTATATATGTTATATATGTTACATATGTTATATATGTTATATATGTTACATATGTTATATATGTTACATATGTTACATATGTTACATATGTTATATATGTTATATATGTTACATATGTTATATATGTTACATATGTTATATATGTTACATATGTTATATATGTTATATATGTTACATGTTACATATGTTATATATGTTATATATGTTACATATGTTATATATGTTATATATGTTACATATGTTATATATGTTACATATGTTACATATGTTACATATGTTATATATGTTATATATGTTACATATGTTACATATGTTACATATGTTATATATGTTACATATGTTATATATGTTATATATGTTACATATGTTATATATGTTACATATGTTACATATGTTACATATGTTATATATGTTATATATGTTACATGTTACATATGTTATATATGTTATATATGTTACATATGTTATATATGTTATATATGTTACATATGTTATATATGTTACATATGTTACATATGTTACATATGTTATATATGTTACATATGTTACATATGTTATATATGTTATATATGTTACATATGTTATATATGTTGCATAATGTTACATATGTTACATATGTTATATATGTTATATATGTTACATGTTACATATGTTATATATGTTATATATGTTACATATGTTATATATGTTATATATGTTACATATGTTATATATGTTATATATGTTACATATGTTATATATGTTATATATGTTACATATGTTATATATGTTACATATGTTACATATGTTACATATGTTATATATGTTATATATGTTACATGTTACATATGTTATATATGTTATATATGTTACATATGTTATATATGTTATATATGTTACATATGTTATATATGTTACATATGTTACATATGTTACATATGTTATATATGTTACATATGTTACATATGTTATATATGTTATATATGTTACATATGTTATATATGTTGCATAATGTTACATATGTTAAATGTGTTATATATGTTACATGTTACATATGTTATATATGTTATATATGTTACATATGTTATATATGTTATATATGTTACATATGTTATATATGTTACATATGTTATATATGTTACATATGTTATATATGTTATATATGTTACATATGTTATATATGTTACATATGTTACATATGTTACATATGTTATATATGTTATATATGTTACATGTTACATATGTTATATATGTTATATATGTTACATATGTTATATATGTTATATATGTTACATATGTTATATATGTTACATATGTTACATATGTTATATATGTTACATATGTTACATATGTTACATATGTTATATATGTTATATATGTTACATATGTTATATATGTTGCATAATGTTACATATGTTAAATGTGTTATATATGTTATATATGTTACATATGTTATATATGTTACATGTTACATATGTTATATATGTTACATATGTTATATATGTTATATATGTTGCATAATGTTACATATGTTATATATGTTATATATGTTATATATGTTACATGTTACATATGTTATTTATGTTACATATGTTAAATATGTTAAATATGTTAAATATGTTACATATGTTATATATGTTACATGTTACATATGTTACATATGTTAAAAATGTTATAAATGTTACAAATGTTACATATGTTACATATGTTACATAAGTTATATATGTTACATGTTACATATGTTACATGTTACATATGTTACATGTTACATATGTTACATGTTACATATGCTACATAAGTTAAATATGTTACATATGTTACATATGTTAAAAATGTTATATATGTTACATATGTTATATATGTTTAAAGGTGCCGTGTTGGTAAAAGTGAGACTTCCACGTCTCTTTTGATAATAAAGGTCGAGGTTAGACAGGAATATCCGCTCAATCCTCAGAGAACTGCACTCAGCCCGTATTCAGAAACTGTGCCTTTAAACGAGCCGTTGGGACTTCCATACTGTTGTGATGTCACAACTGTACTATGTATCGGTAGACAGTGCCATTACAGTCACTCCCCGGCTGCAACCTATGACCCTCAACCTGGCAACCTGTAACCCTCAACCGGGCAACCTATGACCCTCAACCTGGCAACCTATAACCCTCAACCTGGCAACCTGTAACCCTCAACCGGGCAACCTATAACCCCTCAACCTGGCAACCTATAACCCTCAACCTGGTAACCTATAACCCTCGTTCTGGCAACCTATAACCCTCAATCGGGCAACCTATAACCCCTCAACCTGGCAACCTATAACCCTCAACCTGGCAACCTATAACCCCTCACCCTGGCATCATATAACCCTCAACCTGGCAACCTATAACCCTCAACCTGGTAACCTATAACCCCTCACCCTGGCATCATATAACCCTCAACCTGGCAACCTATAACCCCTCACCCTGGCAACCTATAACCCTCGTCCTGGCACCCTATAACCCTCAACCGGGCAACCTATAACCCCTCAACCTGGCAACCTATAACCCTCAACATATAACCCTCAACCTGGCAACCTATAACCCCTCACCCTGGCATCATATAACCCTCAACCTGTCAACCTATAACCCCTCACCCTGGCATCATATAACCCTCAACCTATAACCCCTCAACCTGGCAACCTGTAACCCTCAGCCTATAACCCTCAACCTGGCAACCTGTAACCCTCAACCTATAACCCTCTACCTATAACACTCAACCGGGCAACCCTCAACCGGGCAACCTATAACCCTCAACCTATAACCCTCTATCTATAACACTCAACCGGGCAACCTATAACCCCTCAACCTGGCAACCCTCAACCGGGCAACCTATAACCCTCAACCTATAACCCTCTATCTATAACACTCAACCGGGCAACCTATAACCCCTCAACCTGGCAACCCTCAACCGGGCAACCTATAACCCTCAACCGGGCAACCTATAACCCTCAACCTGGCAACCTGTAACCCTCAACCTGGCAACCTGTAACCCTCAACCTGGTATATTGAACACAGGTATATTCGTAGGAAAAAAATTATGACTTTTTTTTACATTAAAGCAACGAAGCCGTGTTCTAGTAGGAACCCAGAACAGCAGAACGAGCCGGAACATGAGCATTATATGGGACCTCTAATTTGGGGGAAATGATTGTGTTTAACCCTATCAACAGGTTAGGGTTATTTTACTTGTTTTTCAGCAACATTTGGGGAGAAATGACATGAAAGGTCGTGTGTGTGTTCTCAGGAGAATCTGATGAAGATCATCTCTGACTACGGGAAATTTGACAAGTTCAAGTCGTTGTTGGAGGTACGTGACTGACGGAGCTCGCTGGACCACAGATGCATTCTGGGATAGGAGAGTGTGTGTGTGCATGTGTGTGTGTGTGTGTGTGTGTTTGTCTGTGTGTGTGTGTGTCTCTGTGTGTGTGTGTCTCTGTGTGTGTGTGTGTGTGTGTGTGTGTGTGTGTGTGTGTGTGTCTGTGTGTGGATGTCTCTGTGTGTGTGTGTGTGTGTGTGTGTGTGTGTGTGTGTGTTTGTGTGTGTGTGTGTGTGTGTCTATCTGTGTGTGTGTGTGTATGTGTGTGTGTGTGTGTGTGTGTGTGTGTATGTCTCTCTGTGTGTGTGTGTGTGTGTGTGTGTCTGTGTGTGTGTATGTCTCTGTGTGTGTGTGTGTGTCTGTGTGTGTGTATGTCTCTGTGTGTGTGTGTGTGTGTGTGTGTGTGTGTGTGTGTGTCTGTGTGTGTGTGTGTATGTCTCTGTGTATGTCTGTGTGTGTGTGTGTGTGTGTGTGTGTGTGTGTGTGTGTATGTCTGTCTGTGTGTGTGTGTGTGTGTGTGTGTGTGTGTCTGTGTGTGTGTGTGTATGTCTCTGTGTATGTCTGTGTGTGTGTGTGTGTGTGTGTGTGTGTGTGTGTCTGTGTGTGTATGTCTCGGTGTGTGTGTGTGTGTGTCTCTGGGTTGTTTACGTTTCTTTAAACCAATCACAATCATCGTGGGCGGGACTAAGCTCCGGACGCAGTGACGGAGGCTCTGCTAAACAGTCTCAGGAAGGAGCTGGTTCTGGTGGGACATTTGCTCCCCTCATCCAATATCACATGAAGTTACCTGTCGACACAATCCAGTAACGTGAGCTACTTAAATTAGGTGATACATGGTTACACCTGATTGGCTCTTACCAGTGTATCTCCGTGGGTACTTCGTCCACAGCAATCCCACCAATCGGTCCCAAAACCTCCCAGTTTGTGGCGATTTTAGACCCAATTAATACAATTTTTTTTATTTATTTATATAAAACGATATTAGGTGACCACTAAGGCCTATATAAAGAGACTTCAGATACAGCATTAGGGACCACTAAGGTCTATATAAAAGAGACTTCAGATACAGTATTAGGGGACCACTAAGGTCTATATAAAGAGACTTCAGATACAGTATTAGGGACCACTAAGGCCTATATAAAGAGACTTCAGATACAGTATTAGGGGACCACTAAGGTCTATATAAAAGAGACTTCAGATACAGTATTAGGGGACCACTAAGGTCTATATAAAAGAGACTTCAGATACAGTATTAGGGGACCACTAAGGTCTATGTAAAAGACTTCAGATACAGTATTAGGGGACCACTAAGGTCTATATAAAAGTCTGATCCTAGAGTTGCCCTTGGTCCCAGTTAGACAGGAAATGCCCTCAACATATTCTTAGTAAATCTTCACAATCATTCCCTGAAAGAACCGAGCAGGCCTACCTTGTTGTAACATCCACATCTTCTTCATAATTCACAATATTTTCAGCGTGTAACTCGCGAGCTACGAGGCTGTCGTGGTTTCCCGAAGAGAACGGCGTTTGAGAACAGAAACACACACAGAGACAGGAAGTCTATCCTGGAAATGTCCTCCTGTTGATCCCGACTCCGCTCTGAGGAACTGTTTGTAGATACACAACCACTGCATATGTGCCTGCGACTAAAGGAGGAGTTTGTGTCTGTCTGCAGAAAGCTGATCTGGTCTCGGTCCTGGACCGTCCCGGGCCCATCACCGTCTTCGCTCCAGGCAGCTCGGCCTTCGACGCCATGCCCGAAGGTCACCTGACGCACCTGAGCAGCGCCGAGGTCACAGAACTGTCTGTCTGTCTGTCTGTCTCTCAGTCTGTCTGTCTGTCTGTCTGTCTGTCTGTCTGTCTCTCAGTCTGTCTGTCTGTCTCTCAGTCTGTCTGTCTGTCTCTCTGTCCGTCTGTCTGTCTCTCTTTAACCTGTCTGTCTCTCTGTCTCTGTCTCTCTGTCTCTCTGCCTGTTTGCCTGTCTGTCTCCCTGTCTCCCTGTCTCTCTGTCTCTCTGCCTGTCTGTCTGTCTGTCTCCCTGTCTATCTGTCTGGCTGTCTGTCTGTCTCTCTGTCCGTCTGTCTGTCTGTCTCTCAGTCTGTCTTTCTGTCTGTCTGTCTGTCTGTCTGTCTGTCTCTCAGTCTGTCTGTCTGTCTCTCTGTCCGTCTGTCTGTCTGTCTCTCAGTCTGTCTTTCTGACTGCCTGTCTGCCTGTGTGTCGGTCTGTCTTTCTGTCTGTCTCTCTGTCTGTCTCTCTGACTGCCTGTCTGTATGTCTCTCAGTCTGTCTGTCGGTCTGTCTTTCTTTCTGTCTGTCTGTCTGTCTCTCTTTAACCTGTCTGTCTCTCTGTCTCTGTCTCTCTGCCTGTTTGCCTGTCTGTCTCCCTGTCTCCCTGTCTCTCTGTCTCTCTGCCTGTCTGTCTGTCTGTCTGTCTGTCTGTCTCCCTGTCTCTCTGTCTCTCTGCCTGTCTGTCTGTCTTTCACAGAAAAAAGTCTTCACTTTTATTTTGAAACTTCATTTAAACGTCTAAACATTTCTAAAACACTTTTATTTTGAAACTTCATTTAAACGTCTAAACATTTCTAAAACACTTTTATTTTGAAACTCCAGGGTCTCCACAAACTGGTGGAGCTGCTGAGGAACCACATCGTCCCGTCCACCGCCGTAAGTACTACTCTAAATATTAGTACTATATCATATACATACAGTATATAAGATATACATATGCTGCACGCCTGGCCCGTGATGATTGGTGTCCCTGTCCCTACAGCTGGAGGTGTTCAACGCCGTGTCCGGGCCCCGGGTTGTGACGATGGCCAATCAGGTTCTGACCATCAACGTGACGGAGAACGTAAGTTTGGATCTCAGACCGTCTGGTTCCCTCCTCCATCGTCTCAGTCTCAAAGATCTGTTCTAAATTTTTAACCCTTGTGTTGTCTTCACGTCGACCATGCACCTTTTGGTTTTTCGTTGACAAAATTTAAAATTAAAAATGCTTTCTTCTTTCAACATTTTAGTCATCTTTTTTTCTCATTTATTTCTTATTTATTTCTTTTTTTTCTTGTTTATATCTTATTTATATTTCTCATTTATTTCTTATTTATTTCTTATTTATTTCTCATTTTTGTCTTATTTATTTCTTTTTTTTCTTGTTTATATCTCATTTATTTCTTATTTCTTTCTTTTTTTTCAAATTTTTTTCTAATTTTTTTCTTATTTATTTCTCTTTTTTTATTTATTATTTTTTTCTTATTTTTTCTTATTTTTTCTCATTTTTTTCTTATTCATATTTCTTCTTTTTTTCTTTTATTATTCTTTTTTTTCTTGTTTATATCTTATTTATATCTCATTTATTTCTTATTTATATCTCATTCATTTCTTATTTATTTCTTTTTTTTCTTGTTTATATCTCATTTATATTTCTTATTTATTTCTTATTTATATCTCATTTATTTCTTATTTATATCTCATTTATTTCTTATTTATTTCTCATTTTTTTCTTATTTATTTCTTTTTTTTCTTGTTTATATCTCATTTATTTCTTATTTATTTCTTTTTTTTCAAATTTTTTTCTAATTTTTTTCTTATTTATTTCTCTTTTTTATTTATTATTTTTTTCTTATTTTTTCTTATTTTTTTCTCATTTTTTTCTTATTCATATTTCTTCTTTTTTTCTTTTTTTATTCTTTTTTTTCTTGTTTATATCTCATTTATATCTCATTTATTTCTTATTTATATCTCATTTATTTCTTATTTATATCTAATTTATTTCTCATTCATTTCTTATTTATTTCTTTTTTTTCTAATTTTTTTCTAATTTTTTTCTTATTTATTTCTCTTTTTTTATTTCTTATTTTTTTCTTATTTTTTCTTAATTTTTTCTCTTTTTTTCTTATTCATATTTCTTCTTTTTTCGTTTTTTCTTGTTTATTTCTTATTTATTTCTTATTTATATTTCTTATTTATTTCTTATTTATTTCTTATTTTTTTCTTATTTATTTCTTATTTTTTTCTTATTTATTTCTTATTTTTTCTTGTTTTTTTCTTAATTATTTCTCGTTTTTTTCTTATTTATTTCTTATTTATATCTCATTTATTTCTTATTCATATCTCATTTATTTCTTATTTCTTTCTTTTTTTTCTTGTTTATATCTTATTTATATTTCTTATTTATATCTTATTTATATTTCTTTTTTATTTCTTATTTATATCTCATTTATTTCTTATTTTTTTCTAATTTTTTTCTAATTTTTTTTTATTTATTTCTCTTTTTTTATTTCTTATTTTTTTCTTATTTTTTTCTTAATTCTTTCTATTTTTTTCTTATTCATATTTCTTCTTTTTTCTTTTTTTCTTTTTTTATTCTTTTTTTCTTGTTTATATCTTATTTATAGTTCTTATTTATTTCTTATTACTTTCTTATTTATTTCTTATTTATTTCTTATTTATTTCTCTTTTTTTTCTTATTTATTTCTTATTTATTTCTTGTTTTTTTCTTGTTTATTTCTTATTTATTTCTTATTTATATTTCTTATTTATTTCTTGGTTTTTTCTTGGTTTTTTCTTGTTTATTTCTTATTTATTTCTTATTTATATTTCTTATTTATTTCTTATTTATTTCTTATTTTTTTCTTATTTATTTCTTATTTTTTCTTATTTTTTTCTTAATTATTTCTCGTTTTTTTCTTATTTATTTCTTATTTATAACTTCGTAACGTGTTCTGTGTGTGAAACACGCCGTATAAATAAAGTTTGATTGGACAGGCTGTCGTAACGGCGCTGCTGTTTCCGTGTCCAGGGTCAGATTTTGGTGAACGGTGCGGCGGTCTTGGAGGCCGCGGTGGAAGCTAAGAACGGGCGTCTGTACGTGGTGGACGGCGTCCTGACTCCGCCCTCCATCCAGCCCGTGCTGCCCCACCGCTGTGATGTCACCGAGAACAAGATCATCAAGGTGGCGTTTGGTTTTAGTCTCGCTATGACAGACCCTCCTCCACAGCGCCGCGGAGGAAGGTCTGGCTAGTCCCACGGCATTCTGGGAGGGGAGGGAAACGTGCTCTGGTTTATTGGCATTTCTTTAAACCAATCACAATCTGGGAGACTAGCGGAGACTCTGGGAGACTAGCGGAGACTAGCGGAGACTAGCGGAGACCCTGGGAGACTAGCGGAGACTCTGGGAGACTAGCGGAGAATCTGGGAGACTAGCGGAGACTCTGGGAGACTAGCGGAGACCCTGGGAGACTAGCGGAGACCCTGGGAGACTAGCGGAGACTAGCGGAGACTAGCGGAGAATCTGGGAGACTAGCGGAGACTCTGGGAGACTAGCGGAGACCCTGGGAGACTAGCGGAGAATCTGGGAGACTAGCGGAGACTATTGGAGACTAGCGGAGACTATTGGAGACTAGCGGAGACTCTGGGAGACTAGCGGAGACTATTGGAGACTAGTGGAGACTCTGGGAGACTAGCGGAGACTCTGGGAGACTAGCGGAGACTCTGGGAGACTAGCGGAGACTCTGGGAGACTAGCGGAGACTAGTGGAGACTAGTGGAGACTAGCGGAGACTCTGGGAGACTAGCGGAGACTAGCGGAGACTGTGGGAGACTAGCGGAGACTCTGGGAGACTAGCGGAGACTAGTGGAGACTAGTGGAGACTAGCGGAGACTCTGGGAGACTAGCGGAGACTAGCGGAGACTGTGGGAGACTAGCGGAGACTCTGGGAGACTAGCAGAGACTAGTGGAGACTAGCGGAGACTCTGGGAGACTAGCGGAGACTGTGGGAGACTCTGGGAGAGGAGTGGAGACTAGCGGAGACTCTGGGAGACTAGCGGAGACTAGCGGAGACTGTGGGAGACTAGCGGAGACTGTGGGAGACTAGCGGAGACTCTGGGAGACTCTGGGAGACTAGCGGAGACTAGCGGAGACTAGCGGAGACTGTGGGAGACTAGCGGAGACTCTGGGAGACTAGTGGAGACTGTGGGAGACTAGCGGAGACTCTGGGAGACTAGTGGAGACTGTGGGAGACTAGTGGAGACTGTGGGAGACTAGCGGAGACTCTGGGAGACTAGCGGAGACTATTGGAGACTAGTGGAGACTCTGGGAGACTAGCGGAGACTCTGGGAGACTAGCGGAGACTCTGGGAGACTAGCGGAGACTCTGGGAGACTAGCGGAGACTAGTGGAGACTAGTGGAGACTAGCGGAGACTCTGGGAGACTAGCGGAGACTAGCGGAGACTGTGGGAGACTAGCGGAGACTCTGGGAGACTAGCGGAGACTAGTGGAGACTAGTGGAGACTAGCGGAGACTCTGGGAGACTAGCGGAGACTAGCGGAGACTGTGGGAGACTAGCGGAGACTCTGGGAGACTAGCAGAGACTAGTGGAGACTAGCGGAGACTCTGGGAGACTAGCGGAGACTGTGGGAGACTCTGGGAGAGGAGTGGAGACTAGCGGAGACTCTGGGAGACTAGCGGAGACTAGCGGAGACTGTGGGAGACTAGCGGAGACTGTGGGAGACTAGCGGAGACTCTGGGAGACTCTGGGAGACTAGCGGAGACTAGCGGAGACTAGCGGAGACTGTGGGAGACTAGCGGAGACTCTGGGAGACTAGTGGAGACTGTGGGA
>CM042317.1:41553801-41558801 GCA_023566125.1 Zingel zingel
CAAAGTTGGAAGTGCGCCCTCGTTTAGAAGAAGTCTCCTGGCTAACCCTGCCTTGTACTACTGAAGTTGGAGAAACAGCTAGCTAGCTCATGTAGTCCTTACCTAGCTACTGAGCGTGTGATCTTACCTAGCTACTGAGCATGTGATCTTACCTAGCTACTGAGCATGTAGTCCTTACCTAGCTACTGAGCATGTGGTCTTACCTAGCTACTGAGCATGTGGTCTTACCTAGCTACTGAGCATGTGGTCTTACCTAGCTACTGAGCGTGTGATCTTACCTAGCTACTGAGCATGTGGTCTTACCTAGCTACTGAGCATGTAGTCCTTACCTAGCTACTGAGCATGTGGTCTTACCTAGCTACTGAGCATGTGGTCTTACCTAGCTACTGAGCGTGTGATCTTACCTAGCTACTGAGCATGTGGTCTTACCTAGCTACTGAGCATGTAGTCCTTACCTAGCTACTGAGCATGTGGTCTTACCTAGCTACTGAGCATGTGGTCTTACCTAGCTACTGAGCGTGTGATCTTACCTAGCTACTGAGCATGTGGTCTTACCTAGCTACTGAGCATGTGGTCTTACCTAGCTACTGAGCATGTGGTCTTACCTAGCTACTGAGCATGTGATCTTACCTAGCTACTGAGCATGTGGTCTTACCTAGCTACTGAGCATGTGATCTTACCTAGCTACTGAGCATGTAGTCCTTACCTAGCTACTGAGCATGTGATCTTACCTAGCTACTGAGCATGTGGTCTTACCTAGCTACTGAGCATGTGGTCTTACCTAGCTACTGAGCATGTGGTCTTACCTAGCTACTGAGCATGTGGTCTTACCTAGCTACTGAGCATGTGATCTTACCTAGCTACTGAGCATGTGATCTTACCTAGCTACTGAGCATGTGCGACTGCCAACAAAGATGTTCCAGCAGTGAGAGGTCTCACTCTGGAGCTAAAACAGAGGCCTGAACACAGGGGGAAAAGAGGAGCTGCAGCAACGAGCAGTACAACAAAATATAAAGTTAAACCATGTAAACCTATTCTGGTACAACCTCAAAATACAATTATGAAACTTAAATGAGCAGAATATGAGCTCTTTAACCCTCCTGTTCTGATATTTGACCCATTTTCAAAAAATTTTAATTCATCAGACCCAAAAAGAAGTTTTCGGCGGTGATCCAGAATGAAAATCTCTAGAATTAAGGCTCTTTTTCTGCTCGGGGTGGACATTTTATTTTTAATTTGTATATTAAATGCTGATTTCGTGTGGCCATTGTGGTTATAACACAAATTTGCTTACATATCGCACATAGCTAGCACATCATTGCAAATGTCCATTCGTACGGAAAAGCAATTTAATTGCAAATTGTTATTACGTTATTGATGTTGGCCTGAAGTTTTGTCCAAAGCGAGCGTTACATTTCTTTCTGCTGTTGGTGGAGATGTTTATATTCCTGTGGTTGTGTCCCAGGACTCGGGTCCGTCCCTGTCTCTGTGGGACCAGAACTCCTAACATATATTCCTGTGGTTGTGTCCCATGACTCGGGTCCGTCCCTGTCTCTGTGGGACCAGAACTCCTAACATATATTACGGTGGTTGTGTCCCATGACTCAGGTCTGTCCCTGTCTCTGTGGGACCAGGACTCCTAACATATATTCCTGTGGTTGTGTCCCACAACTCCTAACATATATTCCTGTGGTTGTGTCCCATGACTCCGGTCCGTCCCTGTCTCTGTGGGACCAGAACTCCTAACATATATTACGGTGGTTGTGTCCCAGGACTCGGGTCCGTCCCTGTCTCTGTGGGACCAGAACTCCTAACATATATTCCTGTGGTTGTGTCCCATGACTCGGGTCCGTCCCTGTCTCTGTGGGACCAGAACTCCTAACATATATTCCTGTGGTTGTGTCCCAGGACTCAGGTCCGTCCCTGTCTCTGTGGGACCAGAACTCCTAACATATATTACGGTGGTTGTGTCCCATGACTCGGGTCCGTCCCTGTCTCTGTGGGACCAGAACTCCTAACATATATTCCTGTGGTTATGTCCCATGACTCAGGTCTGTCCCTGTCTCTGTGGGACCAGGACTCCTAACATATATTCCTGTGGTTGTGTCCCACAACTCCTAACATATATTCCTGTGGTTGTGTCCCATGACTCCGGTCCGTCCCTGTCTCTGTGGGACCAGAACTCCTAACATATATTCCTGTGGTTGTGTCCCAGGACTCGGGTCCGTCCCTGTCTCTGTGGGACCAGAACTCCTAACATATATTCCTGTGGTTATGTCCCATGACTTAGGTCTGTCCCTGTCTCTGTGGGACCAGGACTCCTAACATATATTCCTGTGGTTGTATCCCACACCTCCTAACATATATTCCTGTGGTTGTGTCCCAGGACTCGGGTCCGTCCCTGTCTCTGTGGGACCAGAACTCCTAACATATATTACGGTGGTTGTGTCCCAAGACTCGGGTCCGTCCCTGTCTCCGTGGGACCAGAACTCCTAACATATATTCCTGTGGTTATGTCCCACAACTCCTAACATATATTCCTGTGGTTGTGTCCCAGGACTCGGGTCCGTCCCTGTCTCTGTGGGACCAGAACTCCTAACATATATTACGGTGGTTGTGTCCCATGACTCGGGTCCATCCCTGTCTCTGTGGGACCAGAACTCCTAACATATATTCCTGTGGTTATGTCCCATGACTGAGGTCTGTCCCTGTCTCTGTGGGACCAGAACTCCTAACATATATTACGGTGGTTGTGTCCCAAGACTCGGGTCCGTCCCTGTCTCTGTGGGACCAGAACTCCTAACATATATTCCTGTGGTTATGTCCCACAACTCCTAACATATATTCCTGTGGTTGTGTCCCAGGACTCGGGTCCGTCCCTGTCTCTGTGGGACCAGAACTCCTAACATATATTACGGTGGTTGTGTCCCATGACTCGGGTCCATCCCTGTCTCTGTGGGACCAGAACTCCTAACATATATTCCTGTGGTTATGTCCCATGACTGAGGTCTGTCCCTGTCTCTGTGGGACCAGAACTCCTAACATATATTACGGTGGTTGTGTCCCATGACTCGGGTCCGTCCCTGTCTCTGTGGGACCAGAACTCCTAACATATATTCCTGTGGTTGTATCCCAGGACTCGGGTCCGTCCTTGTCTCTGTGGGACCAGAACTCCTAACATATATTCCTGTGGTTATGTCCCATGGCTCGGGTCCGTCCCTGTCTCTGTGGGACCAGAACTCCTAACATATATTACGGTGGTTGTGTCCCATGACTCGGGTCCGTCCATGTCTCTGTGGGACCAGAACTCCTAACATATATTCCTGTGGTTGTATCCCAGGACTCGGGTCCGTCCCTGTCTCTGTGGGACCAGAACTCCTAACATATATTCCTGTGGTTATGTCCCATGACTCAGGTCTTTCCCTGTCTCTGTGGGACCAGGACTCCTAACATATATTACGGTGGTTGTGTCCCATGACTCGGGTCCGTCCCTGTCTCTGTGGGACCAGAACTCCTAACATATATTCCTGTGGTTATGTCCCACAACTCCTAACATATATTCCTGTGGTTCTGTCCCATGACTCAGGTCTGTCCCTGTCTCTGTGGGACCAGGACTCCTAACATATATTCCTGTGGTTGTGTCCCAAAACTCCTAACATATATTCCTGTGGTTGTGTCCCATGACTCGGGTCCGTCCCTGTCTCTGTGGGACCAGAACTCCTAACATATATTACGGTGGTTGTGTCCCATGACTCGGGTCCGTCCCTGTCTCTGTGGGACCAGAACTCCTAACATATATTCCTGTGGTTGTGTCCCATGACTCTGGTCCGTCCCTGTCTCTGTGGGACCAGAACTCCTAACATATATTACGGTGGTTGTGTCCCATGACTCGGGTCCGTCCCTGTCTCTGTGGGACCAGAACTCCTAACATATATTCCTGTGGTTATGTCCCATGACTCAGGTCTGTCCCTGTCTCTGTGGGACCAGGACTCCTAACATATATTCCTGTGGTTGTGTCCCACAACTCCTAACATATATTCCTGTGGTTGTGTCCCATGACTCGGGTCCGTCCCTGTCTCTGTGGGACCAGAACTCCTAACATATATTCCTGTGGTTATGTCCCATGACTCAGGTCTGTCCCTGTCTCTGTGGGACCAGAACTCCTAACATATATTACGGTGGTTGTGTCCCATGACTCGGGTCTGTCCCTGTCTCTGTGGGACCAGAACTCCTAACATATATTCCTGTGGTTATGTCCCATGACTTGGGTCCGTCCCTGTCTCTGTGGGACCAGAACTCCTAACATATATTCCTGTGGTTATGTCCCATGACTCAGGTCTGTCCCTGTCTCTGTGGGACCAGAACTCCTAACATATATTCCTGTGGTTGTGTCCTAGGACTCTGGCATGTCCTGGACTCTGTCGGACCAGAACGTCACCCTGCTGGCTCCGTCTTCAGCTGCCGTCGCCATGATGTCTTCAGAGGATAGAAGCTTCTGGACCGCGGCGGGGAACCTGCCAAGTCTCATCAGGTGACAGCTCAGCGTCACGTGAATCATGTTTACTTTTCACCGCGGATTCTCTTAACTCTGAGGGTCCCTATCCTGCACCCGGTGCAGCGCAAAGCCAGACACCAGTGTCTTTGCTAGTTTAAGACCGATGCAGTTGTCAATTTCCCGTCCAGCGCCCACAATGTTCAAATAGCAAATGCACCTGCTCCCATCTGAGCAACCATGGGCGTGCTGGTCTTACAGGGGGGTGTGTTCAGGTGCATTCTGGGCGTGCTGGTCTTACAGGGGGGTGTGTTCAGGTGCATTCTGGGCATGCTGGTCTTACAGGGAGGTGTGTTCAGGTGCATTCTGGGCGTGCTGGTCTTACAGGGAGGTGTGTTCAGGTGCATTCTGGGCATGCTGGTCTTACAGGGAGGTGTGTTCAGGTGCATTCTGGGTGTGCTGGTCTTACAGGGAGGTGTGTTCAGGTGCATTCTGGGCGTATTGCTAT
>CM042317.1:41566301-41586301 GCA_023566125.1 Zingel zingel
ATGAGCAGGTGGCACCTTGTACAGCAGCATATGAATGTGTGTGTGAATGGTTCCTGTATTATGTAAAAGCACTTTGAGTAGTTGTTAAAACTAGAAAAGCGCTATATAAAAACAGTCCATTTACAATTGTGCAGCTTGTATTTAGCTTCACTAAAGTGCTCTTTTTGCCGCTGACAGACTCAGATTAATATTCTAAGTGTCTGAAAACATTATGGAAAGGATTTCTAAGGAGGTCGACCTTTCTGTTAAAGAGTAAGATCCTTTTTTTAAAGATAAAAACATCCGCGAAATAGCGTTCACTAAACCCACCAGACTCCATGTAAATAATCAGTGATTTTAGCATCGTAAAATACACTTCATTCACAGTCGACAGAAACAAAATACAACTATGAAAAGCCGTTTTTGGGTCGTCTTTCCACTTTTACAACCATCACAACTCTAGTTTTGGTTGAAATAAACACATAGCTGACAGATTTACATGTGAAGATATGCTGGCTCTATACACGCTAAAAGTACTGTTTTTTTAAATGGAGTCTGGTGGGTTTAGCGCTAGCGACTTCAGAGCTGTTTCTGGTTCAACAGAAAGGTCTCAAATAGGTTTTAAAGGTCTATCTCTGTAGGAATCATTTCCATAATGTTGTCAGACACTTAAAATAATAAGCTGAGTCTGTCAGCGGCAACAACAGAACTTTTAGTGGACGTAAAAATAAGCTGGACAATTGCCCTATTAACGTACATTACATCTTGTTTCTTGTTAAATTTTGGACCAGTTTCAGAGATGGTTGTTCCCATCAGACACTCAGACACAGAAAGATGGGAACATACACTACAGTAGAGTCCAGGTTGAGAAACTGGTATTACCCTTTAAAGGTTGTTCTTTGTTGACTTTGATAACTTTTTTAGTTGCATTTAAAGGTGCAGTAGGTAAGACTTATTGAACTAACTTTCTGTCATATTTGCTGAAAATGACCCTATGTTCCAGTAGAACTACAGGAAGCAGGTCATTTAAAAAAATGGGGGGGGGGGGGGGGGGTGTCTAACTGTTCAGATGCACCAATCAGGGCCAGGGGGTGTGTCTAACTACGTGTCAATCACTGCTCATGCACACGCATTCATTCTCCCTTGTGGGGGGAGGGGCTTAGGAGACCGTTTCAGGCTTTAGCAGAAAGGGGGGAGGGACTGAGAAGTTGTCGATGTTCAAATTCTTTGGCTAAGTCCTGGATCTTCGCAATCCTACGTATGGCACCTTTAAATGTTTGGACAGACTGAAAAAAAGGCACAAACACGGCCAATCAAAAGTAAATACTTTTCTTTGCAGATGACTTTTTATATTTAAAAAATATTTATATTTAGCTGATGTTTAAATATTTACCTCCAAAAGGTAAAGAAATGGTTGATGATTTCTCTAAAATATCTATATGTAATATCTATAATATTTTGAATATTTTAAAGGTGCACTATGAGTTCCTGCGTGGTTTCAGCGTGATGTCATTTTTGTCTCAAATCGTAGTCATCTCTCCTTGATCCGCTAGCTGCCTGGTCCCTGAACACACCGTGAAAAAGCCCGGTCTCGGGAGACAACACAGGGGTCGTAAACGTCAAACAAACACTAGAGGCACAGGCTGTGCACCAAAATACAACAACCCACGTTCCAGCCAATCACCGACAAGATGGTTGGGGGAGGGGGTGGGGTTCAGTGACAGTTAGTCAGTTACGGTAGGGTTCCACACAGCGAAACACCAAGCAAATTTCGGCAAGAGAAATATTGCCTCGGGGGCGTGGGCATGAAAACAACATGCCAGACCTACACCGTGGTCTGGCGTGTTGGTCTGGCATCTTGAGAGGGTTGAAGCTAGGTAGCTAGCAGGTAGTTAGCTAGCAAGCTATCATTGCTATTGTAGCTTGTGAAATCTGTGTTGATACAAGCGTCAATGTTCGCCAACAAAACATGCATTTAAACAAATGCACAAGTAGCCTAGCTAGCTGCCTGGCTAGGCTTACAATGAAATCCAATGTCCAAACATGCTAGTGATTAGCCTGTCGGCTAGCTGAACATTTTGGGTGTTTAAACTAACATATACAGCGGTCTATTTACTGACTAAGTTCGTGTGTCATATAAATCACAATTCGTGTTGATACAAGTACCGATGTTCGTGTAGAAACATTTGGTCAGACATTTTTTGTAACTCCCGCCTCCAAACACAAACACACGGACCTGATTGGTTCTCGAGTGGTCCTCATTTGAATAAAGTTAAACTTTCGTCAACTTTGTTTCGCTCCCCTCTGCGATTCGCTCTCATCTCGCCCAATTAGGGCGAATTTCGTCTCCATTCAGCCTCAACGAGAGCGAAGCGAGATTTCGCCGTGTGGAAACCTACCGCTAGTCGTGACAGTTACGGAAACACGAATGGAGGGGCGAGCCTGCTCTGTTTTGTTTTAAATTGACTTGGAACGTCAACAGAAGTGACCATGCAGGAACGCATAGCGCACCTTTAAGGTATACGCAAAGTCTATAATATTTTGCGTCTTTTAAGGGACTTTTTGCCGAGAACGCAGCCTTTAACTACGATAACTTCCTGTTCTCTGCAGAAATCGGTGAAGAAGAGGAAATGCATGTACTCTCGGATGTTTGAGGAAGAGCCTCTGCTGACCATCGGCTGCCGAGCCACCTGCCTGATGCCAAACACGGTACGCAACATTTTACCTTTCATATTGTAACCCTTGTGTTATCTTCCATTCGACCATGTACTTGTCGTCCTAAGAATCACCTAACGTCCTAACACTTTTTCTGAGGTTTTTGTCTCTTTTTTCAATGTTTTTGGCTCTTTTTTTTACCTTTTATGCTTCTTTTCACCACCATTTATAAACACCACTAACACCAACGTATTACTAGTGTTACACTCATTTTGGAATTCATGGTCAGCCAGTCCTTCCAGAAAAAAATCCTTAATTATGCGGCACGTTTTCTTAAAAAATGTGATGGAATATGCGGGATATTTATGCAGTTTTATGCGATGAAATTGCAATAACTGCGGTTCCATCGTGGCGTCATCGCGGGGTCTGCAGCTTTTCGATGACGTTCACGTCCCTTCATTACGTCACTTCATAACGTCACTTCATAACGTCACTTCATAACGTCACTTCATAACGTCACTTCATAACGTCCCTTCATAACGTCACTTCATAACGTCCCTTCATAACGGCCCTTCATCACGTGACTTCATAACGTCACTTCATAACGTCACTTCATAACGTCCCTTCATAACGTCACTTCATAACGTCCCTTCATAACGGCCCTTCATCACGTGACTTCATAACGTCACTTCATAACGTCACTTCATAACGTCCCTTCATCACGTGACTTCATAACGTCACTTCATAACGTCACTTCATAACGTCACTTCATAACGTCACTTCATAACATCCCTTCATCACGTGACTTCATAACGTCCCTTCATCACGTGACTTCATAACGTCACTTCATAACGTCACTTCATAACGTCCCTTCATCACGTGACTTCATAACGTCACTTCATAACGTCCCTTCATCACGTGACTTCATAACGTCACTTCATAACGTCACTTCATAACGTCCCTTCATAACGTCACTTCATAACGTCACTTCATAACGTCCCTTCATCACGTGACTTCATAACGTCACTTCATAACGTCCCTTCATAACGTCACTTCATAACGTCCCTTCATAACGTCCCTTCATAACGTCACTTCATAACGTCACTTCATAACGTCCCTTCATAACGTCCCTTCATAACGTCACTTCATAACGTCCCTTCATAACGTCCCTTCATAACGTCCCTTCATTACGTCCCTTCATAACGTCCCTTCATTACGTCCCTTCATAACGTCCCTTCATAACGTCACTTCATAACGTCCCTTCATTACGTCCCTTCATTACGTCCCTTCATAACGTCCCTTCATTACGTCCCTTCATAACGTCCCTTCATAACGTCCCTTCATAACGTCCCTTCATTACGTCCCTTCATAACGTCCCTTCATAACGTCCCTTCATAACGTCCCTTCATAACGTCCCTTCATAACGTCCCTTCATTACGTCCCTTCATAACGTCCCTTCATAACGCCCCTTCATAACGTCCCTTCATAACGTCCCCATGGCAGCAGGGGAATCGGCTGCTCTCGTGTGAAGTAAACGCAACATTTTTCAACTTTCTGCTGAGATATATGTGACTTTTATGCCCCGTTGACACGAAGGGAAGAAGCTGATATTTTCCTGCGTTCGGCCTCTCATTTACACGAAAACCCCGTTTTTATCACAGAAAACGATTATTTCTAAAATCGCCGGCCAAAGTGGAGATTTTGGAAAACTTCTTTTGCATGTTTGCACGTAAACGGACACAAACGGAGGACTAGGCAGCCGAGGAAGTGAGGAAGAGGAGAGAGAGGAAGTGATTCGTTGCTGTTGTTGCTATTTTGGGGATTCTGATTGGCTAACGTGGGCTTGAGCTTCTCCTTACGGCGCCACCTACAGGTCTGGCAAACTCTTGACGGCATATATTAGGGCTGCAGCTATCGATTCTTTTTGTAATCGATTAATCTAGCACTTAATCGATCGATTAATCGATTAATCAAATTTTTTAGTTTTTTTCAAAACTAGACCTGTATGTAAATATTAGTTATACTTAACCTATTTTCGTTTATATATTTGATTATAATGTCACACAGCTCTGTTACACTTATGCTATTAGATCGTTGATCAGCTGGAGAGAGAGAGAGAGAGAGAGAGACAGAGAGAGAGAGAGAGGGGGACAGAGAGAGAGAGAGAGAGAGAGACAGAGAGAGAGAGAGAGAGACAGAGAGCGTGAGAGAGACAGAGAGAGACAGAGAGAGAGAGAGACAGAGAGAGAGAGAGAGACAGAGAGAGAGACAGAGAGCGAGAGAGAGACAGAGAGAGAGGGAGACAGAGAGAGAGAGCGAGAGAGAGACAGAGAGAGAGAGAGAGAGAGAGACAGAGAGAGAGAGAGAGAGAGAGAGAGAGAGACAGAGAGAGAGAGAGAGAGAGAGAGAGACAGAGAGAGAGAGAGAGAGAGAGAGAGAGCAAGAGAGAGACAGAGAGAGAGACAGAGAGAGAGACAGAGAGAGAGAGAGAGAGATGAGCATCAATCAGCTGTTGTTCTGAAGGATAGTCAGCGCGTCAGCTCAGATCGTGGTCACCACTACGTATTTCCTTGTCTCTGATTCTGGTAGTTGTTGTGTCTGATGTGATGTCATCGTCCATACGACTCTGTGATTGGCTGTTGTCGGTCCTCTTCGTGGAACGGATGATGAAGTCAGACTCCATGTTCTCTGTTGAGATGCTAAAGCTCTGACGTCGTGCTATTATTGTGCTAAGCTAGTTTGATGTTGCAGTAGACCCACTGTCCAGAGTTTGAGTTGTAATTGCGTCTGAACTGACTCCAACCTTTGGACCCTTCCTGTGGTCTCCTCCAGCCGGTCTCTTCTCTCAGCCCTCACTAGTTACCTCTGGCATGTGTCTGAACTGACTCCAACCTTTGGACCCTTCCTGTGGTCTCCTCCAGCCGGTCTCTTCTCTCAGCCAATCACTAGTTACCTCTGGCATGTGTCTCCAGCACCAGACTGAGCCGTCTGGTGAGCGACAGTAGCGGGAACGCCGTCCGTCAGCGATACAACGTTAGTAACGCTGATGTAACCGAGCTTCCAGGCAAGGCATTTTGCATCGAGGATTTTTTGTAATCAAATTATTCGAGTTATTCGAGGAATCGTTTCAGCCCTAGCATATATACACGGGCACGTGTAAGCCAAGTCTTTTCTGAAAACTGACAGCTGTGCACGATGTTTGAAATGTCCGTTTATGAAAATAGCCCGCCACGTGCAAATGTAATTTATCGCACCGTTGTGACGAAAAGAGAGCTGAGCCAGAAGGCAAAGCTCTCGATCTACTGGTCAGTTTTCCTTCCTACCCTCACCTATGGTCATGAAGGCTGGAGGTCATGACCGGAAGAACAAGATCCAGGGTACAAGCGGCCGAAATGGGTTTCCTCAGGAGGGTGGCTGGCGTCTCCCTTAGAGATAGGGTGAGAAGCTCAGTCATCCGTGAGGAGCTCAGAGTAGAGCCGCTGCTCCTTCGCGTTGAAAGGAGCCAGTTGAGGTGGTTCGGGCATCTGGTAAGGATGCCCCCTGGGCGCCTCCCTAGGGAGGTGTTCCAGGCACGTCCAGCTGGGAGGAGGCCTCGGGGAAGACCCAGGACTAGGTGGAGGGACGTCCAGCTGGGAGGAGGCCTCGGGGAAGACCCAGGACTAGGTGGAGGGACGTCCAGCTGGGAGGAGGCCTCGGGGAAGACCCAGGACTAGGTGGAGGGACGTCCAGCTGGGAGGAGGCCTCGGGGAAGACCCAGGACTAGGTGGAGGGATTATATCTCCAACCTGGCCTGGGAACGCCTCGGGATCCCCCAGTCGGAGCTGGTCAATGTTGCTCGGGAAAGGGAAGTTTGGGGTCCCGTGCTGGAGCTGCTACCCCCGCGACCCAATACCGGATAAGCGGACGAAGATGGATGGATGGACGTGCAAATGTAGCATTTTTGCAATGAAAATGCGGTGATTCAAACCCCGCATATTATGCGCGGAAATCGGCAATTCAAGCGGCGAAAGTGCGCCGTATTTGAAAAAATGCGCCCCCCCCACATAAATATGCGGACTTTGGCTGATTATGCGTTGAATTATGCGATCACATGATCACATTTTTCTGGAGGGACTGGTCAGTACACCTAACTTATAGGAAATTATACCTAATTCTTGAGTTAAAAAAAGCAGAAATTATGAATTATTTAGACTCATATTAAAGGAAGGATCAAGGAAACGTCAATGAAAGTAGAGATCCTGTCTTTTGTTGTACTTGCGAAGCTCGATGTGTGGAATTCATCCAGTTTAGGTAGTCAAAGGAACACGCCGTCAAATTGGGACTTTGTCTTATTCCCCGTAACCCCCAGAGTTAGATAAGTCCATACATACCCTTCTCATCTCCGTGGTGCTGTAAGGCTGTCTGACGGCTCCACCGGTAGCTTAGCCTAGCACAGAACATGCAGGTGAATGGTTCCAGTAATCCTACTGCTCCCAATAAGTGACCAAATAACGCCAACATGTTCCTGTTTCCATGTTGTGATTTGTAGAGTCACAGCGTGTACAAATAACAAGGTCACATGACACACAGCCATCTTCTAACCGTAAACAAACCGGGAACTATATTATCAGACAGGCTTGCTGCAAAGCAAATCAGTCCGCCCAAGTACTATATTCTTCCGCTTGAGACATGACTCAGGTCATGACTAATCTGTTGCTGTTGTCTGTATTTTGCATCTTAACCCTTGTGTGTTGTTCATATTTTCGTTACACAGCCAACGTTCCCGGGTCTGGAGGACCCACCACATTATTAGGCTTTTAAAGTGTCGAGTCTATTGAGTACATTTAAATAAAAGGTCCATCTAGACATGCTAAAGGTCCATCTAGACATGCTAAAGGTCCATATAGACATGCTAAAGGTCCATCTAGACATGCTAAAGGTCCATATAGACATGCTAAAGGTCCATATAGACATGCTAAAGGTCCATCTAGACATGCTAAAGGTCCATCTAGACATGCTAAAGGTCCATCTAGACATGCTTAAGGTCCATCTAGACATGCTTTGTTAACTAGCTTCTAGGCCAGGGGTGTCAAACTCATTTTACTTCATGGGCCACATACCCCTAATTTGATATCAAGTGGGCCAGACCTGTACACCTCTCCAGAAAGATCAGAGACTGTATCTGCCACAGAGCTTCTTGTCAGCTTGATGTTGGCAAACGCACGTTGCTTCTGCTATGACGGCGTTCAAAGGCCATTGAAGGAAAAACAATAATGTTATGGACCTGGGAGAGAGGGGTAATCGTCCGAGAACATTTCTAAGATTAAAGTAGGAACTTTGCACAAAAAAAATTGGATATTCTCTGAGATTAAAGTGGCAAATTTGGAATTATAATAAATTACTTCTCTGCAAATTTCACACTTTGCAAAGTCATTAAGTGGGCTTGATTGGACCCTTTGGCGGGCCGGTTCTGGCCCGCGGGCCGTATGTTTGACACCCCTGTTGTAGGGTGATGAGTAAAGACAGTAATCAGTAGAGGTGTGTGCAGGTGCGGAGGTGCTGCGGAGGGTTCTTCGGGGAGCACTGTGAGCCATGTCCCGGGCCGGAGGGGGCGCCCTGCTTCGGTAACGGGGCGTGTTCGGACGGGACCAACGGGACCGGAGTCTGTCGCTGTTACAGAGGCTTTAACGGGACGGCGTGTGAAACGTGCGAGAGCGGGAAATACGGAGTCCACTGTGATCAGGGTACGTCTTTTTTTTTATATTTATTTTTATTTCTATTTTTTTTATTTTATTTATTTTTAATTCAATTTTTTTTAATATTTATTTTTATTTCTATTTTTTTTATTTATTTATTTTTAATTCTATTTTTTTAATATTTATTTTTATTTCTATTTTTTTATTTTATGTATTTTTTATTCTATTTTTTAATATTTATTTTTATTTCTATTTTTTTATTTTTTTATTTTTAATTCTATTTTTTTAATATTTATTTTTAATTCTATTTTTTTTATTTTATTTTGAGACAAGAACCCACAACTGATACAATACATGAACATAAACAGACAGTCACATAACGAAACGAAAGGAAATAAATAAAAATAAAATACATACACACACATATAAGAGAGTTAGTGAAATAATACTAGCAGTTGCAGTGCAAAATTAAATATTTCATGTGCTTTTTCAGTCAATTCCTACCCCTATACACATTACTCTAAGCCATTCTTCTTTCAGGTATAATTCTAATGGGGACCGTTCCCTTATAAAGACATCCAGCGTATTTCTTAATACATGTGAATATCTCTCCAATGGCAAGATGGACATACATTTGTAATACCACATTGTAATTCATCCATTCATTCATTCATTCAAATCTTTATTTAACCAGGATAAAAAGTCCCTGAGATTACAGATCTCTTTGACAGGACGGTCCCGGCACGTGGCAGCAGCAGGTTTCAAATAAATACAAAGACAATAACAAATAAAAACATAGACACACTTTCACTCATCATGTTCAAACAACAATGTCATCATAAAGAATCTGGGTCTTAAAATGATCTAAAGACAATGACAGACAGACTGCCTTTCTGCCAGATCCTTTGCATAATATTAGGAGGACCTTCGTCTAACCATTGCGTGTAGAATACAAAGTGACTCTAAGGATGTACCTGTACCTACGATCACAATTGGTATCCAGTCTCCAGTTTTTTCTCTCTCGATATAGAAACGTTGTGTTCAGGGGCCTTCGAGCAAGTAGAATTATTTTTCACCCGACTGGACGACAGTAAAAGAACCTTAACGATGAACCCTGATAGATAGCATTATTCATAATATATATATATATATATATATATATATATATATATATATATATATATATATATATATATATATATATATATATATATATATATATATTTCTAATGAACTGTGTGTTGTTCTTTGAGCAGAGTGCGGCTGTAAGAACGGCCGCTGTAACGGCGGGCTGAACGGAGACGGGACGTGTGAGTGTGACGTTGGCTGGAGAGGAGTCCTCTGTGATGAGAGTATGAATCCCCAAATATCCCACACTTTCACACTGACCCTGAACATCTTCCACACTTTCACACTGACCCTGAACATCTCCCACACTTTCACACTGACCCTGAACCTCTCCCACACTTTCAAACTGACCCTGAACATCTTCCACACTTTCACACTGAATCCCCAAATCTCCCACACTTTCACACTAACCCTGAACATCTCCCACACTTTCACACTGACCCTGAACATCTCCCACACTTTCACACTGAATCCCCAAATCTCCCACACTTCCACACTGAACCTGAACATCTCCAAAACCTTTCACACTGACCCTGAACATCTCCCACACTTTCACACTGAATCCCCAAATCTCCCACACTTCCACACTGAACCTGAACATCTCCAAAACCTTTCACACTGAATCCCCAAATCTCCCACACTGAATCCCCAAATCTCCCACACTTTCACACTGACCCTGAACACCTCCCACACTTTCACACTGAATCCCCAAATCTCCCACACTGAATCCCCAAATCTCCCACACTTTCACACTGACCCTGAACATCTCCCACACTTTCACACTGACCCTGAACATCTCCCACACTTTCACACTGAATCCCCAAATCTCCCACACTTTCACACTGACCCTGAACATCTCCCACACTTTCACACTGACCCTGAACATCTCCCACACTTTCACACTGACCCTGAACATCTCCAAAACCTTTCACACTGACCCTGAACATCTCCCACACTTTCACACTGACCCTGAACATCTCCCACACTTTCACACTGAATCCCCAAATCTCCCACACTTTCACACTGACCCTGAACATCTCCCACACTTTCACACTGACCCTGAACATCTCCCACACTTTCACACTGACCCTGAACATCTCCAAAACCTTTCACACTGGCCCTGAACATCTCCCACACTTTCACACTGACCCTGAACATCTCCCACACTTTCACACTGAATCCCCAAATCTCCCACACTTTCACACTGACCCTGAACATCTCCAAAACCTTTCACACTGACCCTGAACATCTTCCACACTTTCATACTGACCCTGAACATCTCCAAAACCTTTCACACTGGCCCTGAACATCTCCCACACTTTCACACTGACCCTGAACATCTCCCACACTTTCACACTGAATCCCCAAATCTCCCACACTTCCACACTGACCCTGAACATCTTCCACACTTTCACACTGACCCTGAACATCTCCCACACTTTCACACTGAATCCCCAAATCTCCCACACTTTCACACTGACCCTGAACATCTCCCACACTTTCAAACTGAATCCCCAAATCTCCCACACTTTCACACTGACCCTGAACATCTCCAAAACCTTTCACACTTGCCCTGAACATCTCCCACACTTTCACACTGACCCTGAACATCTCCCACACTTTCACACTGAATCCCCAAATCTCCCACACTTTCACACTGACCCTGAACATCTCCCACACTGACCCTGAACATCTCCAAAACCTTTCATACTGACCCTGAACATCTCCCACACTTTCACACTGAATCCCCAAATCTCCCACACTTTCACACTGAACCTGAACATCTCCAAAACCTTTCACACTGACCCTGAACATCTCCCACACTTTCACACTGACCCTGAACATCTCCCACTCTTCCACACTGACCCTGAACATCTCCAAAACCTTCCACACTGACCCTGAACATCTCCAAAACCTTTCACACTGACCCTGAACATCTCCCACACTTTCACACTGACCCTGAACATCTCCCACACTTTCACACTGACCCTGAACATCTCCCACACTTTCACACGGACCCTGAACATCTCACACACTTTCACACTGAATCCCCAAATCTCCCACACTTTCACACTGACCCTGAACATCTCCCACACTCCCACACTGACCCTGAACATCTCCCACACTCCCACACTGACCCTGAACATCTCCCACACTCCCACACTGACCCTGAACATCTCCCACACTCCCACACTGACCCTGAACATCTCCCACACTCCCACACTGACCCTGAACATCTCCCACACTTTCACACTGACCCTGAACATCTCCCACACTTTCACACTGAATCCCCAAATCTCCCACACTTTCACACTGACCCTGAAAATCTCCCACACTCCCACACTGACCCTGAACATCTCCCACACTCCCACACTGACCCTGAACATCTCCCACACTCCCACACTGACCCTGAACATCTCCCACACTCCCACACTGACCCTGAACATCTCCCACACTTTCACACTGACCCTGAACATCTCCCACACTTTCACACTGAATCCCCAAAATCTCCCACACTTTCACACTGACCCTGAACATCTCCCACACTCCCACACTGACCCTGAACATCTCCCACACTCCCACACTGACCCTGAACATCTCCCACACTCCCACACTGACCCTGAACATCTCCCACACTTTCACACTGACCATGAACATCTCCCACACTTTCACACTGACCCTGAACATCTCCAAAACCTTTCACACTGACCCTGAACATCTCCCACACATTCACACTGAATCCCCAAATCTCCCACACTTTCACACTGAACCTGAACATCTCCAAAACCTTTCACACTGACCCTGAACATCTCCCACACTCCCACGCTGACCCTGAACATCTCCCACACTCCCACACTGACCCTGAACATCTCCCACACTTTCACACTGACCCTGAACATCTCCCACACTTTCACACTGACCCTGAACATCTCCCACACTTTCACACTGACCCTGAACATCTCCAAAACCTTTCACACTGACCCTGAACATCTCCCACACTTTCACACTGACCCTGAAAATCTCCCACACTTCCACACTGACCCTGAACATCTCCCACACTTTCACACTGAATACCCAAATCTCCCACACTTTCACACTGACCCTGAACATCTCCAAAACCTTTCACACTGACCCTGAACATCTCCCACACTTTCACACTGAATCCCCAAATCTCCCACACTTTCACACTGAACCTGAACATCTCCCACACTCCCACACTGACCCTGAACATCTCCCACACTCCCACACTGACCCTGAACATGAGGTGTTTGAGCATTTTTGTCATTTTTTATTTTACTTTTCTGACACTTTGACACTGAAGGCTGAGGGACACAATTCTGACATTTTTATCTTTTAAATTACGACTCATAATATTTTGACTCCGTTTGTTTCTCGTTGCAGAGATTGAATCCACAGCGGATGAACTGTGTGGCTCCGTGAAATGTCACACGAGCGCAAAGTAAGTTACACAAACTTTACTTAAAGCCTAACAAACCAAATAGATATAACACATGACACGAGGCCAGTACGTACGGTCAGAGGTTACTGATAAAAGGATACATACACATACATTCATACACACTTCACTTACGTACACAGTTATATGTACATACAAACACGCAAAAAGGTTTTTAAAAGTCTCCAAATCAGCAGATATATGTAGTTGGAACAGACAAATATGTTTTTGGTTTTTGGTTTCTTCTCGTCTGATAGTTGCGTGATCCGACCGTCCGGCCCTCAGTGTCTCTGTGCTGCTGGTTTCCAGGGAAACGGGTCTTTCTGTCAAGGTAACTGTGTGTGTGTGTGTCTGTGTGTGTGTGTGTGTGTGTGTGTGTGTGTGTGTGTGTGTGTCTGTGTGTGTGTGTGTGTGTGTGTGTCTGTGTGTGTGTGTGTGTGTGTGTGTCTGTGTGTGTGTGTGTGTGTGTGTGTGTGTGTGTGTCTGTGTGTGTGTGTGTGTGTGTGTGTCTGTGTGTGTGTGTGTGTGTGTGTGTGTCTCTGTGTGTGTGTGTGTGTGTGTGTGTCTGTGTGTGTGTGTGTGTGTGTCTGTGTGTGTGTGTGTGTGTGTGTGTGTGTGTGTGTGTGTGTGTGTCTGTGTGTGTGTGTGTGTGTGTCTGTCTGTCTGTGTGTGTGTGTGTGTGTCTGTGTGTGTGTGTGTGTGTGTGTGTCTGTGTGTGTGTGTGTGTGTGTGTGTGTCTGTGTGTGTGTGTGTGTGTGTGTGTGTGTGTCTGTCTGTCTGTGTGTGTGTGTGTGTGTCTGTGTGTGTGTGTGTCTGTGTGTGTGTGTGTGTGTGTGTGTGTGTGTGTGTCTGTCTGTCTGTGTGTGTGTGTGTGTGTCTGTGTGTGTGTGTGTGTGTGTGTCTGTGTGTGTGTGTGTGTGTGTGTGTGTCTGTGTGTGTGTGTGTGTGTGTGTGTGTCTGTCTGTCTGTGGATGATGCTGATGATGATGATAAAGATGATGATGATGTTGTTTTGTAGCGACAGACGTGTGTTTGGTGGATAACGGCGGCTGCAGCCTGTACGCCGTCTGTAAGAGGACTCGGCCCGGCCGCAGAGACTGCAGCTGTAACAGCGGTTACCATGGAGACGGACTCGTTTGTATCGGTACGTTCGCTGCTGTTCTTATTATTAGGGTTCAAACCCCCGAGTTGTCATCTTCCGCCACCGCTCAAATTGCCGTGAGCCGGATGAGTTAGGAACATCAAACTTGTGACCAGAACTATAATATGAGCCCAGCCGGCCACATGGTGGCGCTGTAAGTAACGCCCAAAAACAGGAGTCTGGAAAGGCCACCCCCCCCATCTGAGGGAACAGAAACGACTGCCTGGGAAAAGTTTTTAAACCTTCTTTTTTTGCTTCATAAATATTTGATTGGCAGCGTGTTTCAGTTCAGGGACCGAATTCAATGGAGAGTGCTCCTGGACGCCTTAAATGTGCGGTATACTTGCTGCAGCTGACCTGTCGCACTCAAATGTGACGTCATGGGAGCGCCGTAACTATTTATACTCACGCGTGGTGGTCCTGAAAAGTTACAGTCTTCTCCTGAACAGAGGTGTTGAAACTGAGGAAAGGCTACCGACTTCGTATTTTTACGGACTAGAAGAAGAAGAAAAGGGTAAACAACGGCAGAACTGGCAGCAGCATTGCCGTCAATGCTTTGATTTGATTCGATGACCTACTTTGTCGGATCGAGCCTTTCATTCACCATAAAAGAAGTCATCTTAAGCCAGTAAGTTTACAAGAGAGATTTCCAGTCACTCTGAGAGCCCTGGCATCCGGTTTCCCTCAAACTCATCCATGCTTCCTGTTTCCACTTTGTCTCACGCCGCTTAAAAAAATAGAGTGCAGCGCGACCTCTGTGAGATCTACGTCATTTACAGCGACTGTAAAATGGCCTTTATGTCCCATAGGGCAGTGTTTCTCAAATGTGTACCCCTAGGGGTACTTTGGAGGACTGCAGGGGGTACGTGACATTTTTTGCAAAATGTTTTTTAGTTACGAGGCTGTAGTTCAGTGTGCTGATGTGTTGCAATAGCAGCAATCGGCAGAATGACTATTATCCTGCATACTTATTATTCCGCCACATTTTTGTCCCGCTACTAGTCACGGAGCGTTGCCCACACATGTACATAAATACATCAAAACGTGTGTAATGATCGGGAATGGTGTGCTATGACTTTTCTAAGAGATTTGTCGCACGGTTTTCACAAAATCTGCAAAAAACTTAGCGAAATTTCCCATAGACTTTAATGGGAAATCTTCGGGAAATCGCTTAACATCGCTCAAAACAACCCCTCTTTGGGGCCTTACTGTATCGGCATACTTTAATGTAGAAAAATAATTAAAAGTTTAAACCAAAGACTAGACTTTGGCCTTTATTGGGCTGAATGGGAGTTCTGATATCAAGCACGGTTTCTACCAAATCACAGTTTATGTATCGTCCTGTTTTCAGACCGTTTCAGATTTTCCGATGCGTGCGTATGGGGCCGTAATGTTGAGAGTCAGAGGGGAGGACAGAGGGGGGAGCTGCAGGACGATACAGCTACAGTTTTCACTCTTCCTACATCATGGTTGGTCAAAATGTAGGAAATCTTGTGCCGGTCGCAGACATAAAACACTTGACCTAAACTTTTGAAAAAAAGTGAAAAAGAAAAAATGAAAATAAATATCTGGAAGGATGCAGGCGGTTCCCTGTTTGTTACCTGCTCTGTGTCGCATTGATTTGACACCACAAACATAAAAACCACATCAATGCGTTCGCCAGACTTTTGTCTCTCTGGTGATGATTATATTTTTGCCGTTTGGACCCACGGTTTTTGAATTACAGAATAAACTTAAGAGGTATAATTATCATTAAATGGACATGTTTGACCCATTAAAGATACTGTCTCCCCTTCCCTCCTCTACTCCCTCACTGCGGAAATCTCCATAGAAACAAGTTCTGACACACCTCCTAGGCTCCTATCATAAAGACTCTTTACTGTAGGACGTGTTGTCCTCTCTTTACAGGTCAAACAGCAGATGTACTGTTAGCTGGTGTTATTCGGATGTGCCCCAAGTAGTAGGCACACTGTCAAAACCTCCTGCAGAATTTTCTAGTTACTTCTTCTGTCTTTTTTTCTCCAAGTTTGTCGCTTTTTTTAAGTTTTTGTCGCTGTTTTTGAAGTTTATCACCTTTTTTTGAAGGTATTGTTGTTTGTTTTGACCTATTCTTGCCTTTCTTCTTTACTTTTTTCTACTGTCTTTTTTCAATTTTTTTTTTTTTATTCTTTTTTCAAATTTTTTTGTCACTTTTTTCGAAGTTTGTTCCTCATTTGAATTTTTGGTCACTCTTGTCTTCCTAGTGTTGCCTTGTTACTGAGTGTTGTATTACTATTTTCGACCTATTCTTGCCTTACTTCCTTCTTTCTACCGTCTTTTTCCATGTTTTTTGTCACTTTTTTCCATCATCATTTCAATGTTTTCCATGTACAAGGCTGTTGTTTAGTAGATCTATCGCTGATATCACTATCATATTCTTCCTCTTTATACTGACTTATTTTCTACCAAAAATTATTCGCGCTGTATATATTTAATGTTTTAGTTTCATCACAAAAACAAAGATAGTTTTAAAGCTTAAACCTATATCTCAACATCGCAATTGGACCTGAGAGGACCATTTCTTTTTTGACATGCAAAGTATTTTTTGTTGTTGTTGCTCGATTCACAGTTGCATAATTAATTATTACTACATTATTATATTACATTAATCTTAAAGGCGTTGATGAGAGAAAATCACATGCTTCACTTTTGATCTTAAGAATATTATTTCTTCTTATCAAGAAATAAATAGAAGATATTCTTTTCATAGGAATGCAGTGGGGTTAGTTTCATTCACAATCTAGACGCTGAAGTTAATTTAACTAATAATAATAATTTTGTTCATTCAAGCTTTGTAGTGAACTAACTGATTTAAGTGTGCGTTTATGACTTTTGAATGAATTTTTTTTGAAGCCATGTACCCCCTAGTACATGGCTTAAAAAATAATCTTCAAAGGGGGGAACATTATTGAAAAAAGCTTGAGAACCACTGTTTTTGGGGAGGAAGAGGAGTTAAGTAAGTTTGTGTTTCAGTTCCCTCCAAATGTTTCTGACCTTCAAAATGAAACATGAATGTGACTCTGTGGTGTGTTTGAGCGCTGTGGGACTTCTGTGTTTCTCCAACAGAAATCAACCCGTGTTTGGAAGGAAACAGTGGTTGCCACGCCAACGCAGAATGTGTTCACGTCGGACCAAACAAAGTAAGAACTGATTTCCTGTCTGATGAGGGAGATTTAATGTGAAACGGTGTGAAAGAGACGTGTTCATTTGATTTGATTGTTTTTCTGCAGACTTCCTGTTCCTGCAGCGACGGTTACTCAGGCGACGGACAGACCTGTAAGGTGATCGACTTGTGTCGGAAGGTGAGTTTGTCTCCGCTGACTATCTATCTATATCAGAAATTTGGGGTTTTCTTAGAACCAAATTGTCCAAAATTGAACATGGATGGTTATATAAAACGGTCTTCACAAATAAAATGAATGATCAGTTCCCTACGTTCATTTAATTTGGGTTATTTTATAAAATGTTATAGCATATTTCTGATTTTTAACGGGGTACTATGCTACTTTAGCTTACTTTGCCTTAACTGAACAGCTTCGGAGACATTGGAATGGTTATATGACTTTTTTTCGGGTTGAATGATGGTCATCTCGCTTCCCCCTAGTGCCTATGAGTGGAAAGAACACCCTTATAAGTTAGTTAGTGTAGCTTGGTAGTAGTGGGGGGGAAAAGAGTCAAACGTGAAAAAATGTCGAAAAAATTACAAGTGAAAATCTGTCAAACAAAGCGACAAAAAAGCAACAAAATTATCAAAAAAACATCAAAAACTTTGAAAAAAGCGACAAAACTAGAATAAAAAAAAATTCAATAAAAAGTTACCTGAAGCTGGAAAAAAATGCAAAAATGTCTTTAGCCGGGAGGACAACACAAGGGTTAAATAGCAAATGCACCTGCGCCCATCTGTGGCCCATGGGCGTGCTGGTCTTACAGGGAGGTGTGTTCAGGTGCATTCTGGGCGTGCTGGTCTTACAGGGAGGTGTGTTCAGGTGCATTCTGGGCGTGCTGGTCTTACAGGGAGGTGTGTTCAGGTGCATTCTGGGTGTATTGCTATCTTGAGGCAGCGGGAAGTGATGGCACCATTGACCAACAAAAACCTGGTCTAAAGTCAATAACGCAGCATTTCATTGTTATTTTAACAGAGCATTAGTACAATGCTCCTAGGCTCGTGCACAGCACGTGCACACTATGCTTGTTACACACACACACACACACACACACACACACACACACACACACACACACACACACACACACACATGCAGAAGATTACAAATAAAAATATTACGGTGCTAATCCTCCATCATAACAGCAATGCTCCAAGGTCCAAACGCGCCTGGCTTTTAAAGGGAATGGGAGATGATCTCTGATTGGTTGATTGCATGTAATGCCCAAAACCTGTGCCAGGCGCTTAGATCGTTAAAATTGGGCCCACAGTGTTTCTGTCGGTCACCTTTGTGCTGCTGATGTTTCCACGTTTCCACAATTTTCTTTGATTTGTTTGCCGCATTTTCAGTAACCTTTTCTCCCCGATGTTTCCAGAAAAATGGCGGCTGCCACCTGGCCGCCTTCTGCAACATGACGGGTCCGGGTGTTCGCAGCTGCAGGTGTCACGCGAAGTACATCGGAGACGGCGTGACCTGCAAAGGCCACGTGGCGAGGGTGAGCGGAGATATGAAATCATAATCAGAGCAGTACATCATAATATTATAAAGTATCAGAGGAGTGTGTGAAGTAACGGCTGACTCTCTGCAGGAGATCGCGGTCAGGAAGCTAAAGGACTTTTACTACAATTTGATGGTGAGTCATCCACTCATTCACTCATTCACTCATTCATTCATTCATTCAGCCTTTATTTCAACATTGAGTCAGTTCCAAAGACGTAGAAAGAAAACACAGAAACAATGTATGTTTTAACTAGCGATGCACCGAATCCAGATGTTTGGGGTTAGGCTGAATCCTGAATCCACTGGTTGAGATTCTGCTGAGTCCTCCTCCCGTCCTCAGTCCATGAACTCAGTCAACACATTAATGAAGTCAGCAGGGACTGTCCTTCCTTTGCCGTACCTGAAGTTACTGCATTCTGGCTGCTGTCTGTAGATTCCTTCATCACAACTCGTATTCTTCCAGATGTTTGATACCAGATGTTGTAACAGCGGTGATGTTGTGTATTGTTTAGGGTCCTCGCCACCACCAGACTAATCAGCATTGCAGATTGAACATGTAGCTGGACTTGAACGGCCTTCTTTTGACTGAAAGTGCTGCCAAACATCACTTTTTCTGCTCACCAGTTCCATTTCCACTTCCTCACAGCCGGCTGCATTGAACGCTCCACCTACGTTAACACCTTCCTGTAATCAACGGCGCCGTCATTACGGCGACCAGCGTAGCGCGCGGAGTGCAAGCGTAGGGTTCAGTTTGCTGGGAAAAAATTGTGTCCCCGTCAAAAAGCCCAAAATTCAGCCAAATCCGAAGCAAGTGCATCCCTGATTTTGAGAGAAAGTCAGTAGCAACAGCATGAAGACAATACAAAGCTACCAAAACTTTATGAATTGTAAGTTATTTGACGGATGAATTAGGAGAATAAGGATGCAAACAAACACGATTACAAGTCATATTCCTGAATAGTCCGACAGGTAAAAGAGAGTTTATTCTAAGGAGGTTGTTCCAGTTTGAGTAAAAAAACGCAGATGAAATGCTGAAACACTAATGAAATGTCTTTTCTGTTTCCAGACAGTGGAAATTTTTCTGAAAGGCCGCGGCCCGTTCACCGTTTTCCCTCCCAACGGCGACGCCTTCGCAGCCGACAGAAACGGCGCCGGAAAGGTGACGCTTTCCCTTTTAAATGTTTAGCCATGTTCCCAGCTTTCTGCAGACTCAAGCTGATTCTCTGGTGCCTTAAATCGCCTCCTCGACTCCTCCACTTGCC